>VZRI01009676.1:352167-368259 GCA_013397515.1 Upupa epops
GCATCCAGCCCTTTAAACATGGCGCAGGCCCCGGCGACTGCGGCGGCCGGGCGATGACCGCGGGACGGCCGCGCCGGACATGGCTCAGGCGCCCATTTTCCCCCGTTTCTCCTAGGGAAGAACATGCCCAAGGCCAGGGCGGGCGGCGCGGAGGAGGCGAGACCCGAGAGCGCCGAGAGGAAGGGCTCCGGCCGCCCCCGGGCCGGTGGGGTAAGCATTGCCCGGGCCTGGGCGGGCGGTTCCGGGGCGCTGTTGCGTGCCTCCCGTTCCCTCTGTGGGGCGAGTGAGCCCCGGCGGCTGAGGTGTCTGACTGCTGGGGGTCCTAGAGTCATTCAGAGATCATTGACTGCAAGCAGAATCGGGCGCATTTTGCGCTTCCCTGTGCCCTGCCGGCGCTGTCAGAGAGCACCCAGGCCCTATGCTCCGTAGTCCCCACCCTCTGCCATCTTTTCCCCGTCTTGTAGTTCTGGCAGCTGGTCGGAGGTTGATGGTCATTTGGCATTTAACCCACCCATAGAAATAATTGTGGCTGTTTCATCAAATCCCTGAGCTCCTCTGCAGCACTTCATGTGGTCTGCCGTGCTGAGAAAATCAGCACTCTGGAGGGTCTTAGGGCTGGCACAGACAAAGATATGTCAGCCACGCTGAGGGTGCCAGGAGCGCAGCAGGCAGGGAGCTGGAAATGAGGGAGGAAGCTATGCTGGGAAAAATAGTTGTTCGCTTCCTGTTAATGGTGAATTAAATGCCAGAAGGCTTTGTTGGCAGGTGGGCTGCTGCAGGTCACTGCTCTTAACTTTCTCAAAAATATTCGTATTTAAACCTCATTAAATCTTGAGAACTTTGCAATCACAGGGTTTGCTGATTGTAGTTGTTGAAAGTTTCCATAGCATCTCAACTTTAAAAGCCCCAGCTCTTTAGTAAGCGAGTGTTGTCTTTTGCAGGCCTTCCAGAAATACTAGGAGTTAGGATGTGTCTGACTTATTTTTTCTCAGGTTGTTCTGCTGTAATCTTTATTAAAGTTCACTTGTGGGCTAAGATTTGAGCCTTCCACTGGTTTTGTTTTGCATGTGAGTTACGTCCACATTAAGTTTGTCATCCGTGATTATGTTAATTATTAAATTTATCCTGTGTATTCTATTGTGTGCTCTGTTTGCCTTTTTTTTTAGTATCTGTGGCTCCATACACTGGAGTATTTGTTTAATCAGCTATATTTGAGCTATTTTTTTAACTAATGGGAAACATTGTGTGCTTTTCCAGAGGAAAAAAAAAAGGATGCATGGTTGTGTTGTTTTAACTGGCACGGTGCATCTCAAAATTGCTTTCAGTTGAGTCAAACCATAGCCAAGAAAAACTCATCCTGGCCAAATTGCATCTGCTTTTCCAAACTGAAATTTCACCGTTGAAATCTCTGTGCCCTACATACATCACACAGCCAAACTTGGTGAGGTGGCAGGAGACCATAAAAACAAAGGTGACACGATTCTGCTAATCTTTGCTGAATTTGATACTGCTCACTGTCACTGTTCCTGGAGCCTGAGCCAGAGTACAAACCCCAGTCACCAGTGCTTGACCATGCCACTTTTCCTGGCTAAGCATAAGTGCTCTGTGAACCCTCTTTAGTGTTTCTTCTTCCACAAACAACTTACACACTTTATTTTTTGAAATAGAGTAGATTAAAAGATCATATTTATTTTCCAGACCTCACTGAGAGGTGTCACTCAAGGTAGATGAAACAAAACTGATTCCTGTCCTCTGTGTTGCCCAGTAGAGCATATAATTAACTGCAGTAACATTTGACACCTCACGATAGCCTGGGTAAGCTCGTACTTCTCTGGCTGTGAGAGGTATGTGCTAGGCTTGGGCATTTTTTGCTGTGTTGTTTGTATTTTTTTGGCTTGCAATCCTTGAGGCCACTTTTCTCCCAAGGAGCTCAGGGTTCATTGGTTTTGGGTTGTTTTTTTAGCAGCAGAGTTCATACTGTGAAGCACAAGGTGGAAGCTGGAGTTGGTTATGATTATCCCATGCTGCCACGTTTCATACGAAAGTCTTCTTGGATTATGAGTGCATTAGTAAAGGTCTCTGAGCGCTTACTGCTGTTATGTTTTCACTTGGTAGAAACAGCAACAGCAGCAATGACGATGCATTACAGCAGTGTAATTTGTATTAGCACAGTCAGCTGCCAGCCCTGGTCTTTGCAGGGTGTTGTGGATACTAATCTGAGGTTCCTGATGTCTCCCTGACACAGATTTTTGTGTGGGTCTGTTTTAGGAGAATGTGTTTATCGGTCAATCCAAAATCTACAGCTACCTGAATCCTAACAAAGCTCCTGGTGCTCGCCCCCCACTTCAAGAAGAAAACTCTGTCATGTATCACGAGGTGAAATGTCAGGGCAAAACACTAAACGAAACCTACAGGAAAGGAGATGGTAAGATCGATCTTTGGATTGTTTGACTCATTAAACCTGCTCCCTCCCTCCACCCTCAATTTGAGAGCTTTACACAGTCAGGAAAGTCAGGAAGCTCCCCTGGCCCGCTTGTGTTCTCAGTCCTACAGCTCTATTAGCAAACTGGGATTTTTGCAAAGATGAGGGTGACCTTTTCAAAACTGAGGTTACTGGTTTACCAAGTCATTTTTCCTGTTTTCTGTCTGGCTGTGTTTGTGTCGCTTCTCTGGATATAAAAAGCTAATGCTTGTGTTGTGAATATGCCCTAATCTCCCTGCAATTGTATTGCTACTCTGATTCATTGGGTCAGTTTTGGCAGCTCATCTAATTTTATAATCTAAAACTTGTTTGTTCTATAATCTGACTAATTTATATCAAAAGGTAATTCAGAGTCAGCTCAGGTATGAGGTAGAAGTACTGATAGAGAAATAAGTTATTCTTAAAATTTCACAGTGGAAATAAAAACAGTGGGAGAGTAGCAGAGATTCTGGAGGCTGAGTGCCAGGTTTCATAGCTGTTCCATTCTGGGGACTAGAAATGTGAATGTTCCAATGTTCCATAAATTTATTGGGGGGAGGGGGGGAATTCCACCTGGATTTAATAGCCTTGGTAATTTCTCACAACGTTTTGATGCAAGCAGGGAGTGTCAGGGTTCTCTAGGAACTTGGGACCTTTAGTACCTAATTTATCTCCTCTGTTTAGAGACAGAGAAGATAGGTTTAGCCTGTCCCACTGTGGTAGCCTTGTATCTGTGATTTATTTCTCTAGTGTGACTGAAACATCTGTCTCAGCAGATGGACGGGTAAACCTGGTTATGTGCTCTAGATAAAAATGGTATCAGCTTTAAGTTGTTCTCTCCATACCTCCAGATCAGTTAACTGAGACGGAGGATGTGGTAGGACGCTTGTGACCACAAAAGGATTAGTTGTATGTGATTACTTGTAACTGCCCTTTAGCTCCTGTGGACTTTGAGTGGTGCTAGCCACTTGTGCCAGCCTCTGCAGCAGTGCAGGATCCAGAGGGGCTTCCTGCCGGATATTAATCAGCTTATGATTGATAATTTAGTATGTCGGGTGCAAACTACTGCTGTTTCAAACTCTGCACTAAAGGTGCTGCAGGCTTGGAAAACTGAATTGCAAATTGAACATGGCAAAGTGCTTGAGCTTTGTTTTACCCTGTGTCTTCTCCCTCCTCCCTCTGTACCATGTTTTCTGTAGCAATGAGTAGTGAAAAGCTGCATGACAGCCTATCTGGCTTTAGCAGAAAAAGATTGTATGATTCCCTTCCGCTTTCTCCTGTTTGACAGAACTAGACACTTGGACTAGAAACCATGGGAGTCCATTTAAAGCACTCTGGTGTAGTTGATCCTAAGTTCAGAGCCTGACTTTATTTTCCTGCCACCAGAGAAAAAGAATGGTGGCAATATAATTGAAGGTGCTATGAAACCAGAAGACCAGAAAGATAAAGCAAGTGGGTGCAATACTTTGGTGCCCTCCTCTGATCAAACCCAAGATGCTGTAGAAACTCAAAAGACACCTCTGCCTTCAGACTGTGCTGATGAGGCTAATGCAAAGCCAGCTCAGAAAAAGATGGTTAAAGCAAAACGTGGACCAAGGAGAAAGTAAGTGACTTCGGTAACAGCTTGTCTTCTGCTTGTCCTTTTTCACCATGAGGTTTTGGTCTGCGTCTGACCTTCAGGAACTAGTCAGAGCAGTAATTAACACTACTTGTTTCATTGCCTGTTTTAAATTTAGGAGGCAGGAATCCTAAAGGAGATTAGGAAGAATAACACTTGAAAAATACAAAATGGCTCCCAAAGTATTTATCTTCCTTGCAGAGGACTCCTGTTTTTCTTGAAAACAAGGCTAGCTCATTTTATCTTGAGTTCAATACTTGTTGATAGAAAAGTGAATTAACGAGCCATTGAGACCTAGTTTTCTGTGGAGTAGCAGGAATGTATTTTGTCAGACAGAACAGCTGGAAGCTTCCTGGCTAAGCTGATACTTTCTCATGATACCAGAGCAATGTGACCCAACACTAATGAATTCCTTGCCAAGCAGTTTTGATGACCTAAATTTCAGAGTGCCTTCTGGCAAGGCACATCATGGGGGAGCTTCAGACTTATACTGTGACCTTCAGTTGTTTTCCAATGGCATCTTGTTCTCATTGTTAAAGAATTAGTACTAGAGTCATGGAAATAGCATGGGGAACAAGAGGGAATGTAGCTTTTGTCTTGAGTACTGATCAGAATACTTGATTTTTGTATTGATCAGCTGTCAACATACCAAGCTGTAAATAGACAATTCTTACAGATAGCCCTGTTCTACAGGGGTAACTTCACAAATAGTCTGAACTATGTGTGCTCTGTATTTTTCTTACCTTTTTAGAACACAAGGAAGAACACCAAATCGAAAAGTCACAGATTATTACCCAGTTAGAAGAAGTTCCAGGAAGAGCAAATCTGAATTGGAGGTAGTGCTTCATGTTGAAGTAATGTTTCTTATAGAGTTACAGAATGTTAGGGGTTGGAAGGGACCTCAAAAGATCATTTAAGTCCAACCCCCCCTTGGTAACATTACTGGTTAAATGAAGGTCTGAGGAAGTGTGTAACTGTCTGTAAGTGGTTTCTGTCAGCTAAATACAAAGAGCATTGTGCACTGGAAGCATTTTGAACATGCCTAAAATTTGGAAATGCTGATCCAGTTCTTCCTGGACAGACTGTATTTGCTTTCTGTATCTTGGGGAGAAGACATCTATCTCCTCATTGTTCAGTTTTGCTAGATTGTGGAATGATTTGAAAAGATGAGTGTCACTGGCTATTAACTTCAGCAGTAGAATACATTACAAAAGCTATCAACAATACTGGTTTTGTTTGTTCTTGTTTCGTCTGCAGACTGAGGAAAGGAGGAAAATAGATGAGCTGATTACAAGTGGAAAAGAAGAAGGAATGAAGGTAACTGCAATGCTAACCTGAGTAGCCGTGTAGCATGCTACTGTGTCCCAAACTCAGCTTGTATTCTTTCTGCAGTGCTGTATATCATGCTTCTACAGCTTTGTCTGCCAAACACACAACCACCCTGCTGCAGCACTTTAGTGACAAACTGCTCATTTCCTAGTAACCGGCGTACTTGTAATCATGTCGATACTGCCTAATTTCCCAGCTGATTATCTTTTCAACTCAACAGATTGATTACATTGATGGCAAAGGGAGAGGAGTAATTGCTACTAAACAATTTAATCGAGGAGAATTTGTAGTTGAATATCATGGGGATCTCATAGAGATCACTGATGCGAAAAAGCGAGAGGCTGTGTATGCTCAAGACCCATCCACAGGCTGCTACATGTACTATTTTCAGTACCTCAGCAAAACGTACTGGTAAGCTTCTCCTTTGACTGATAGAAGCTTTGAATGCTGTTAAGTCTTCTCTTGTTTTCATATATGATTTTTTTTCATTTGGAACTGTGAGTTAGGAAATCTGGAGCACTGTTTTGTGGAACCAAGAGCCTCCTGTACCTCTGGGCTAAAAGGAATAGTAGGTGACTCAAAGCCCTGTTCTCTCAAGTGCAGCACAAGCTGTACGGAGAGTTTTATCTGCTTGCGTGAGACTTATAGCTCTAGTTCTCTAGTTTATTCTCTTGCAAAATTAACTACTTTCCCAGAGTTGCAAGGATTTTGTTTCAAAAGTGCTATGGGCAAACTCTGGAAGACAAACATTTCCTTCAGCTGTCTTTGACAGCATCTTCTCTAGTAGCTGACACCTTCACCACATAATGCTTTGTCAATCCATTTGGTATTTCATTTGCCCCGGAGTCCGGTTTTCTCAAAGTACTTGGATGACATTCTTGCCTCCTTGGCTGTGAGTGTGGATCACTTAACCTCTGTATTAATTACCTTGAAACACCCTATATTCAGTGTCTGACTTGGGGTCTAGGTGCCATAATAGTTTTCCATGCAATAACAGGCACTAGAGCTTCAGTATCCAGGTCTCTGGAAGCTGGGCATGTAATTAGGCATTCTCCGCCTCACAGACAGATACTACTGGCTACTACTTGGTTTGGTCACAACCTTCTTGAAGTACTTATTGTGTCAGGCCTTGTGGTGGTGTTTATTGGAGTTCTGCTATTCCTCGTGAACAGTTGAAAGCTTCTTGGAAACAAGCAGTTCAAAACCAGTCAAAAGCTTTGTTTTCTGGGGTTTGTGCTAACTTAGACCTCCCAGAATTATTCTGGTTTAGCTACACTGCCATGCTGTGTGCAGGCTGTTTAATATTCTGTCATGTGCTGGTTTCCCTTCATTTTTTCAAGCCTTGTGTGGATTCCTCATTCTTTCTGATGTGCCCTTTGGTTTTTGTCCGCAAACGTGACAGCGAGACATGCAGCAATCCTGCATTCTGTTCTTGTTCTTTCAGCGTTGACGCCACAAAAGAAACTAATCGTCTGGGCAGACTGATTAATCACAGCAAATGTGGCAACTGTCAAACAAAGCTTCACGACATCGATGGTGTGCCTCATCTCATACTGATAGCTTCCAGAGACATTAAAGCAGGTGAAGAACTGTTGTACGACTATGGAGACAGAAGCAAAGCTTCCATTGCCGCTCATCCATGGCTGAAACACTAATTTATCTTTCTTTGGGGTTTGTTGGGTTGGTTTTGTTTTGGACTAAGTGCTCTACAAAAAGGCAGTGGATTTTTTTTTTTAACTCCCTGTCTTTACTTCCCTCAGCTTTCTTAGTGGACTGCTTACAGTGTTCCAAGCTCCTTAAAAAGCTACCTTTTTGCTTTGTAGTATTTAAATACATATTGCAGTTTTCTACGCAGGCTTGAATAATTGATCTTAGATTGCCAAAAAATTCATATCGGAAAAGGAAAAATCCTTCCTAAACTGAGTACTTCTGCATAGCGGCCAGTGCTGCTTGAGCAAATGGTCAAAGACTTGCACAGAAATCACTGGGTTGTGCTTTGGCTTTTGCAATGAAATCGCTTGCTCCACTTTGTGGGGTGATGAACTTGGCATTAGCTTGATGACAGCAGATGTCTTCTGTGCTCTGACTTGTACGTCCAGTGGCTTGACTGCTTGTAGCACTGCTTTTTACAACCCAGTGCTAACAGGCTTCTCCGACATCCATGTTACTGTTCTTCTCAATTTGTGATAGAAATCCAGTTTTTCTCGTGTTGTATCTCAAGTTGGCAATGAACTTTCAATGCACTGGCACTGAGGGGAAATGGACGAGCACATTGGCTACTTTCTTCGGAGGAATGAGTCCACGCCAGATGGATGGATTTTGATAGGCTGGGTCAATTCTGATTAGAAACGTGAAGATAGAACTTCAGTGCGAATCAACATTTGACAGATTTATTTTCTAAAATTGAAGATGGTACCCTTTTTATAGTCGACAGCTGATTCTTGGAGGTGTCTCCCACAGGATTTTAAAGGAGAATAAGAAAAAGCTCTCTCCAAACACTTTTTATTACCTTCCTATGTGAATTAACTGCACCAGAAGCTATTTATTTACTGCGAATGCTTCAACTAAAGCATAGCGGTTCCAAAAGTAGGAGTCATCTTCATATGCAGCTTCAAACTGTAATGATGGAGATCATGCAGTGAAGAAAATAGATTCCTTATTGCCTGGTCCTGTAGGTTTGTCCAGCATGGTCTGGTCCCACTGTCGTCAATGGGAGTCGAGCGCTTCGCATCTTGGATGTTTGCAACTTCACTGTTGGAGAAATGAACCTGTGATATAGGCGGGCAATACAATGCAGGTCCTTTATGTTAAAGATGAATTCTTGCCTGTTGGAATTTTTGCCAAGGCAGGCTTGGCACGTGTGTAGATGAAAATGGCTGTGAGCCATCTGCCACGCTTGCTGCTGGAAGATGTCAGCAAGGGATCTGTGGCTCTGTTAAAGTCCTCTGTTCCTGATGTCTTGAAGGCTGCTGCTGTTCTAGCTAATGCCCTCTAGGACAATCTTGAATGCTTGCCTATGTGATAGGTCAAATAGCAACAACATCCTGGTTGTATGCTCCAGCAGCAAGAAAGGTGGCTTAGTGATGTATTTTTTAAATTAAAAACTTGAAGACAGTGTCTCTGTAAAATAAAGAATATATTTATTATTGATGAAGTGGCTGCTATAGTACCTGTCTCTTGCAGATCCTTAGCCTTTTGAAAGGAAGCTGTGAAAATCAGTAGCTGTTAAAAGTATCTCTGTTGCTTAATACACAACAAGCTCATCAGAGACAGCCTGTGTAGTGTCACCACTTCTGGAGAATTAACTGGGGACCTGTTACCTGACACATGCTGAGTTACAGGTAAGCTTTGCAGGCTGACTTATTTAAGGTGGTGCTAATTTTTCTATGCTCTGAGAGACTGTTGAGGTCTGTAGTAGAGTTCTCCTAGAGCACATCCTTCAGTCAGAATTGGAGTAAAATGCTGCTTTTTTGGTTTGGTTTTTTTTTTCTGTATTTGAACATTTGCTTGTTCTCTATCCAGTGAAAGAGCTTAAAACCTCTGTTCTTTGGCATCACTTTTGTAAAGAAAGAGGGAAGAGCTCTTCCCTGTTTCACAGAGGAAGGAGATTGTCTTCTCTGAGATGCTTAGGTGGTAATCAAGTAGCTCTGCATGGCAGATGGCAATAAAGCTGATGTTGCACTCTGTCTGTATCCTTTACTTCTAGAGGAACACACATATTTCAGATGCTTCTCACACAAACATGTCGTCAATCTTATCTGTGTGCCTTATAGGAAGGTTTCATCTTTTACCAAGGTGTAAAGCACTTTGCAGAAAGCACTTTGCAGTAAAAGATGCCCTTGCTATGGGACCTGAGCTGCTGTTGGGCTCAGGCAGCTTTGCCAGAGCCAGTGGGTCACTCTTAACAGGGTCACTCACAGCAGGACTGGAGCCATGTTTGTTGCAGCCATAGCCAAGGAACTTGCTCCCTTTCTGAGAGAAAAGCTGTACAACTCATTTGGCAGCAGAGTGGATGTCCAGAAGGGTTGAGGTGCTCTCCTGTCTACTTTAACTGACTCTTACCTTTTTTTTTTAATAAAGAGTGTTTTAATAAAGAGTGTGGGGGGTTTTTTTTTAATAAAGCGTGAACAGAGGCCTGTTCAGTCTTCTCTGCCTTCCTGGCAGGTTGTTACTTTCATACAGCTCTGTTTGATCAGTGCAGTTCATTGCCTGAAGCTGTTTCATTAAGATGTACAGTGATTAGCATGTTCTGGGGTACAAATCCCCCTCTCTTTCAAAAGAACACAGGATAATACATCCCTGGGAAAAACAGGAGAGAGGATGGAGTTCAGAGCACCCACAAGCACCTCTCTTCAGCTCAGAGGTGTATCCTGGCCACTGCTGCTGCATGACTGATTTTTTGAGACCTTTTTGTTCTCTAAACACAAAACCTCGGGTAAAGAAGTGCAGTAACTTCCTTCCCCGCTGCCATGCTCCACAAAATACATTGTGAAGGTGGCAAAGTGACTTCAGCAATTCTGTGCCCAGGTTGAATCAAGGTGCTTGGGTCCAGTGTCTTTCACGTTGCTTAGTTAATATACAGTTCCTAACAAATTCTCTCTGAAAGGAGACAGTGATTCTGCCTTCTGCAAAGCTATGCCTGCATTGTGCATCTGAGGAGATGTTTGAAGTGCCCTGTATTTTTCATGCTGCCAGTGTGTGAAGGAATCAAAGAGCCTGCTTTCACTTCCGAAGACAGTAAGATCATAGTTTGATGCCTGTCACTGCTCCTTTTATGTCTGTTCAGACTCTTCTGCCCTGGTACTGCTACCTTTCCCAATGTGGAACCTAATTGGTATTTTTCAAGCTTTCCTTTTCCCACTCCTCTCTTTGCCCTACATGCTTCCACGAGTGATAAATCTCATTACTGGGGCTGATCCACAGCATGTGACAGTTGACTGAAAGAACAGAGGTTGTGAAAAATACAGCTGTTTTCCACAGGAGACCTGCAGCTGTGAGAAATGAGCTGTTTGGTGCATGTGTTGCAGTTTGAGCATGCCTGCACCTCTGAAAAGGCATTGATCCATCCTGTGAGCAGGGCATGATGCAGCAGTTTGCTTTTTCCCTTTCCCTTCACCACCCATCATCCTGCACCCAAACAGCCACTCCTGCGTGTGCAGGGGTTCCACTGTCACAGCCACCCAACTGCATCTTCCTTTGCTTGGGGCAGGGTGCTGTGTGGTGCTGATCTAATGCAAAGAAAGACCCGGGCTACAGAGCAGTGCAGGGCTTTTCTTCAAGCAGTAATTTTTGTGTAAGAGCAGTGGGGACTGAAATCCAAGCGGGTTCTTCCTTCACACCACTTCTCTGTGAAGGCCATGTGGCTCTTAAAAATATCTCTATTCTGCAAAATCCTTCAGGCTGAGCGTTTTGATTGGTGGATAAGCAGTAGTACAGATCATCACAGGTTTGTTTAGTAAGAATAGAAACCACCTATAAATGTTTATTCTCTAGGTGTGGGGAACGTTGGGGAGGAATCAAAGGAATAAAAAAGAGGCTGTCTTAAGCAGTCTCTACAAAAAGAGAGTAAAATCTATTCAGAAAGAGTATTGTACAACATGAGCTCAGTTATCCTCTACAGCAGTGATGCTGTTTCTTCCAATCCTTGATTCCCTTAGTGACCTGTCAGTGCTGTTCCTGAACAGCAGTGGTTAAGTTCTTGATGATTTTCTGTGTTTGAAAGTGAACCTAAAAAATAAAAACAACAACGAAAAAGATTCAACAATGGAAAATAAAGAACAGGCTGGAGGTGGCTGCATCAGTGTGTTCTGTTTTGGGGACCTTTAGGGACACAGCCTGAGCTTGTGGGTACTGTGTACAGCTGCTTCAGACAATGTAAACAGACCTCTGGGGACAGCTGGCACATCTCCCCCAGCGGAGCTCTCGTGTGCTTGCAGGGGAGGCAAGGATCGCATAGTTCTGCTCTGAAATGCTTGTTTTGTCTAGAGAAAAGCAACACCCTTTGCTTGGCGGGGTGGAGGTGGCCTTCCTGCACAGGAAAGGATTTCTCTGTCAGGTTTCAATTTTTACAAGGGGGGAAAAAAGAATCGTTATCCCGCCAACTGGGCTTAAGTTCAGAGTTCAGGCCGGGATTCACCAAGTATGGAAGGTGCCACACACTGCCCAACTTACAGTCGTTTGATGATTGTCTTCTCCTCGCTCTCCTTGCTGGTGCTAGGGCTGCTGCCATCTTTTTCCAGTCCATTAGTTTGGTCCTTTCTCTGTGAGATGATCCCACTGGAAAAAGAAGAGGCTTTGTTTATTTTTTGGGGGGTTGTGCACGTGTTAAACCCTTCACTGGGCAGCTCAGGCTGTGGTGAGTGGGTGTCACGGGACAGGGAGGGCAACCTGGGCTATTCTGTCATGGATTTCTCTTGTTTTCCTCCAGTCCTGCAGTGTAGTTTTGCTTAGGCATCGCTTTAACAAGGAGACAAACCAATTAATGAGATGTCTTTTTCGAGAGAGGAAGAATGGGAACTCGCAACAGGAGGGAAAGAAGTGTAATCGCACGAGTGATTTCTACAAAACTCCAGAGACAACGGTACGCAAGTGGGGAGTTTCCGTGTGGGTGGATCTGTGGTACCTTCAGCACAGCCACGCAGTTGGGAACAGATGGGAGAGTCCCAGCTTCCCTGCAAGGCCTGTTCCTCTTTCCATCCTATAAAGGAGAAAAGAAAGGCTTTGCCTGAGCTGGGAATTTTGTTATCCTGCTTCGACATCACCGTAACCACCTACTTGAGGCAAATGCTTTGGCTTCACCAAAGGATGTTTCCTCTCCTTGGAATGGAGTTAGATTTCATGTTATGGTTTCACAGCCAATGCGCAGTACTCATTTATCTGGAGAGGATCAAAGCTTGTGACTGTGGTAGCTGAACACTGAAATTAGCTAAACAACACTTGTCCGGACCATGGAACTGAAAATACAGGAGAACGTCTAGAAACCAGCGCAACACGCTCTGGGCCCCTCGCTTCAAGAAAGAGAATGAGGTACTGGAGCAGGTCCAGAGGAGAGCAATGAGGCTGGGGAAGGCACTAGAGGGAAAGCCTTATGAAGAGAGGCTGAGGGAGAGCTGGGGTTGTTTAGCCTGGAGGAGACTCTGGAGGGACCTTATCACTCTGTAACTACCTGAAGAAAGGCTGTAGGCAGGTGGGGGTTGGACTCTAAATGAAGGCCCGGGCAACTAGTGACAGGATAAGAGAGCAGGGCCTGAAACTGCCAGGGAAGGGTTAGGTTGGATGTTAGAAAGCCCTTCCTCATGGAAAGGGTGTTCAGACCCTGGAATGGATTGCCAAGGGAGGTGGTGGAGTCCCCATCCCTGGAGGTGTTTAAGGACAGGCTGGCTGTGGCCCTTGGTACCATGGTCTGGCTGATGTGGTGATGTCAGGTCATGGGCTGGGCTGGAAGATCTTGGAGATCTTTTCCACCTTCAATGATTCTGTGCATCAGGCACGGGCTGATTCCGAGGCAGACTGTCTTCCTAGAGAAACTGGGAGCTGTTTGGTGCCACTGCAGATCTCTAACGTCTGCACAACTGAAAATGCAAACCCCATCAGTCATTTTAAACCACCCCGTGAGGCCGTGGGTTGTGTCACACAGAGCATATTTCCAACACACGTGAGACAGTTTAGAATGTGTGTTTCTAGTAATCCTTTCTCCCTGCACAATTTACTGCCCAACAATTATAATCGGGGCTTTATGTGACTGTTTAAAGAAAAGACTTCCTTTGGCTTTAGCTGTAAGGCTGCATGAGGAGGTAACCACGTCTGTGGAACGGAGAGGCATCCCTGGAGCACTCCTCTAGGTGCACAGCACCATGCCTTCAATAATTCACTCAAAAATTCAAAACATCCACACTGTTAATTTTTAACTTGGCCTGCAATAAGCTGGGTCACAAAGCTGGGAAATGAAAGCAGGAGGCCCTACCAGTGGCTGCACAGCAAAGGCCAGCAGCTGAGCTGGGGAAGTGGTGCCCCACAGGGCTGTGAGAAGTGCTGCCGAGCAGTCTGAACGCTGACTTCTTGGGTTTACCTAACTTACTGGCAGAACCTCTTGTAGCCAAGGCAATGGGTGGGCTCACTGGATCTAAGAGGTCATTGCTGAGATCTCCTGGGGTGCTGCTGAAATCTAATGTGCTTAGAGATTTTTTTAAGTTGTTTCTTGCCCTAAAGAGTTTATTATACAATCTGATGATAAGGGGCAGATGTGGGGGGAGAACAGCCTTGGAGGTAAAGGGATTTGTAGCACCAAGAGCAGGACCCTTCCTGCGTCCCACCCTGTGGCTCACACTGACTCTCCCAGGCTGGTTCCTTCTAGAAAGACCCAAATCCTCCCCTGAAATCACTTCCTTTGCATAGTTCAAGCTTCTTAAACAACTATCCCATAGCAATCCAAGCTAACAAAAACCCATGGCTTGGTTTGAATGACGATGAAAGGGCTTAATATTCAGATTTTGAGATCCACGCAGTACCCAGTGTGGGAGCAAGATAAGCAGGTGGTCCTGACAGCAAGCTGGAGGAGGAAGGAAAATCTGACTAAAGCGGAGACGGAAACCCCCTGTGCTCTCTGGTGGCCTCAGGCAGGACCAGTACGTGTGCAAATACTGACTGCACAGACCACTTTGGGTGTGAGAACCCAGCTCGTGTGCAGGGGGTGT
The DNA here is from genome assembly GCA_013397515.1 of Upupa epops. Lineage (NCBI taxonomy): Eukaryota > Metazoa > Chordata > Aves > Bucerotiformes > Upupidae > Upupa > Upupa epops. The sequence continues at coordinate 366,269 of VZRI01009676.1, forward strand.
AACTGTGTGCGGACTTAGAGCAGCATGGTTATGGGAATGGGCTGTGAATAGTAACACGGAGTTTCATTGTAAAATCGTGTTGCATAGAGACTTCATTCCCCCATTCTTCTTTGCTTGTTGTAGACTCTTGGGAGCACAGACGGCTCTTATGGGTGCCCACACCTGCAGTACTCTGACCCAAGAAACTCCCCAGACAAGAAGCAATTGTTCCTAGGTCTTTGCTGACCTGCTGCTGTACCTCTTATAGCACTGTAGCTCCTCTTGCACGACAAGAAGCTGAGCTTTCAGCTTGTTACGCTCTTGCAATACATCTCGCAGCTCCTGTAGGGTGAACCGGGGACGATTTGGGTCCGAGAGGTCTACTACCATCTTATCTGGTCCAACATTGAGCTGGAAAATAAACAGTGGTGGGCATGACCTTGTAACTTGTCAAAACCAGAGTACTCATAAACACTCAGAATGGTACAAGTACCTAGTAATTCTTACAACTTGCATGAGTTCATCACAATCCTGATTTTTTTTTTCCAAGCAGCTAATTCTAGTTTTTCCTATCATTTTGCCCTTCCCATAGCATCTGCATTTCCCAGCCAAATAGAAGGCCTGAGTGGGACAGCCTCTGGCCACAGACAACGGCAAAACTCCTAAGGTGTTTACAATGGAACTTGCCAAGAAGCCGCTTTTATCTGCTTTTTTGATGACGAGAGGCTGAGCAATCCATCTAACATCACAACAAAACCTGGGGCAGACAGAGGTGACAACAGAATTTTCCTTTCCTCGTTTAAGACCGTTGTGGTGTTGAATTTTTGGTCACAGACAGCAGCTTCCCTTGCACAGAGTTACAAAGCAGTAGGGTTTGTATAAATGGGAGATGGTTGTTACGGGGCTAGTGTTGTGTAAGAGCTGCACAGCCATGGATGTGAAACTGTCCATGTGGTTTGAACCCCTCTGCTAGTACTGCACATACTGAGTTCAGAGCACGGTGAGCCCCTCCAGGGAATTATCAAAAGGTTTGGGTTGGAAAGGACCTTAAGGATCATGCAGTTCCAACTCCCTGCCACGGGCAGTGACACCTCTCACCAGACCAGGTTGCCTACAGCCCCATCCAGCCTGGCCTTGGACACTTTCAGGGGTAGAGCAGCCACAACCTCCCTGAGCAACCTGTTCCAGGGCCTAACGACCCTCTCAGGGAGGGATTTCTTCCTAAAAACCACCAAAACGTTGCTGTGACTGGTAACCGCGCTGAAAACCTCTGCTCAGGAACTGGCTACAAAGTCTTCTACAAAGATGAGAAGTGAACTGAGTCTCTTTCCACTGCGATAAAAGATGCTGACAGCTGCAACCCCCTGTTTCAGGTGGCTTTCCGACCCAACCCACGTATGGCCAAGTGTCCAGGCCATGACATGCATTGGGTGGAGACAGTGGCCAGTGATGCGTGTGGCACCTTGCAGCCACCAACTCTGGAGCCAAGCAGCCCTTGGGGATGCTGTGCCCATCGCAGCCCCGGCACTCACCTGCTGGGCGCTCCCTCGGGCCCCCTGTGCTCGCAGCTCCTCAAGCTCCCGCCGCAGGCTGTCCCGCTCCATGCGCAGCTGCTCCTCGGCCAGGCTGCTCTCGCTCACCAGCGCTTCCAGCATCTCCAGCACCCTGACCAAGCGGAACTGGAGCCGGGACAGCGCTCCGGGCACCCGCGTCCCCGAGCCGAGCTGCAGCAGGTCGCGGCCCATCACCGCGGAAATGTCATAGACATCCCCCGCTGTCAGCTGAAACGGGCTCTTCTCCAGAGCCCGCTCCGGGCCGCCATCCTCCTCATCCTCATCCTCCTCCTCTTTATCCTCTTCTTCCTCGTCCTCCCGGCCTTGCTCCATAAGCGCAGCTCGCTTCCTCCCCCGGGCGCTGCTGCCGGAGGGGCCTGAAGGCGGAGCGGCCCTTCCCACCTCCGGCCGTCTCCATGGAGGGACTGCGGGCCGGCCCCTTCCCGCTCCGGGTGGAGC
>VZRI01009676.1:368483-398603 GCA_013397515.1 Upupa epops
AGCCGAGCTGAACCGGGCCGAGCCTAGCCGGCCGCCGAACCGACGCGATCTGATCCGGGCCGGCCGCCGAGCCGGGCAGAGCCGAGCCGAGCCGGGCCGGGGGCGTGTAAACGCTGCAGCGGTTCCTCCACGCCGCTTTCGTCAAGGGCCGCAGGGAAGCGCCTCGGGCAGCTGCGGGGAGCGGCTGTTAATCGGCCGCCATTTGACTTGAGAAGGGGGAGGAAAATGTGAATGAACTGCGGCGGGACCCGATCCGATCCGGGCCGCCGCGAATCGGCCGTTGCTGCCCACGGGAAGAGCCGATTTCCCGCCGGCTGAGCCGAGGTGAGCGGAGCGGGTGTGCTGCTGGGGTCCCTGGCGGCCTCAGGGCCCCTCAGGCCGGGGAACGGGCAGGGCTGAGGGGGCAGAACGGGGCTGCGGGGGAAGTTGCAGGGTGTTAGCTCAGTCAGAGGCCGGGCCCAGCTCCCCGCATGGCTCTGCCAGGGAGCTGGGGTAGCTGCCACACTGCTGCTTTATTTATGTTTGTCACATTCAGAGTGAAAGCGCTTCTTCCTCTCCCTGCTCCTCTTGCTGAGCGACCCGTGAGTCAGGGCCATGTGATTTCTTTCCCCACCAGGGAATGAACGACTGGGCCCCCATAGCTAAGGAGTATGACCCCCTCAAAGCTGGGAGCATCGATGGCACCGACGAAGAGCCCCACGACAAAGCTATCTGGAGAGCGATGCTGGCACGGTATGTCCCCAACAAGGGAGTTACCGGAGATCCTCACCTCACCCTCTTTGTTGCAAGGCTCAATCTTCAGACAACAGAAGAGAAGTTAAAGGAGGTCTTTTCCCGGTACGGAGACATCAGAAAGATTCGTCTGGTTCGCGACCTGGTGACGGGATTTTCCAAGGGTTACGCATTTATCGAATATAAAGAGGAGCGGGCTCTCTTGAAGGCCCACAGGGACGCCAACAGGCTGGTTATTGATCAGCACGAGATCTTTGTAGACTTTGAATTAGAAAGAACTCTCAAAGGATGGATTCCTCGGAGGCTTGGAGGTGGTTTTGGAGGCAAAAAAGAATCCGGGCAGCTCCGGTTCGGCGGACGGGACAGACCTTTCCGAAAGCCCATCCATTTGCCAAACACAAAGAATGATTTCTATGGAGAGGGATCAGCAGAGAAAAGAAACTGGTCTCGCGAGGGAACAAGGGACTGGAGAACAAGGGACCGAGACCATGAAAGGAGCAGAGACAAGCGATGGCCAGAAAGGGAGCGGTCATGGACTTGGGGTGAAAGCGAGAGGGACTCCAAAGAGGAGAGGAGCAGAGGGAGGGAGAGGAAGGAGAGAGACAGGAAGGATAGGGAGAGAGACCGGAGCAGGGAAAGAGATGCCAAGAAACAAAGAGATGATGATAAGTATCGGTAGATGACTGTTGGATTATCTCCTCTTCCGTGTGGCCTTTCAGTTGTGAATGTTGTTTTCACTTTGGGGCTATGAGCATCACTCCCACAACACTCTGTTGAGGTTACTGAATTGTGCCTGTGACCAGTCACTTGCTCAAAGCTCCCTGTAGTCTGGTTGTTAATGCAGCGAAGACCCAGTTTGATTTGTTCTTCAGAGGAAATAAACTTGTGTGAATATTTTTGAATTGGTGAAGGCTGCCCCTCAGTGAATTCGAGTACAAACCTTGTTCGATACCCCTCTGGCTTCCTGCATTGTGGCTCACAGGAGAGCCCTGCATTTCATTATTTATGTGCTGGGCACCCACTCTCATTTAGGGAGACAGATGCTCTTTATGAGATGTCACTTGCTGAAGAAACAGTAACAGAGTAGTGACAAACGAAGCTGCTTGAAAATGAGCCCCAAACCAGGAGCTGAAGCAAAGTTGACTGTATTTGTCTGGAAGACACTGAGACAGGTGAGATGTTTAGTAATACTGTGTCCCTAACTAGGTCTGTGAGAGAGGCGTAGGATAAGAAATGCAGTTTTTACTTCACAGGAGGATGTCTTTCCCTTTTGCAGGGGAAAGATAACAAACCCATACAGAGTCAGAATCCTCATGGCTGGATGGACCTTCAAGTCCAGCCCTCATCCCAACATCTCCCTAACCCCTAGACCATGGCCTCTAGCGCTCTAGCTACTTGTTTTTTAAACCCCTCCAGGGATGGGGACTCCACAACCTCCCTGGGCAGCCTGTTCCGCTTCCCAGCCACTCTCTCAGTAAAGAACTTCTTCCTAAGATCCCATCTAATCCTCCCCTGGGAGGGTTAATGCAGCTTGAGGCCCTATGCTGCATCCCATTAATTTTCCACACAAAAAAAGGACCCAAGTCTGGCAGAGCTACTTGTTTCTCAGAAATATTTATTAAACTGTTAAAATCATTTACTGCCCAACAAAAAAAATAACAAATCAACCCAAAAAAATCTTCAGTGATCCTGCACTTTGCAGACAGGGGTGTTCTGCCATTACCTGATAACATCCTGGGCCCCTCTTCTGCAAGCAGATATTGAGGAACACGTGACAGCTCTTCAAATCTTTACGCACCCTTCTCTACAGGCCACCCTGTCCGATGGCACTTGGAGCGTCTACACTCAGCATTTCCGATGTGAGCACGAGGAGCGGAGTGGTTAACGCGAGGAGGTCAGGAGCGACTCGTTAGGTTTCTGAGGTAACAGGCTACAGAGATGAGTGGCAGAAGGTTGTGCTGCTTAGTGCCATTGTTTGCAGTGGGCTGCAGATCTGACCTGACAGCTGTGCACTGGGCTCTGCGTGTGAGATGAGCTTGATGAGCACCGGGCCAGGAGACTCCTTTGTGATCACCCAGCTTAGGTGCTGGGCAAACACCATTCGGAGTGGGTGTTCCTATTATCCCAGTTCAGTGCTCTCAGCTGGTTTCAGAAGCCATGTGTTTATTCAGGCCGTGCATTCATCCGCCGTGTTCTTGCATTGCTTCTGACCATCCCACCTCTGCTAAATGTGCTCAACAACTGCACGCTGTGTGAGGAAAGACACGATGGGTGTCGTTCACAACGCAGTTCAACTGCCTGATAAAAAATACCCTGCGGTTCTTTCTAATACAGACATGAGATTGAGATCCTGGCCATTATCGCTAAGTGAAGACACTTCCCCCCATTTCAGAATTGCTCTTCACAGTGAGGAGGGGAAGTGCTGCTGTTGTAGGGACACAGCTTTCTGTAAACATGAAACACACAACGTGTTACCGAGCCACAGCCAGGCTGAAGCGTGCCTGCCCAATACCAGCATCAGGCGCTTCTGCCACTGTTCCAGCTGCAGATTTCCTACAAGAGGCTACATTTCCTACCTGCCCTCAAGTGCAGCAACACCAGTGAGGCGCAGTAAATGTTGTCCCTACCTAGAGCACAGAGGAGGCCTGTGTTCAGAACAAGAAGCAGCTCAGCGCCAGCCTGCTGCTGCAGGGACAGTTTCGTGGCAGTTTCACTGTAGATGAACCATTTGCTGCCCCTGCACGATAAAGAAACTGCCCTGCACTAAACCCTTCTGCTTGCTGTTGTTCAGGAGTTCAAGATTTTCTCAACTACTGGACAGCTAGAGCGCTTCTCCAGCCTCAGCAGTGCCTTCTGACACTCCTGAGAAGCAGCTTAGGTGTAGTGGCTGGGGATAAGGAGCCAACAGCAGCTCAGACTGCTCTGTGCTGTTCTATGTGCAGAAGCTGTTTATGGCCTTGTAACTCCTCAGCAGCAGCGTGGTGGTCCAGCGTGGACCTTCCTTGCACATGGTCAAGTCCACAGAAGGATCTCGGCATCTCCCTAACAACTTGCTGTGGATGCATTAGCTTTCTCCTACCTGGCTTGTTGCCTTTGTGGAGTGTGTGGTGCAGAGGCAAGTTGTCTGCTGACACCGGTCTGTGCGCAACACCACCAGGCTGTAGTGTTGTGGGTTTTCTAAGTACAATCTCAGGTCAGACCCAAGCACAGGCTCAACTGCAAAGCAGCTCCAACTCCCATCTCTTGGCAGCTCAGCTGCGCGAGGCTTTTTCTGTTGGGTTAAGCCCTGTAACTCTAGGTTCCCAAGCACAACCCTACACGCATGGAGCAGTGTAGAGAATTCATCCGCTCTGCCCAAGTAGTGTTTAGACTAGTCAGAAATTATGTTGAGTCGGGGGTCATCGCTACGTCAGCTAAGAGAGGCCATGTCAGCTAGCTGAGGATGGCTCACTCTGAAATTAGTCAGAAAAGCAGAGTGTAACTTAATTAAAAGCCTGCCTGTGAGAAAGAGACCTAATTCCTTTACAGCAGCTGTCTACTGCTCTAGAGGGAAATCCCTAACAAGACAGAAGGAGTTCAAGTGTTAGAATTCCTCCTTGTAACTGATTTGTTTTCCATTAATACTGCAGAACGCATGGCAAAATCCAAGGCACACTCACCTCATCCATCAGTTTCTCCATGCTTTAGGCACTATAAGCAGCAAGGGAAATGTCTGCTCACTATCCCTCCCAAGGCTCCTTGGGAGTTTATCAGTGTGTCAGGTGCATTTCCAAGCGGTTACTCTGCAGAACGCAGATGCCAGCTGAACTCGACAGGACACAGCGGTGCAAAGACCTGCCATGGAGAGTGGCCAGCTGTCAGATCCACCTTGAAGAAATTCTTAACAGAAATGAAAAGCAAACAACCGGTAGTGTTAACAAACAGAGTAAAGGAGTCTTTGCCACTAGATACTGTACACTGCAAACCAACTTCTAATCATGGCACGGGTCCGTCCTTTTTTTGGTTTAAAGAAGCTTGTGTTACTGTAGTTAATGCATGAACAGGAGCACAGACTTGTTGTTCAGCACAAAACAAGTCTTCTAGAAGCTTTGATGTCCCAGGGTGTCGGTGACTGTTCCTACAGAGCCTGGGTTCTGTTTGGCGCAAACAGTCCCCGCACAGGCAGCAAGGGATCCCTGTTGAAGAGGTCATCCATCCGAAACACAACCACTGAGGTGTGCAAGGCAAAGAAAAGTGATGAGCTGCCCGATTCAGACACAGAGGCTTCTTGTTACTAGACTGTCGAGATCTACTGCAGTAAACTGAACAACTGGAGGATTCAGTCACAGGTGCTGCAAGGCTTCTTGTCCTTGTTCGGTGTAGGAGTAATCTTTATTTGAATGTGACCATTCTCCAAAAGCGTCCTGGAAGTGGACACTTTTCTGTGACGCCTGCATGCGCTTCTTATCACGAGAGAAGAAACTAAACCTTCCAGGGTGGGAGGAGAGGGAAAAGAAGAAAAAAACCAACCATTTACCATTCTGAAGAACACTTCCGACCCCCGACACGCTGCACAGCACAACAAACCCGAGCAGAAACATCAGTTTGCATCTGCAGAGATCAAGGCAGGGAAGCCTGATGGGAGGGCATGTCAAAATGTTATTAGAGATGAAGTCATTGCAATCTCAAGCGGTTTGGCTATGGAAGCTTCAAATAAGCTCTAAATGCTGTTGACTCTACAAGGTGCAGGTTTCATTTTAGATGTCATTTTCCCCCTTCCCCAGCCCTGGGGTAAAAGAAGCCACACGATACAGGTTAGTTTTTGCCGTGAGTAAAGTGGTATCTTTGGCAGTAAATCTGGATCATTGACCAGAAAGCAGAAATTGAGGATGTTTTTAATGGTGTCAGCAGGGAAACTCCTAAGAAAAGAAGCCTCCGCGCATTTCTTTTCCCCAAGACTTTGATAGATGGGCTCGATTCCTGCAAAACTCAAGGAATAAATGCATGAGGGTTTGCAGGATGAAGGCTCTAAACAGATGCACATGAGTGTGCACATCATTTCCTGTCACACAGCTCGGGTGCTGTAAGATAATGACCTATGACAACCAACAGCCATTTAGTCCGATAACAGCCTGCCGGCTGATGACAGAGCTAAAAAATACAGTTGGAGAATTCCTTAGTATCATTTTCTTTGTACAGGGTGAAATGACTTGATCAGGCACATTCTGAGTCCAGTACAAGAGGTGTTAGCGCAGCGTTTAGGTCTGCTGGGAAACGCAGAAGTTGTGGGTCCAGCTAGCAAAGGTTTGAGAGGACTGCACGCCCTTCTCTTCTAACGAGACACTTCAGAGGTAACTACTGCTTTGCTTTCACAGTGCCCAGCGTAATGCTGATCCTGGACAGGAGAGGCTAAAGAGAGTGCTGCTGCAGTAAGAGGCTCTGCAAATACAAACTCAACTCTGCCAGGTGATGGAGTATTTGTCAGGGCATCAACCTGACCCTGCGCCTCCACCCCCACGCCTTTACGTGTCCAGTCAGCACCATGATCCCAACTGTCCGAGCTGCCGTGTGCCAACAGCACGTGCAGGTAAGCAGGATGATAACCACTAGAAAAGAATATATTAAGAATAATAATTTCTTGATGAGAAAATGATATAAAAAGCTACACAATTGCATGACCAGACAACTAGGGTTGCTAGCAGGACCTGAACTTTTGCATTTCCTGGCTTCAAATGTGCAGCCTTAGCAGCAATGGAAGTAGTTTTGCTCTTAATTAGCTTCACACTTTTCTACCACCTCATGAATTCACACACATTTGCTGTGCCCTTTCAGGGCCAGATCCACGTCCAGCTGGTAAAAGAAGTATCTAGCCAACCAGGCTTTCTGCTGAGCACGTTCGGTCCTGCCTGGTCAGGCTCTGCACCCTGAAGTCCACAGAAAGGACTGCTGTATTGATGCAGTAAGTTTCAACTGCCAAATTTCTGCAGCTTTTCACTTTCTCGTGAAAATAAATAAGATAAAAATATGCTTGTAAAAAGCTCCACATGAAGCAGAAGGTTTAGGCTTTTAAATTCCTTCTGGAACAATGAAAATGGTTGTCTTACCCAGAAAACCCTCATGGGGGATGTGTGGAAGAAGTGTGTTTGTGTGGAGTGGAGGGGGGATTTAAATCCTGTGTTGCTGCTGTAAACGTAAAGATCACCAAAGCAGCAGTTCTAATGCAAAGAGGTTTTGCATTAACAATTATCAGTACTTCTTCCAGGGACAGACAAGAATAGGATGATAGAGTTGATCGTGGAGAGTGTAAACTCTATTCCCAAATACATCATTAGAGGCACAATGCACAGTGCAGAGATAGAAAGACATGGAAGGAACAGCCTATAATTAACACTGGAAATTGATGCAGAGATCAGCCATCGCTTTCTGCAGCTCTAACTAACTGATGTGTACCAAGTCATTAGGATGACGTGGGTTTCTGAGGAAGCCCTGGTGTGAGTTTTGAATCGGCAGGCTCAGTAAGCAGAATTAACAGATGCTGGTTAACGTTGCGTATTGCGACAGTTATCTCCGGAGTAGTGACTGGTTTAGTGTGGTAACGCTAAGGCCAAAGGTGATAAAATGTCAATAGGTGAGGATGAGCACAGAGGACCATGATGAGTTGTGCACTGACTGGTCATTCTGATGGGCACTTTGTTCCTCTGTGATCCCACAGGCAGCCGATGAGAATGCAGCCAGCAGTGCACGTTAACACGGGGTCATGCAAAAGGAAACCACGGTACCAAGTGCTTTAAAAAACATAATGAATTCCTACAAGGGACACAAGTCTTCTTATTGGCTGCAATGTGGGATCGTCTGGAATCAATCCAGCTGCTACCATAGGCATTATGGCTGTAAAGATCCTGGTCAGGAAAGTACAGACACAGAAAAGGTAAGACTGGAGCAAGGGAAAGAAAAAGCATTCCATTAAAAAGGAGAGAGGCAGACACAATACACGGGGTTACTCTGAATTACTACACAGGACGTGTTACAGGGAGAGGTGGATCTGCATCACCCAAGACAGCTCTCCTCGGTGAAAACCTCTTATTTAGGAAAAGCAGTCATGATAACAGTTTCAATTGCTTTTGAATTTCTAAAAGATACCACTTTATGTGTGCAGTTGGGTTGGATTTCATCAAGGTAGCACCACCTCCAGCAATGCAGAGCAGAGTGCAGGGTTTTCTTCCCAAGAGACAAACAGGCACATACACAATGAAATGAAGGATGAAGGTGTACGGGGCTCTGCTGTGTCTGCTGGATATTTGCGTGTAAACCAGGGTTAGACAGGACCAGCACTACAGTTAGAAGATTTTTACAGATGGTACAGTCGACAGTTTCCGGTATCCCAGATGAAATCTTGACATAAGCTCCTACCTGAGCTACTTGGTTAAAGGGTCCATGTATCTCCCAAAATAACCTGCGTTGCTTCACATGCAGAAAGATGCCAACTGCTCTAGCAGAAACACTTTCTAGTTGGCTAGCAGCAAGGCTGTTTTCTTTGTAAGAGTTGAGCGCTTGGACTACGCATTATACAATCCATGCAGCTTAGAGGCTGAGAGTGATCTGTGCCCAGCCAGCCCCACACAAACCTGTTAACACACCTTCATCCATACCTGGAACACCCTCTGTTTTCCTAAGGATTCTCCTCTCAGAGGTTCTCCCTTGTGCCAAATAACTTTTTGAACTGTGGACTAATGTCAATTAAAGGTTAAGTTGAAATCGTGAGAGACATTTCACTCGTGACCAAACGCAGCTCTCCCCAACACAGTCACTCTAAGTGCTAATCTCACATTAAAAATGGCAACAAACAAGCTGCTGGATTGCTAGCAGCAGCTGGGATTTGGATTTCTAAGCATTGTGGCACTGTCCGTGAGCTGCAGAGATGAGACACAGACATGGGCTTTTGTGGGCTGCAAGAATAGGACGCAAACTTGCGGCTGTTTGAGGCATTACATCAGTGACAAAGCAGCAAGCATCCTTAAAGAGAAAACAAAAGGGCGTTTTCTGCTCCAAACAGAGGGAGCCTTTTTGTTCCTTGTACTTCTCCTCCTCAGTGAAGCCTCCCTTACATTATTTCATCAGATCTCTGCCATGTGATGTGGGAAAGACAAACGCAGAGAGCAGTCAGTGTGAGATCAGAGCTCAGTACTGCGTGGCCGAGGGAAAAGGACAAGTTACACAGGCAAGCACAGAACTCTTGAGAGGACAGCCACAGTCTCCTATTTTTCTGTTTGAAACAGAGAGAATGCCAACCCTCCTTTATTTGTTCAGACACTCTGCGTGTGGGTATCAGCACTGCAAATTTTTCTCACAACATTTGCTATGAGGTTGTGTGCCAGTGGGTTACGCCAGCAGCCACCCAGTGAGGTGCTGACAGCTTCTTCCTGGGAGAAGGAGAAGGGAGCACCAAAGCCAGCAGGCAGGAGGAGCAGAGGGGTGTTGTCACAGGGCAGAACAGACGCTCCACTTGGGCTCTTTGCTTTTCTGGTCTTTTTGAAGCCCATACACAATTGCATTGGTGACAATACACACAGAGGAGAGGGGGAAAGCAAAGAAACCCACACTAGGCAAACCCTGTCCAGAAAGGCTGTGAGAATTAAACAAACCTGGACACTATTACCATTCTTTAGGTTACGATTTTATCTTGCCTTATTTCATATGGTGGCTAAATCAAGAGAGTAGGAAGAAGTCTGGAGACAGAGTGTGACAGCTACAGGAAGTTCATCCTAACAGCAGGTTTTATACCTGCTTCAGCTGTCTGGCAGAAGAGGACTCCTGTCTTTTCTGAAAGGGCCAAACCAACACTACTTCATGTGTGCAGGTTTAGTTTAGTATGAGTGTAACACAGAACCAGAGAAACAGAGAGATTAGACAGCTGTCTGAAAACAGCTGGAATTGATCGAATGGGCTCACATCCAACAGGTTTTCACTAATAAATTCACTCAGACAAAGAAAGCACTGAGAATAAGGGATGAAAACACTTCTGTGCCTCCTGCTGTGGCTCCTGTGTTCTCAAGCCTGTTTGCATAGGGCAGAGTCAAAGCTAAAACCCCATCAGCGTGAGTTCTGCCCTACGATGTCTGTTTACATTTTTATACTGCCCTTTCTTGAGAAATCAAACATGGAAACAGCAATCAATACAAAGCATGTCGGCTGAAATCAGCTGTTCCCCACAACGGGATAAGTTTTAAACAGTACTAAAATCAACACAGACATAGTGGACATCTTGTGAGACAAAGTACAATCAACATCCCCGTGGTTGCAGAATGAAAATAAATCCAAACTCAAAGTGTATTTCTAGTCGTGTGAAAGGAAGGGTTATCTGAGCTAACAACACAGCACAGAAACAAACTGGAGTCTACTGGAAATAATCAAAAGTGCCCTTCTGACTTGATGGTGGTTTGATCAGATCTTCCCATGGAACTTGATTCTCAAAGGGCTACTGCTACTATTAAAAAAGGACTGAAGGTTATGGAGACGTGGGGACAGGATGGAAGAGCTTTTTATGTGGAAACAATTATGCACATAAAAAAGTGAAGCTTCCAGTATCACGTAAATCTGAAGACTTGCTCTAAGGTTATGACTTCATGTGGAATAAACAGATATACAAGGAGGAAGTTTCAGCAGACGAATGCATGGGCTAAGACTGATTTCATAATTGATTTCCCAGTCAATACCCACCCCTGACAATGAACTGTGGGGTCACACATTAGATACTTCACCAGAAGAGGGTGGGGTTTTTTCCAGCCAAGAGAGATTCCATCCTCTCCAGCAGCAAGTAAGTTCAGTAAACAAGAGTGTTTTGTGTTGCACACATAGTGCCAGCTGGGGTCTAAGGGCTTAGGTCAACATGAAAATGGGTACAGTGAGGTCACAGGGAAATTTGCTCTCCACTCCCAAGTGCAACAGGTCTGCAGCAGGTTTGACTTGTGAGCAGCACTCTGCATGTCTTCTGAGCATGATCAGGGGCCAGTATTTTCTACCACCTCAGGATCTATGTGTTAAGGCCCTGGCCCTTGCTCTTTACCATGAGCACTGTTTCTACAATCCTTGCACACCAAGATCCGACTGTGACTCCAGTTTTGGGCACATAGGACAGGCTGAGCAGTGCTGGATACAACAATTAGAAGCATCTCCCTTTGGAGTATAACTGTGTGGCCCAGACAAGAAAATTCTCTAGGAAGATCAGATGTCTGTGTTTAGGAGCTCATCAGCTCATACCAGCTAAAATAAAACACTTGGCCAAAGCCAGCTGCTGTTTGCTGACAGCTTTCAAGTGCTCCTTCAGCTTTTACATTGTTTAAAATTGTCCTACCCCTAACAAACATTTAGTCCAAGCAGACTATCCAGTATCCTTAGAAACCACACTACTTACAGTCGTTTGATTCCGGATTCAGGCTGAGTTGAGGGTTTGGGCTGAATTATGGGTGTAGGTTGAGGGGATCTAGTTTCTTCTTCTGTATCCTCACTTGAAAGAAAGAAAAGAGAATTAATGTTCTCCAAAGCCGCAGAAGTGCTTTAAGTTCTAAAACTCAATCTAGGGTAAGGCTGTTGATGAAGAAATGGGAAAAGATCTGCTCAAAGCTTCTTGACATCACTGGGTAACTTCTGGGTCAACCAACAGCACCTACAATTTTCTTCCCATTGTGACAAGGAGAGGGAGAAGGGGAACACCCTGAATAAACATTCTGGATTTTTCATATTAGTCCCACTCTTATCCTCATTTTCAAGTTCAAAGTGTTTGTAATCTTTCTAGGATTCAGGGAAAACATGGGATTTGAGGAAGGCCACAGTTCTTCCCAATTTGAGGAACCAAAATTGAACGAAAGGCCTGTGCTTGGCATCTCTGCCTCAAGCCTTTGCAGAAATACAGGCTTGCTGGGCACTGTTTTAGAGCAGTTTCAGTGCTTCTAGAGCTGCCCTTCGATCATGCCATAGGAAAGGAGATCTAACCTACCTTTTATAATATAAAAGCTCTTCTTGAAGTAAAAACACTTTAGATTTCAATTCATTCCTCTCATGAAGGACATCCCGGAGCTCCTGCAAGGTGAATCTTGGACGATTCGGATCTTTTAAGTCCATTGCCATCTTTTCTGCCTCTGACAGGTAATCATCATTGTTTGGCTCTGCCTAGGAAGGGAAATGTGGTCTTAAATTCACCATGGAAGTGCATGTCTGAGGAGCCTGAAGTATTTACCAGTCCAGTTACCAAGCTCTGCCTTTCAGGACTATTAAATCACCTTTTAAGATAAATACAGCAATTTTAATGGGACCAAACCATAGGAGAAGTTCAGTTTTCATGTTAAAGACTTCAGCAAGAAGAATTTGGTTTTCTAGTCACTTTGTTCTTTTCTGGGCTTGACCGATGACACCCAAAGAGCTGAGGAGACCATGGCATACCTCTGAAAGGTGATCTGAGCTCTGTTTAAGCTCTCTTCACCTGGTGGTTTGCAGAAGCTTATAAACAAGGAGGAGCAAAGTGTTGGGACCTGAATCAAAGCCCTGTGCTCACAGGACTCTTTTAGAGTTACAGGTTTGAGAAGAACAACAAACACCAGTTGTTTCTAGCAGGCCTGAACACAAGGTTCAGCTGCTAAGCTTTCCTGAGGAGAAATTCCTGTGGAATCCAGTCCCCTGAGGATGTACAGCCCAGTTTTGTGATGAACAGGTTAGTTGAAGGAATTAATACTTTTAATAAATGGGGTAAATGAAACTGAATCACTGATAAACACTGACAAACTGTAGAGCAAAGATCATGGGTGGTTCTTCCAGCTCCTCCCACCAACGCAAATGGTTCCTAAGGGTGAAAAAGTATCGAGTGGAGTTTGAAGTTTATGTCTTCATGGTTTAATTAAGCCAGCAGGATTTGTGTTAGCACCAGGATCTAGCTACAAAGTGGAAGAAAACTGCAGATGAAGAATTTGTACCCTTGTCTTTTCTTTTCCTCTGAGAAGGGTCCACTGGAAGCTTGGAGGAATTTTATCTCCCACCCCTCAGTTTCTGTGGCTCCCAACAAGCCAGAACTTGCACTCTTGGCACATGGTTGGATTCCCAGGCCTGTGGGGGTGCTTCCTGTCACCCAGGGAGATCCAAGTCCTTGCCCAGAATTATTTGGCTGGTGAACATGTGGTCTGTATAAACTCAGCATACAGGAGACCAACATTCATGTCCTCTGCTCTTGTTCCCCTGTGGCTGCACAGAGCTGAGGACCAGCTGGAGAAACCACAAGTTCTTGGAAAAGGTGCTCAGAATCAAGACGGTGAAAGGCAGGTATGAGCCTGCAGAGGTCAGCAGGATTTCTAACAATGCAAACAAATGCAGGATACTCAGTTCTGGGAAAGCACGGCTGAGATGCAGTGAAGTACATTTGAAATGCGATGCTTTTTGCAAGGACTGAGTCAAGGCCAGAACATGAAATCAGAGATGCCAGCTGGCAGGTCAGCCACATGTCCTCCTAGCAGGATGCAGAGATCAGAGCCTTGGAGCTCCTGTGTTGCTGGGATGCCTTGCTGGGGTACAAGCTGGAAATTCTTAAACAGATTCAGTTCTTTGTAAATGTGATCCCTACCCTCTTCTGAGCTCATGTGCTTGTGAAATGCTTCAGCTATCTGTTCCTAAGGCTAAGGCTGATGCAACAACACTTTCCACAGCAGGGACTGCAGTCCTTAGCCTGCACAGACCAAGAGGCAGAGCAACACTCAATGGTCCATTTGTTTGAGTCACCCCATCTATCCAAATGCATCTCTACACAGAATGCAGTAGATAAACACTGATGCCATCTAACAAGAAGCTCAAAGGACATTACCCAAATGCTCTTCCATTTCTTCACCCCTGTGGATTAGGGTCTGAGCTGGTATCTTTTGGTTGTGTATCTGCCCCACACCTTTGTCCACATAAGCTATTTTTCCTAGATTTAGCTCAAATCAGCTGAGACTGAGCTGCCTGTAGCCAATGCAAATGTGGTTGGCTGAAACCAACAAGCCCTGTCCATTCCAGAGCACACAGCTATCTCAGCTTTCTGCTTCCCACTGCAATTCCTGTCTAACCATCCTGGCAGAGAGAGCGGGGAACGGCTCTAATTAGAAGAGGCACCATTGCCATGGAACTGATGAGTGAGGGAGAGGTAAAGAATAAGTCCTTTCTCTCTTGAGACTGAAGACACTTTCACTCCTGCTGGCTCCTGGCCGGGGCTCCGCAGCCCCATTGACAACGCTGGATGTCCCGGGTGAATTAACAGCAATGAAATCAGCCTTTTCATTATTAATACAGGGCACCAATTCCGCAGTGACATGTTAACACAACACTGGCTATGACATTCCAGGGGGGACACAGGGACCCCATCAGCCTTTGCCTCAGCTTCTTGATGTTCCGCTCTCTGCTGCAGTCTCTCAGGCATTTACATTGCTGCTTGGTACTAGAGGCCTTACCAACACATCCAGGCAAACCACTCCACATCACCATGCTCCTCTGTGTTCTTTCTTACCATGACACCCCTTATCCTGTATCGTACTCTCCTAAGAGCAGCTTTAGAAAAGGGAAATACAGCATGTTTGCTTTAGTAAGACCAAAGCAGTGTTGTTATATGCACAGAGTAACAGGAACCATGAAGACTGTAAGGAATGCCATAGGCCAGAGCTGCAGCTTTTTCTCAGGCAGCTCCCCTCACATTTGTATTCCTGCTGCTCTGAGTGCAGCACTGCTTGAATTGTCAGACTGTCCCTTTGCCTCTTTCTGCAGGCACTGGAGTTTGCAAGCAGTAACATTTGCTTTTCATGAGCATTTGTGCTAGAAACACTTCACAGCTCAAATTCTAATAGGAAGCAAAAGCAGCAATAAGGCTAAAACTGGTTCCTTTAAAAGGTGCCTTTGAATATTTATGTTCATTTGGTAGCCAGAGTTTAGTTCTGACAGGAAAGACCTTGAGATGCTGCAATGAGCTCAGAGCAGAGCTATCAAGCTTGTGAAGGGTTTAGAGAACCAGTCATATGAGGAGAGTCTAAGGGTGCTGAGCAGGTTTAATTTGGAGAAGAGGAGGATGAGGGTAGAACCTCGCTGCCTTCTACAACTACCTGAAGGGAGGTTGTAGAGAGGTGGGTGTTGGATTCTTCTCCTTGGTGACTGCTGACAAGCAGAGGCAATGGTCTGAAGTTGAGGCAGGGGAGGGTTAGATTGGATCTGAGCAAGAAATTCTTTGCAGAAAGAGTGGTTGGGCACTGGCAGTGCCTTCCCTGGGAGGTGGTGGAGTCCCCATCCCTGGAGGTGTTGAAGAACCGTGTAGCCATGGTGCTTCACACCCTGCTCAGGTGGCAGCATGGAGGGGGTCAGGTTGTGTTTGTCAGTCTCTCAGGCATTGAGGCTTTTTGTTAGTGTGGAAATGGTTGGACTTGGGGATCAGGGAGGTCCTTTCCAACCAGGATTATTCTGTGATTCTGTGATCAGAAGCACCATAAACACTGTGAGGACCAAGCATGCCAGGTTCAGCATTGCCTCTGCAACCTGGCATGAGGTCCAAAGCTTTGTAACATGCTGTTTAAAAAGTGATGTAAAGTGTCTCCTACCTTTACTTCCTCCCCATTTTGGCTGTCCTCACCCTGCAGTTTTTCTCTCAGTTTGCCCAGCTCTGCTCGCAGGTTGCCCATCTCCTGCTCCTTGGTTTGCAGATAAGCTTCTAACTCCACCTTCTGCTCAATCAGAGCTTTCCCCTGAGCCTCAACGACAGTGATCCGGTGCCGCAGGTCATGGTTAATTTTCATTAACCTGTTCTGTTGCTGCTGAAGCTGCAAAACATCCATGCAAGAGGTCAGCATCCATTCAGCCATCAGACCCATTATGTTAAAGAAAACGTAGTTCCCATTGAATTTAATCTAGGAAATTCTCCCCACCTCCTCCTCACCCTCAGATTAGTTTCTTTAATATCTTATTATCTACTACAGCTGCAGTCACCAAAATCAAATTGCTTTCTAGAGAAAAGGAGCATCTTTCCCTCAGCACAGGGAATTCTCCAGCTAGGAGCAAATCAATCACTTGTGATGTTTCAAAAGAGCCAAATTCAAGATGGGGTGGCATAAGGGGCTCTGAGCAGAACCCAGAGCAGAAGAGAGAAAGCCAAGGCAGACAAATCCTCAATATTCAGTGTATAACTACTTTGCTTTGAGCTCTTAGGAGCTCTCAGGATGTGACCTGCTGGGCACCATGTGGACAGCACCAGTCTGAAAGGCCACAGTGCCTGCCAGAGGCATGTGAGTAGAGCAGAGATCATCTGTGTCTGGCCCTCACTAGTACCTGAAAGCCCCATGGGCTAAGGAGATGAGGTAGCATGAGGATGGGAGCAAAATATGGGTAAGGAGGTCATTCCTCCTGACACAGAAAGAACCAAAATGTCATGTGATTCCCAAAATCACAGTGGAGTCTGTGATTCAGCTATGAGTAAACCCACATCTCTAGCACTGTTGTCATCTCCTGTTCAAAAGTAAGTGAGCTGGGCTGGGCTTTGGCCCCTTCCTCCTACCCCCTGCACAGAGCAGTTGTAAAATACACAGTACCCCACACACCTACAGCAAGGGTCTCTGGGTGGGGTGAGGCATGGGGTGTTGAGGAAGTCTGTGCTGCCAAAGCTGAGAGAGAAACCAGAGAAAGTTATTTTTCCTCTTCCCTATGAAAGGGGAGAGGTATCGGGTCTTTATGGAAACAAACCAAGCAACCCATCCTTGCCCATCTTCCCCCTTTCACACTGGTTTCCAGTCACGTTCCAAGTGTGCCTGGTCCTTCTGAATGCAGCACAAGGTGAGCATCTGCATTGAGGACTGCCTGTCCATTTGGACACTCCACAGTTCCACCAGACACTTCACTTACTGGGATAATAACCTGGCATTGCTTACAAGTTCTCATTAACCTAGAGCTTGACACCAGGCTGTAGAAGTATGGGTGAGAAAGAAGAGAAATAGGAAAAACCAAGAGCCACTTACAGCCTCTACGTCCTCATTTTTAAGACCAAGTTCCCGGTCCTTTGCTCTGATTTCATCCCTCTGTTTATCTACTACTTCCTTCAGTTTCTTCATGACTTGCCGCTCTCTCTCTGACATTCCTGGATAAAAAAAGAACAGAGAAAACCAACTAAGGACAATCAGGAGCTGCTGAGACCGAGAACAATAACAGTGAGAAATACTCAGGTAAAGACTCAGGATGTTGCCTGCTGGTAGAATTACAGAGAAACTGGTGGAAGACACTTTAAAGGTTACTTCAAGGATAATGGAAAATAGATGACACAATCCCCTCCATAAAGTCACTGCATAGAAACTTCTTAAAAAAGGAACTGACAGCCCTCCAAAACCTTTGTAACAGTGGGGTGATGCTGCTGCATCTTGCTGCCTCAATAGTTTTACAGGAGTGTTCGCACCGCAGCTGTCTGGGTGATAATCTGTAGAATCTGCTGGCCAAGACCCTGTGAAAATTGCAAAAACCATAGTCTGGATCCTTGAAAATATCTAAAGCTATCAGTGCTGTGGACTGGATCCAGAGCCAAACCAGCTGAGGTACACTGCACTACACGAATTCTGTGTTAAAACCGAAATCCCTGTTTTGTGTTAGATGAAAGGGAGATGAAACAGAGTGCACCCTGACTCTAGAACAGAATATTTAGCCTGAGCTATGGCCATTGCAACCCCTGCCCATCCTGTTGTGTGGTGATTCACATTAGAATAACTGTACTTCAGAGTAAAATAGCACATGGCATTTTCTTCGTGAAAGAAAAGACATTTGGAGCACTGATCCTGCCTGGAAATAAAGAAAGGATCCTGAAATGTGACCAATGAAGGATAGGGGAAGTGGGAACCACATCACAAAGCAGAAAGTGTTCTTCCATTATTTACTGTTGTGGAGATAATTGAGAACTCATGGCAGTGCAGTCATGGGCTCTTCAGAGCAAATACAGAGCAGATGATTTAACTTGGGGAGATGGTAACTCTACTGCTGTAACTTCACCTGATAACTGCAGAGACACGCAGTTTCATGGTCCTACACTATCACATCAGATCATGCTGCACAGCTTCCCATAGGATGGCTTGAAAGCCAATGACTAGGGGGATGGGTGGCTGCTCTGCCCCAGGAAGAGGGGCGCCAATCCAGGGTCTGCTGCTGGCTTGTTCTGTTACCTTTGGCAAAGTGGGTTCTCAGCTTCCTCCTTTTGCAAACTGCAAGTGCTGATCATTCACTCACCCCTCCAGGGTGGCTGGGAAGCTGCTTTTTAATGTATTAAAGCAGTTCCCACACTAGAAATGTGCTGCCTACCCATCAAATGATCCATCCATCCCATCTCTACTTTCTAGCATCAGCTCAGACTTTCTAGTTGTTCCCTCATCAGAGAAATCCAAAGCTGCTCCCCTAAGAGAATGTAGGCTCCATGCTTTTAGGAGGTCCAGCCTACAGGTCATGTACACTCTAAACTGACAGAAAATATAGTAAAGCAAGACAGACCAGAGAGAAAGAGATTGACTCTTGGTGGATGTGCACTCCTGCAGCTGCTGTGTGTTCCCATGCAGGCACTAAAAACACACTGCAAACACAGGGAACCAAAGCTCTGATCCATCACTGCTAAAGGACCTACAGTAGAGCAGTGGGAAAAGGACGGGAGATCACGGTTGGCTAGGAATGTGGTTCAAGGGATGTGTTCCTCTCAAACCCCAGGAAACAGCCCTGAGTGACACAGTATTCACAGTCTAGTGTTACAGTCCCATCTTTTTAATCCTATGGTTAGTCTGCCTGCTCTGTTCCTGGGCTCTGGCTCCTATCACCCCTCTGCTCTGGGTTCTAGTTTGCAGGATAGTCTTAATTCTTCACTGTGTTAACAGCTCACTCCCACCAGAGAGGACAAGGAGACATGATATATACTGCTAGTCAGTTCAGGTCTGATACTCTACTGTCCCCATAAACCCCACTACAGGTTCCTGGACCCACACTGTGCAGCCAGCCTCAGGGCTATATTTAAACAAACCAAACATCCAAAACTTTCCCTTGCAGTACAGGGGGCTGCAGCAAAATTTTAGACTGGTGGTTTCATCCCAGTAGGAGCTGGGAATAGTGAGGGCAGCTGTATTCATCAGGACTTGTGAGCTGCTCCAACATCTCTAGATAGCAGGTGCTATTTAAAGAATAAAGTACCGTTATGGTGCTGACTGCTCATTCTTCTCCCTAATGTGGTGAACTTAAAAGACTTCAGCTGTGTGCACAGATCATTACATTTTCATTTTTTATTTCAAGAGGAGAGAAAAGGAAAGGAAAGGTGGGAAGTATTTTGAAACAGTCCTATCTTCTTCCATTTCCTTAGATACCGGAGAAGAGGAGAGGGAAATCACTAAGTGCCCTAAATGGAAAGCAATTATCCCTAAAACTCTAATAACTGCTCAATTTGAAATGGCACACCCAGGCAGCTTCCCTAGGCACATCCTATGAGCAGCTTCCTGCGGGTTGCTGTGGTCATAGCATTGTTCAGGCAAGAGCAAGAAAAACGGCTGGGGGAATAAAAAAAAGTTACAAAAGGAAAAGAAACAAAGTCCTAAGTGCCAGTTCACACAACTGCTGACATCCTGCTGCTTGCCTATGAGAACACAGGCAGTCTGAGACCGCAGCTCCCCTCACTGCAGCATAGCAGCCTGCTTGTCCTGTTTGACACACGCTGGGTCAAGTTTGCTCGTGGCGTTTTACTAGAATATTCCGATCAGTCAGCACCATCGTGTAGTACTCAGCTGCAGCTTGGGAGGAGCAGCATTAATGGATGTGGCAGACTTATCTTTAACCCCTCCTGTGTGTTTTGTATCCTTTCACGTGTCTTTCTGCATGAACCCGTCTGTGCTCAGATTCCAAGCAGCTGCCCTGTGCACAGAGCACTCCTGTCAGGCCAAGTGAGGTTCTGTGAATTCTGATGTGACTATTAATTGGCAAGGTCTGAATTTCCCCCTTGCACACCCAATTCACTCTGTTGCCCATGCTAAAAATAACTCCTTTAACTGTCTGGTGAGTAAGCGGCGAGCTGTTAATCCCAGGGGCTTGCCGCTAAGGGGAGACATGATCACAATACTAAATTCATGCTGAGATAGGAAGACTGGAGCCTGGTCAGAGTTAGTCCAGCTAACAAAGTATTTTATGGGCTAATCTGCCTCTGTAGACTCCACAGGTATCAGATCAAATGGTGGAGACTGAAAAGAAGCAGCATGGCTGCTTTCTGACGCCATCCAAACAAATCCTTTGTGAGAAATCTCTGGTCATTAATGACAACATTTCCTGAAAGGAAAATGGTTGGGTTTGATGTAGTAAGTCCTGATAAGAAGATGGGGTTGCTATAATTTAATGTGACTGAAACCAATGATTTTAGCCTATCAGTGATCCCAGAATCTGATCTCTGGAATAGATTTGTGGGTTTTGTTTGTGTTGTTATCCTTGGGTAGAGACAGTAAAAATAACATGAAAAGCATGCCTGGCATTTGCTTGGCTAACCCGATGTGAAGAGTGTGGCTATATTTAAACCCAAGCACATGAGCTGCAGGGAGCTAGATACCCACTGGAGAGCAAAGAAAAAGAAAAAAGAGAAAACAAAAGGGAGGCTGGTTCTGCATAACCAGACGTCATAGTCTTCACATTCCATGACTCAGCACTGCCATGCTGGGGTTTGTAGGGCTGAGCCACTTCTTTGCCATTAACTGACTCCTACAATGAAGATGAAGCATCGTTTGGGTTTTTTTTTTTGTAAAACGATTGTGATCTTGAGAGATTTAAACATTTTTTGAGGATTTCATTATACTCCTCCCCAAAGCAAGCAAGCAGTACTTAGCCTCTGGGAGAAAGTCAGTGTTAACTTTTGCACTGTTGAACAGCTTCCCCCACCTACAACAAGTTTCCATGTAATCCCAACTGCCAGTGTCTGGCAGAGTGTTAGGACTTTGTCCCCACTGCTTTCTTTACTGGGCAACTGCAATGGCTCAGCTGTGTGTCGGGTTTTCAGACTGGCCACTGTCTTTGCACACTACAGGCAGGACACCAGCCTTTGGAGGGAGCCAAGACTTTACGGATTATCAGAACCCAACATGGAAGTGGAGCTGTGGCTTACAGCAGTGGCCTAGCCTCCTGTCCATGTACAAACAGTTCAGAAAGCCTCCCACATCCACACTGACTCACTACCACAAGCAGGTTCTGCTGCTGCAGTGACACTCTTCCCATTCTTAGCTGTCCGCCCCATCTCTCAGCTCAAGGCTGCCTCATCCCCAAAACTGCAAAGACTGTTTTTTCTTTCAACTCCTCATCTTAAACCCCAGTGAAGTGGCATGAAATGGATTCGGTCGCCAGGCAGCCTCATGTGATTTGCTATGAACTGTTCATCTGCTCCAGCTCTTGGGAAAGAGCTACCTGCTGAGCTGTGGGTGAGAGTAGAGGATGGCAGTTGTTGCAGTTGCTGCAGTGAAACCTACTGGTATTTGCAAGTTGGAATCTTATGTCTTGAACTTCATTCCACCTCAAGAAGAAAGCTACTCACAAATCAATTGTTTCAATTCCTTAGCATTCACACACTCCCTGCATTATAAATCTCTTCAGTTATTCTAAACTGGCTGCAAGTCCCAAATAACTGAGGGAACCCTAAGAACAGATAAACTAGCTAAAACCGATCTCTCCTATTCAAGGAGTCTATCATGGTATTCTCCTGAAACATCCCCATCTGCGGCACTCGGAATTCAGGCAAAGAAATCTTGATTTGCTGCTTTACAGTTATCCTCAACAGATCAACAGTTGTCCTTATTTTTGTGCACAATGCTGTGAAATAAACGTTGCTGAAGGGATTGTTCTGTGTTAGAAAACTTAAAGAAAGGCTTAACAATGGCGTGGGCTTTTTTTGCAAAAGGCAAACTAACAAGAAAAATAAGTGACAGACCAACAAGTGAAGCTTTCAGAGATGCTTCTCAGCCAAACAAATAGTTGTTCAGGCTTTTCTTTCCCTCTTACGCCCAGCTCTTACAAATCCTTCATGTCATCATGTATTCAGAGGTTTTGTATTCAGAAACAAACAAACCACAAAGCAAACCTCCAAAACCCAGACCTGAATTTATCTACAGGAAAAAGAAAAAAGCTAGAACATCCAGTCAAAATATTTTGGTAAAGTATCACTTCTTGTAACAAAAGCAAGCACTGAATTTGAAGTAACAAACTTGCCTTCATGCTTCTGAAATTCCTCTTCTGTGAAATTAATGTCTTTGTGAGACAAGTTTGTCATCAGTTGTTTATTCTCCTCCTGCAGCTGTGCAATTTGGGTAAGAAGGTCCTGTGCTTCCCCTCTCCAGACATCCTCCACCAGTTCTAATTCCTAAAGGGTAAACCAGGACAACATGTTTATATTTTTAATTCAGGTTAAAGAGTTTTTGACTGGACTAGTTCCAGATCAGACTAGTAACCATGCTTCTGTGATTCTTATAGAAAACAATTCATGAGACTACTTTGAATTCCTTAGAAGACATCTTCTATAATCCATCTTCTTCTCTACAGGCTGGGCAGTGAACAGATTGAGAGCAGCCTTGAAAAGGACTTGGGGGTGTTGGTCAACAGAAAACTTTACTTGAGCCAGCAATGTTTACTTGTAGCCCGGAAAGCTAACTGCATCCTGGGCTACATCAAGAGATGCATGGCCAGTATGTTAAGGGAAGTGATCCCCCCCTCTATTCTGCTCTTATGAGACCCCATCTGAGGTACTGCATCCATTTCTGGAGCCCCCAACACAGGAAGGAGATTGAGCTGTTGGAACATGTCCAGAGGAGGGCCATGAGGATGAGTAGAGGGTTGGAGCACCTCTCCTTGGGGGACAGGCTGAGAGAGTTGGGGCTGTTCAGGCTGGAGAAGAGGAGACTCCAGGGAGATCTTTGAGTGGCCTTCCAGTACCTGAAGGGGGCTACAGGGTGCTGAGATACTGGACCAGGTTGCCCAGGGAGGTTGTGGCTGCCCCCTCCCTGGAAGTGTTCAAGGCCAGATTGGCTGGGGCCTTGAGGACCCTGGTCTAGTGGGGGGTGTCCCTGTGGGGGATGGAACTAGATGATCTTGAAGGTCCCTTCCAACCTGAACTATTCTATGAATCAAGAAACCAATTACCCAAGTCTCCTTTTGCTGTATGCTAAATGTAAACACACAAGGAGAGGATTCCCCAACCAAATGCTTTTGACGTCCAAGTTACTCAAAGAATGGCTCTTTAGACCCATTTTGCTGTGAGGTCTGGATGAAGTGGACTGTTTTTAGACAAGATAACCAAACAGGAGCAAGAATTCTCTCCTGCATCCCAGAAAGCAGCCGCAAAGGCTGTTGCAAATGCCCCAAAAATGTCACACAGCATGGACCAGCAGAGTCAGCGCTGGGCTGATTTTCCAAAAGCAGCATCTCTAGTCTAAATTTCTGTTACGAAACAGAAGTGTAAGATAACAAGTGAGTGACACCATGTTGCAAACGTCGAGCTCCAAGGCCACATGGCAAACACAAGACAGAACTGTGCTGCTTCTTATGTAAATTGTTCTACATGGAATGTCTTGACTAGCATCTGCGATAGTGACAGTGAGACCAGTCAAAACAGCAACTCCCATTTGTCAGGACACTGTGTGTCAAGAGCAGCTGTCACCAATCCCTGTAAAGGTCAAATTAGGACAAAACCTATCCAGTTCTCAAGGAAAACCAGTTGTATTTAGACCTTTACTTCTTCCCAAAGCCCTTGGTGTAAATCGTACTTCTGCAGGGGGGACATTCTCTGCTCTAATTTCAGGTACGTGCTTCAAACAAACAAACAAAAAAGCTCATGCAAATCACTGGAGTCAGGCTGAGTCACTTGCTGACTTTTACGTTCATCCAGCACAACCCTTTCCGACCTCCCACCACCACACATTCAGACAACAACCCCGCCAAGCACAGCTCTAGGCTAAAATAAGCTCTGCCAAGAGATTAAAGGATGGCTTTCTGCAATGAATGTGTGCTCTGATAAGGGGAAAAATCACATTCCTATTGATTTTCAGACCCAAATGCCATTTTATTTCAGCATTAATAGCACATCGTCGTCATTGCGTAACACTCGGTAATAAATAGTCTTGGGGAAAACACTGTGTGACAAATAGGCTGTGACACACAGGAATATGCAGACTTCAAAAGTGAAGTGGCATGAATCACCTCTCTTTTACTTGAAACTTGATCTTGAGAGAAAAGGAGATCTGCAATGAAACTTTATATCAGCGAACACCTAAACTATTTCCAGTGATGCTGCACATTGCAATTCTGTAGCTAAAATAACTGCACTGACCCAGTTTAGACAATAAACCAGCACATTCATCAGTTACACTGAACACCCCAGACCCCCAGGTACATCATTCTCAGGAGGACACATTGTAAACACACAACTCTACCAGGGATTGCCTAGGCAGACTTCCATTTATTGCTATTGAAGAGCTTAATGAAGTAGAGCAGAAATTAACTTGTGAACCCTCATTAGCAGAGGTATCAGGCAGGAGAGGCAGATCTACAGGCTAGGAGGTGCCAGCTGGCTCAGGACACCCCAGCCAATGCTAAACCAGGTTTATAGGCAAAACAGACTCCTATCTTGTATTAGGAATAGTGTGGCCAGCAGAACTAGGGACGTAATCCCCCCCCATACTGGGCACTGGTGAGGCCTCCCCTGGAGCACTGGGGGCAGTTCTGGGCCCCTCACTTCAAGAAGGATATTGAGGGGCTGGAGCAGGTCCAGAGGAACAAAAAGGCTGGGGAAAGGACTGGAGGGAAAGTCTGATGAGGAGAGGCTGAGGAGCTGGGGGTGTTTAGTCTGGAAAAGAGGAAACTTAAGGGTGACCATCTCCCTCTCCAACTTCCTGAAAAGAGGCTGTAGTCAGGTGGGGGTCGGGCTCTTCTTCCAGACAACTAGCAACAGGATGAGAGGACCAGGCTTGAAGCTGCCAGGGGGTAGGGTCAGCTTGGATGTTAGGAAGCCCCTCCTCACAGAAAGAGTGATCAGATGCTGGACTGGACTGCCCAGGGCAGTGGCGGAATCCTCATCCCTGGAGGTGTTTAAGGACAGACTGTCTGTGGCCCTTAGTGCCCTGGTCTGGCTGATGTGGTGATGTTAGGTCATGGGCTGGGCTTGATGGTCTTAGGGGTCTTTTCCAGCCTCAAGAATTCTGTGATGATTTCAACTGCTAAAATCTCAAACTGATGTTTGCAAGAACCACTGAAGGCTCGCGTTTTGTTTCTACCAAAGTTTTGTCTGGATTGTCTTAACATTCCCTGAGACTATTAACTAGAGAAGACAGTGAACTGCTGTGGGATCAGCTGACACCTGAAAACTGCAGTGTTGACACCTGCAACATGTATTTGATATGCTTAGGAAACTTTTAAATGTGTATATCAACTTTAAAGCATCTACACAGCACATGAACATGTACAATGATACTGGCTGTTGCTTCCTCTGCATTTTCTTTATTCTGAGCCTGTATTCAAGCAGTAATGGCATGAGGCAGCGCAGCCACTTACTCAAAGAATGTTTTCTTCACAGCAGTTATTCAGATGATTTAGAGCAGATCTGCAACTTCCACCAGAGTAAATGGAGCAGCTCACACTCTCCTGCCACATGATATAGGAAATGACCTCATGGGAATGGGGTTGTGGAAAACTATTACCATCTGAGATCCAGCCAAGGGACTACATCTTATCACCAGAGGATGGAGCAGGAACCTAGAAGAGTGTTCTTCTCTACTCTTCAGCTCTAAAAAAAGTCTTTCAGTTCCCTGAAATCACTTGGTCCACATTTCTTTCCTATCTTTCTTTCCGATGAGTGTGCCAGGACAATTGAACTGCTGAATCGTTCCCAGCTCTGCAGAGAAAGCATAGGATGGTCCATGACCTTTCCTGGCCGAGCAGGAAGCAGCACCATTCTCCTCAAGAGAGGTGATGGAGCATGAGTCCCCTTCGGGAAGACACCAGGGAGAGGGAATGCAGTGACTGGAGAAGA
The DNA here is from genome assembly GCA_013397515.1 of Upupa epops. Classification (NCBI taxonomy): domain Eukaryota; kingdom Metazoa; phylum Chordata; class Aves; order Bucerotiformes; family Upupidae; genus Upupa; species Upupa epops. The sequence goes on from VZRI01009676.1 coordinate 394,234, forward strand.
GGTGGAGAAAGGGAAGGAGGAAGGAAACTTCCAGGAGGGAAAGGAAACAAAAACAAACCAACCCCAAACCAAACAACACTCCCAACATTCCCAACCCCTCATGGATGCCTGGTCAGCCTCCTCCTGCCCTGCCCTGCCCACCTTCTGATGCTTGCGCTCCTTCTCGATGCGGTCCATCCTCTCGAGGCGCAGGCGGTCGAGCTCCAGGCGCAGCTCCTCCATCTCGGGGTTGATGTGGTTGCGACTCACCAGCACCTCCAGGATCTCCAGCACCCGAACCACCTTGGGCATAAGGCGGGCGATGGCTTCGCAGCCGTGCTGGTCGATCACCCGTTCAAACTCCTGCCCCACGGCCGAGGCGATGTCGTAGACATCCATGACCGTCAGCTCTGCCGCGTTCTCCTCCAGGGCGGGCGGTTCCCCGCCGCCGCCGCCGCCCTCCATGGCCCGCCCGGCCCCGCGGCGCACTCATAGGCGGCGGCGNNGCGGGGCCCCCCACCCCCGGTAACTGGCGCCTTCCCCCCGGTAACCGGCCCCTCCTCACCCTCGGCGACACAGGCTGAGCAAACTGTATCCGTGCTGGTGTGTGTGGGGGGGTTCGAACTTGGCCGGGCGGCAGCGGGTGGGGAGCTGCGGGGCGGGAACGGCTTCTCCGGGAGGGGCTTCCCCGCCTCCCGGGAGGGGCCAATGGCCGGGACAGGCGGGACGGGGGGAGGCCCCGCGCATGTCCGCGGCCCCTGAGCCCCTGACTGGGATGAGTCCTGGCGTCGCTGGGGAAGCAGCAGCAGAGTGGACTGTCGTCTGGTACCGATCCTTCTTCTGCCCGTGACTGCTTCATTGGGGCTCTTCTGCTCCAAGGCTTCATCATCAAGCACATCTTTGGGGTGAGATGTCACCCCATGTCTATTGAGGATCTGGGATCCCACAGAGATCGATGATGCTGTCCCTGCCCATGGTAGGGGAGTTGGAACTAGATAAAGTCTCTTCCAACCTAGACCATTCTATGATAAACAGCATCGAAGCGAGTTCCTGGTGGTAGCAAGACTGCAGCACTGTGCTGTGGCATCGTGGTGTCCAAAAGTGAGTGTTCAAAGATGACTTGGACTGCACCGGGAGAGAAGGAGGAAGGAAAGTCCCCTACTTGGAAAGAGCATCCTCTCTCAGAAAGCTGCAGGCAAACATAACGGGGTGAACAAGTCATCTGTCAGGACGGGAACGGTCTCACACAGTGGGTCACACAGCTTCGGGTTTTTTTAGCCTGTGCTCTGTAAGAGCAGAGTAAGAGAACCTTAGTGCCTGTCCCTGTGTTCAGAATATAAGTGCAGGTGTACGAGTCATTTACTGGCTTAGATCAATTTACAGATAAGTGAAAACAAACTCCAAACTTATTTTCCTAGTTAAATTTTTCAGCATTTTTGCCTTCAGGTGTGATTGTGTACCGCTAAATGTTCTTATCCCCACAGAATCACAGAGTGTAAGAGATTGGAAGGGACCTCGGAAGTTCATCCAGTCCAATCCTCCTGCCACAGCAGGGTTTACTGATCCAGTTGCATAGGAACCGTCCAGGCAGGTTTAAAACCTCTCCAGAGAAGGAAAATCCACAACCCCCCTGGGCAGCCCCTTCCAGTGCTCTGTCACCCCTACTTGTGAAGAAGATTCTTCTCATATTTATGTGGAACTTCCTCTGTTCCAGCTGACACCCGTTGCCCCCTGTCCTATCATTGGAGTCTCCACAGGTAAATTAAATGTACCCTGAAATAGTTTTACTTCCCAACCCCGCTGCTGTGGCAGAATAAAGCCCTTTATTTTGGACAAGATGCCATGGATAGCATCAAATGCTGGAATTCGTCAGGAGAAATAAAACTGGAGTTGTGAAAGCCAAGCTTGGAACAGCTGATCCGCACTGCACTTTGTGAATGCAGCAGTACTGTGCTTTTGGCAGGCACAGAGAGCAAGTGAATGAGAGGTAAGAATGAAGTGAAGCTGTGATGCTGGCAAACCTTTTCAAGCAGTACTATCCATATCTCATTCAGACACTGAATTTAGATCTGCCCCACGTGCTCAGCTCATCTTCACTGAGCTGGGTGGCCAGGAGGGTAACAAAAACATCTCCAGGCATCAGAGTCTGGCATTTAGTTGCCTCATTTGTAATATTAACTATACTATATTCATGTATCCTTCAGAAAATTTCCTTCAAAGTTGAACACCACAAGATATTGCTCAAAGTTCCAGAGAGAGAGCATGAGGATGAATAATTGTGTAGTCATCCTTTCCTGGCAAGGAGCACTTATGAAAGCATGAGAAGAGGTAGAAGTGTGAGCGGAACACTTGGAGAACTCTCCAGTAACTCATGGGAATGGAGGTACTGTGGAATCATTGCTTTGTCCAAGTTAAAGCGGAGGAAAAAAGAGTTTACAGCACCAAAATTCAGTATTAAATGGATTTCTGCCCTAAGTAATAATCTAGAGAATGTACCAGTGGCAAAACTGAAACTACTACTGAGACAGGATAAAACTAGCACAGAGCTTCATGCTGTGGAAAGCAGGAGGGTCAAGGTTGTCTTGATACAAAGTTTGATGCTTCGAGTGGCTCTGCAGGAGAGTCCCTTATTCAGCCATGTACATAACCTGCAGCTCCTCATGTTCATGCTCCTCTTGCAGAAAGCTTTCCTTTCCACATGCTGAGCCTGCACCAACACAGCCGGCTCTGCCAGCTCAGATTTGGCAGCCTGAGTGAGATAAGCAAATTGACTTACGTAAATCAAGTGTTTGGATTACATGTGTCATACAACTGAAGACGAACGCAACATCTGAGCATTACCAGGAGTGTAATAACCAGCGCTTACTTGGCAAACCCAAACGCATCAATATTTCGTTAGAAAGCCAGATTGTGCTTAAATCTCCTGCAGATAATTAATACAGCTCATTATGAAAACAGACTTCCTAAAGCTCAAACATGACCTTTTGAGTTTGACTGGAAGTTTTCACTGAAAATTAGCTTTTAAGCCTAGCCAGGCTTTTTACGCTTGGTTACTCTTGAATGAAGCACAAATCTGCCATGTAACCTAACTGTGGGGTCTTGTGCGCAGTAAACAGCCCCCAAGCTGGTGGTTCTTAATTTGTTGGTGCAGAACTTTGGGCCAGCCATAGTGTGCGGGCTGTGGGCAGTTTCCAGTCACAGAATCACACAATGATTGAGTCTGGAAAGGACCTCTGAGATCGTCAAGCCCAGCCTGTGACCTGACATGAGCGTATCAGCCAGACCAGGGCACTAAGGGCCACAGCCAGTCTGTCCTTAAACACCTCCAGGGATCGGGGACTCCACCACTGCTGTGGGCAGTCAGCCAGGGCAGCTCCTGGAGTTCACTTCCAGGGACTTCTTGGTGTATTCCAACCACTGTGCATTTACTAGACTAAAGTTAACTTTGTGTATTTTATATGAGCGTTAATAGTAGTTTTATAGTTTCATTTATCCTGTTCTCACTTCAACCCATGGTTTTCCTCTCCTTTTCCACAGCTGGACAGGGTCACTAGGTGACAAAACAATCACAGGCTGGTGGGGCTGAAAGGGACCTCTGGACATCATCGAGATCAATCCCCCCTGCCAGAGCAGGATCTCCTAGACAGATCCCACAGGATACATCCACGTGGGTTTGGAGACTCCACAGCCTCTCTGAGCCGCTTGTGTGAGGAGGGTTCCTTCACCCTCTGTTGACCCCGGCTAAAGGCAGAAACTGGCCTTTCCCGTTCGTTTACTGATCATCAGCTGCTCTCCAGCGCTTTACCTCGCCGAGGCGAGTTAGGAGCTGGGGATGTTCAGGGCCTCCCTGCCCGCTCCGTTCCCCTCAGGAACCGCCTTCCCACCTCGCTGCCCTCAGCATCCCCATTCCCACCTCCCGCCTTCCCGATTCTCCCCTGGCAACGCCCCCTCTCGGCTGCCCCGCCCAGCATCGCCTGTCCTGACGCTCCAGCTCTGCCCGCCTCATTCTAATTGGCTTGTCACCGCCGCCGCTCAGCCCCGTTGGAGCATTCTCATTGGTTCTTCTCCAGCTCGGGTTCCGCCCCCTACACCTCGCGCTCCCTGCCTGAGGCTCGGGCGGTACCGTTCTGGGCGGCCCCTCAGCGGCCACCGTAGCGGCGGCGGGACGTGGCAGCGGGGCCGCGGCGGCCTATGAGCGGCGGCCCCGTGCCCCGGAAGAGGCGTGGCAGAGGTCGGAAGTCCCCCCNCCGTCCGGTACCAAGATGGGGCTCATCTTCGAGGTGGCGGAGGGGGGGTTCCTGGACATCGACGTGGAGGTGAGGAGGCGGGGAACGGCGATGGCCGCCTGAGCTCGGGTCGTACGGAGCGGGGGCTTCACCGGGGACGAGCCC
>VZRI01009676.1:399564-439285 GCA_013397515.1 Upupa epops
CGAGCCTCACAGAATCGCCCAGGTACAAATCAACCTTCCACATCATCGAGTCCAACCGTTAACCCAGTGCTGATCAGTTCTCGACTAAGCACTGGCTCTTAAATGTCTGTGGATCACCCCTCGAGCCGTGGGCAGCCCATCCCGGTGCCTCATAACTCTTTCAGTAAAGAAATTCTTCATTATATCCTGTGTCAATCACCAGGTTGTGGCCACCTCGCAGCAGGGGCGATCCCAGAGCAGATGAGGTGCCTCTCCCGGGGCTGCATTTCGTAAGGCTGCTGGTGGTTTCTGCTGTGGCTGCACAAGGCGGGTTTCCTGCTGTCGGAGCCCTTCTGGTTTTTGTCACTGTTCTGCTCTGCTGGGGCTTGTTGCAATGAACCGTTTGGCAGGAAAAACAAACAAGTTTACAAAAACACGTTGCTTGTTCTGGGAGCTGCATGTCTCCCCTTGAATTAAGAGGTGCTGGCTTCCTAGGGTTTATTGTCATGCTGACAGCTGTGGGTAAGTCCTTTTCCTCATTGAGACATAGAATCTGTGGGAGAAGGATAAATAAGATTTTTTTTCAGCCTTGATGAAGAGCAGAGAGTTGTTTGGGGTAACTTAAACATGACGGAGTTGTTGCTACAAGACAGTATGAAAGTTTAAAATACCACAGTGCTCTGATACAGGATGGATTCAGGAAGCTCTGAGATCCCATCCAGACATCATAAGTGAAAGCTCAGCAGTGGGATGGAGTTTTTAAGGTCACTGACTCCCGTCACTCAGTGCTGAGGCCCTTAGTCAGTTTGAAATGATAACTGCAGTGGTACACACCTGTGTGCCTGCAGTGCTGCTGACCCATGGGAGAATGTCCTTTGTTTCCCTCTTGTTTTCCTTCAAACACCAGCGATAAGATTTCCCCTGCAGTTGTTAATTTGACCAACAGCCAGGACTGTTGGTAGCTTATGGTTCCCTTGTTCTTGAATACGTCTTATCTTGAGCGCAGAAAGCTCTTGCTCAGTAAGAGCTTTTGTATGGCATTTTTTTACCTGAACCTTTTGTTGCTTATTTTTGTAAGTATTTCTGTGCAGAATAATACATCACTTTTTATGAGTTATGGGGAGGAAAGTACAAAGAATGCTGAACCAGTCAGATTATGGCTGGTAAATCTGACTGGGTGCCTCTGGGATGTGCATGCAGTACTGTAAAGGTGATTTAAACCATCTGTATTTGAAATGAAATGCATGATGTTTTGTTTCTCCTGTCCAGATTACAGGCCCTGATAATAAAGGGATTTATAAAGGTGATCGAGAATCCAGTGGAAAATACACGTTTGCCGCCCACATGGATGGAACTTACAAGTTTTGCTTTAGCAACAGAATGTCCACCATGACTCCCAAGATAGTGATGTTCACTATCGACATCGGGGAAGCTCCAAAGGGGCAAGACATGGAGACAGAAGGTGAGAAAAGCTCCTGGATTCAGATTAGCTCCAGCTTGTGAGCTTTTCCCCATGTGCATGACTGCTGAACCTGACCAGGATTCTCAGAATTCCTGTGTCTTCAGGCTGTCTAGTTCAGCTGTTCTCTTGCACAGCTGAAATGGACATGTGGATGGTTTTAGGCCTGATTACATGCTGTAGTGAAAAATCACCAGGGAATGACTTGGCCATCTGCAGGAACTAATGCTTTCACCTTTTAGCCTTTCCATCAGTTTCATTCTCTGGTTTCTAGTTTGCTCAGCAGTATGGAGACAACTCCAGGTGGTAGTTGAGCCCTTTGATAGAAGTTCTAATATAATTTTTTTCTCTTGGCCTTGTAAATGACTTGTTTAATCTGCAGCCTTTTGTCCTGTACTTGTGTTCATCTCTTACACTTTCCTCTAGGTGGTGGAGATACCTGGGATGGTATGTGTTCTGCTTTTTGAAAGCTCGTTAGCATCCTGTCTTTGGCACATGTTTATTCACTAACAGCTAACGTTTGCCTTTCCTCTGTAACATCTGTTTGTAGCATGAGAATGTCCTTTTTAATAAACTACCTAAAAGGTCTGATTCTGAGCAACGCTGAGCACCTGCAAGTTTCCATTGAGAGGTTTTATGTCTTTAGCAACTCTTGGTCCTTGAACTGTCGGTGACAGTTTGATTTCAGGTGGTTATTTCTAGCCTAACACGAGACTTAATCAGGACTTTTAGGTGAAATCAAACAAAACCACTGAACTTCCAAGAGCACTGGGTACTCTAGGCAGTGTTTGCTTTCTGTTGCTAAAGTGGATGTTGAATGATCAAGGGCTTTTGGGAGCCAGAAGCACCTTTTAGGTTATGAATTACCAGGGGAAAAACATCAAGCTTGTCATTTGCTGAAAAAGAAAGGAATACATTGCATAACAACTCACAAAGTTTTATTTAGCAATCACTAACTGCAGCTACAGGCAATACATTCTTGTTTTTGGTTTTAAACAGTTCATAGCTGTGTGCACTGAGTGCTTGACATCACTTGAAAAGTAACAAATTCCTAACTATTGGGTTTTTTTTAAAGACACTGTTAGTCTTTTATTGAGTCTGAATGTGTCTGTTGTAAATATTAGGGCAGCTTCACATTTTTAAGGCAAACACTTTCTTTACTGGATCTTTTGGAGTGGGTTTAACTAACCCCTACAACTGGAATTTATTCTCTAACTACTAAACCAGTTGTCCATGAAAGTAAAGGATTTATGGTATCAGCAAAGTGGTTGTGGTTTACACAACTATTTAGATTTTAATTGTCGCTTGTGTGAATGTTATTGTTTTATTCTTTTTGTGACTGTTGCCCGAAGTGTGTATTCAGACTTTATTTTCAGATTGTGACCTGAAACACTTAGTTTTATTTATAAATACTACTCATAAATTATGATGATAAGGTAGCTTCAAAGTTAAATACATTCCTTCAGTCATAGAATGGCCAAGGTTGGAAAGGACCTTAAAGATCATCTAGTTCCAACCCCCCTGCACAGACAGGGACACCTTCACTAGATGAGGTTACTCAGGGCCCCATCCCACCCTGGCCTTCAACTCTGCCAGGGATGGGGCAGCCACAACTTCCTTGGGCAACCTGTTCCATCATTTCCACACCCTCACAGAGTGGTATTTTTTCCTAATGTCCAACTTAAATCTCCCCTCTTCAAGTTTGGAAGCCTTCCCCCTTGTCCTTTTGCTAAGCACCTGTGGAAAATGTGTTGAGTTTTGTGACCTTTTTGAAAGAGATCTCATTGCCCCAGGTGTGTGTGTGTGTAATCTTGTCTTGGTGCTAAGAAAGCTTGGAAATTACTTGCTTAGTTTGTCAGTTTGTGAGTGGGCAGTTTCTTGAGCATGAATGTATTGCAAAGATTCTCCAATTGATGGTCAAAGCACTAAATCTTAGATCTCTGATCCTTCTGTTTGCTGAACTATCTCAGCTAGTTTTCTGTTACTGGTTTAGTGTTTTGCTCTTCCTCTGCTGTCACAGCACACTGGAACCTGAAGCTGGTTCCTGCTGTCTGCCAGACCCATTTGGCATTGTTTCTGCTGAGTGCTGTGCTTCAGCTCAACCAGAGGATCACAGGATGTGAAATGTTGCTTCAAAAGTGATCTCATTTTGCCAGCATCATGATCTTAAGCTAAATTCTTGGTCGTTCTATTATTGCAAACTTAACAACTAGGAAAAGCTGTAATGTTAAGATAATTTGCTTGGATATGTTGGATGATCTTGGCAAAATAGCTACTAGTGGGTGGTACTGATCCTGTGCCCTTACATTTTGCTTCTCTGGAAAAGTTATGCCCATGTTGGGAATAAGTGGTCTGTACTGGCTCTAAATTGTGTGTCCTCTAGTCAGATGTGGAGAAAGATTCATAGAATGATTCAGGTTGGAAGGGACCTTCAAGAGCATCTAGTTCCAGCCCCCCTGCAATGACCAGGGACACCCCTAACTAGACCAGGTTGCTCAAGGCCCTGTCCAATCTGGCCTTGAACACTTCCAGGGAGGGGGCAGCCACAACCTCCCTGGGCAATCTGTGCCAGTGTCTCAGCACCCTCACTGTGAAGAATTTCCTCCTGACTTCCAGTCTGAACCTCTCCTCTTCTAGCTTGAAATCATTCCCCCTGGTCTTACCACTGTTTCCCCAGTTACTAAATGACACCCATTCGGGAAAGTGACCCTGTGAAACCTAGACTTTTTCAGCGGTACAGACTGTATTTTTCAGAGCTACTTCTGCAACAAGAAATGCAGTATGACTGTTCATAAGTTTTAATAACTTGAGGTTTTGGAGTCAATAACATACTTTCTGATTCTTCTGAAATCATTCCACAGCTCATCAGAACAAGCTAGAAGAGATGATTAACGAGTTAGCAGTGGCCATGACAGCTGTAAAGCACGAACAGGAGTACATGGAAGTTCGTGAAAGAATACATAGAGCAAGTACGTGTGTGTGACTTAAAATGTCTGCCTGTGACTTAAATGCCTGCTCCCCTGCCAGCTGAACTTATAAAATGTGATATAAAACACAAATCCATTAAGGTTGTTCCAAGTTACTAGAGAAAATAGATCTCTGAAGGTCGTGCCCAGCCAACAAAGGGTTGATGCTTGCAGTCTTTAAATTAGCTCATCCCTCATTTGATGAAGATTATTGTGCAGGATAATAATGGGTGTAAATCCTATAGTTCCTTCAATGACATCTTCATGAGGCTATCGATTGTGATGTGGTTCCTAGGAACAGACTGTGGCTGAGCTGTTACTTCATCCCCTAAGTGGGTGTGCCTTAAAAACGAAGCCAAAGTCTGTTGGTAAAATATTTTGTTTAAATATTGCAGAGCTATGGTTATGTCCAAGTAGAGAATGCGGTGACTCCAGTCACAACCCCTGCTTGCTCAAATGCAGCTTTAAAGAATGACTGAGCACCAAGGGGAAGCCCAGTGGGAATAAAGGGCAAATATTTTTCAAGCAAAAAGAGAACATTATATTAAAGTTCTGGCCTTTCACCTTTTTAAACCTCTATCTCCTGTTTTATGACTTTTGTTACTAATGTGCTGTAAAAAACCGGAGAATTTTTAGAACCACAGGTGATGAATCATAGAATCATTAGGGATTGGAAGGGACTTGAAAGATCATCTAGTCTAATCCCCCTGCCACAGCAGGATCACCTAGACCAAGTTGTACAGGAACATGTCTAGGCTGGTTTTGAATGTCTCCAGACAACCTCTAGAGATTAGAAATTCCCCACTTGATTTGGAGACTGTAATACGCCACGGTTACTTGAACAAACAAGTGGCTTCTGTTTGACAGTGCTGAGCTGCTGTCAAGCCTCTCTGAAGGTGGGTGGAACAGAAAGATGTGCTACAGACTATGTCCAAAGCTGAGGTTAAACCATCTGCTTCTGTAGTGCAGCTCAAGCTGTTCACATAATCCCCTCCTCAGCTCCCCCCTCTAAGACTACAGCCTCCTGGGGTGCTTGTAAGGATGTGATACAAATTCCAGAGGTTGACGTCCAGTACTTGTGTCCTAACAACTAAACATGTTTGAAGTATTTTAAATGCTGCTTTACTAACTGCTTTTTGTTTTCTTTCCCCAACAGTTAATGACAACACAAACAGCAGAGTGGTTCTGTGGTCATTCTTTGAAGCCCTTGTACTAGTTGCCATGACACTGGGACAAATCTACTATCTGAAAAGGTTTTTTGAAGTCCGAAGGGTAGTTTAAGAATACTTTTCTGGTCCCGGATTTCAGTTCACTGTCTACCGAACATCCTGGTCACACACAAAAAAAACAAGTCATTTAGTTTCTGAACCCTCTTTACTGAACTGTAAAACTTATTTGCCTATGTTCCTTCCTAGTTAAAAATGAATTGTTTTTATATATCTTCTGTAGCAAAAGCTGTGCTGAAATCTTGTCACTTAATTGGCATAACTTTTTTCCACTTAAATCTGCCTAGTCTGTCTGCTAAGCGAGGTCCGAGCAAGCCGCAAACGCTGTAACTCAGCTGTAGTAACAAGCGACGTCGATGTCTTTTCTAACTTCTTATTTTTTTTCCTGTTTTCATAAGCACTCGCAGTTCTATCTAGGGAAACGGTACAAGGGCCTAACACGACTGTTTGCCTTTTCGACATCTTTAACCCTGCAGTAGTTGTTACGAAATCAAAATAATCCCTTCTTCACTTAAAACTGCCAAGGAGAAGCCATTGGAACTCTATTCTGATAATGAACAGAAGACAGCTGACCACTTCCAGACTAGTATTCACACCTAGTTGCTATTTAAAAGAAACCCTCCCGTAACTACCCTAGTATGTCAACGTATTCCCAAAGCTCTTCTAAATTCAATGGTTAATATGGAAGTACATCTTTGTCCTCCTGTTACCCAATGATCATCCTATGGGTTTTCAGTCTCTCTTATATTGAAGCCAATTGTGTGCAGTGTCTTGGCAAGCCGTTACTTAACCCTTTGGGTGTTGCAGGTCCAAAGCTCAGACTGTCGACGCTAGCGTTGCGCTCGGGGAAATCTGGACTCCTGATGCCAAAGGGTTAAAGATTCTGGGGTTTCTTGCGATGCTATGCAGCCCTTGTATTTAAGTTAAGTGGCAGTCTCTGCCATGATCTGATCATGATTAGCATAATGCTAAATACTGGTGTGTTTTCTTTTTCAGGCACATGTAGATTTCTTTTTGTATAAAGTTATTTTCCTCGCTCTCTGATGATTGGTTTAAAAATTCAAGAAGCGTCTGATGTGGGTGCTGAGCCAGGATTATGTTGTGACTGATGTATATTAGCTGTAATCATTTTTGGGGATAGGGTGGGGTCTTTTCCAGGGAGGGAGCCTCTACAAGTAACACACAACAGTTTTGTACAATTAATTTAAAATTTGTTACAGGTTTTCATGTTCCAGGTAAAGTTTTTTCAACCTTGGGCAAACACTTGCAGCAGTTCTTCAGCAAGGTGGCTGTTACACCTTATTGCGACTGTTGTGTGCCAATATTTTTGTGGAAAACACTTAAAATTGAATTCTAAGGTGTACATTTAAAAATTGCTTGTGAATCTAAATATGACCCAGGTTCGATAAATAAACAAATTCTTTAAAAAAAACCCCAAACCAAAGTGGTTTTGTGTTCCTTTTTTCTTTGGTGCTCTAAAGGAACTGTAGTTGAACTCTCTTAAGGTTTTTTTAATAAAGTATTTATTACTAAATAAAGTATTTATTGAGGAATTACTGAATAAAGTATTTATTTTAATAAAGTATTTATTCAGGAATTCATCTAAATTGTAGAATTACAGAATCGTTTTAGTTGGAAAAGCCCTTTGAGTCCAACTGTTATCCCAGCTGTCCCAACCCACTGCTAAACCCTGTCCCTGAGCTCCACAGCTACAGCGCCTAACTTTATCCAGGAGTGATGATTCAGCCCCCTCCCCGGGCAGCCTGTTCCAAGGCTTGATGCCCCTTTCCATGAAGATTTTCATGCCCAACCTAAACTACTGCTGCAGCTTGAGGCCATTTCCTCATCCTATCGCTTGAATCTTATGAGGAGAAGATATTGACGCTCTCTGCTGCCCTGAACGATTCTGTGGTTATGAATCTACAGCTTTGCTGCTCAGCTCACGCTGTCCCCTACATTAGCACCAAGCACGGCCCTTGCCGTACGGACGGGATCATTTTGCTTGGCCCGAGGAGGGCTCTCACCACCCGGATTTCTCCAAGGGGGCTGCTAGGGCTGAAGTCAAATTGCTGTCCCGGAACTCTAGTGCTGCCGCTTCTGTTTCCGCCCGACCCTGCCCGGGAGGGACCGCGAGGCGGGGGGAGCGGCGGGGCGGTGGCACAGCTCGGCCAACATGGAGGCGGTGACTGAGGGCCGCTGGGAATCGCTGCCCACGACGCTCAGCCCAGGGGTGCTGCAAGCTCTGCGGGAACTCGGCTTCGCCCGCATGACCCCGGTGCAGGTGCGGGAGGGGGGGGTGGTAGTGTAACTGGGTTTTGCAGCAGCGCGGGAGGTCGCAACCAGCGACGCTGGCTCTGTGTGGGCAGCGGCTTTGGTGTCTTCTGGGGGTTTGGCCTCTGTGAGATTTGATTTCAGAATCTCTGATCGCAGAATCACGGACTGGGTTGGGTTGAAAGTGGCCTCACAGATCACCCAGTGCCAACCCCCTGTCATGGGCAGGGACACCTCTCCCTAGACCAAGTTGCCCAGAGCCCCGTCCACAGTGGCCTTGGACACTTCCAGGATTGGAGCAGCCACAGCCTCTGTTTCTCTCTTTCAGTCTGCGACCATCCCTCTTTTCATGAGTAACAAAGACGTTGCTGCAGAAGCGGTGAGTGATTGAGCTTGGATGCAGTTGTTGCTTTTCTTGGTTTGTGTCTGGAGCTGAGGAAGAACTGACTCCATTTACCTTCTTCACAGGTCACAGGCAGTGGCAAAACCTTAGCGTTTGTCATTCCCATACTGGAAATTCTTCTCAGACGGGAAGAAAAATTAAAGAAAATGCAGGTAAGATAAAGTGATTCCATTCAGAGTGTGTTTGTGTCACGTGCCAACAAGATTTTATGATGGGTCTAGAGGTAGTGGGTGTAACTTGGAGCACACGAAGTTCCATCTCAACATGAGGAAGAACTTCCTTACTGTAATGGTCACAGAGCACTGGCACAGGCTGCCCAGGGGGTTTATGAAGTCTCCCTCTCTGGAGACTTTCAAAACCCATCTGGATGCATTCCTGTGCGATCTGCCCTCGACTCTGTGGGCCTGCTTGAGCAACAGGGTTGGACACCATGACCTCTGGAGGTCCCTTCCAACCACTAATGATCTGTGTAACTTCAGGAAAAGTACCATTGAGGAGAACTGAGTTCTCATGAAGTGATTGTAAATACTGGGATGCTTTGTGCATTTAGGTACAGTTTCTTATTTAACATGATCTAAACAAGTTTTTAGCTGTCAGAAACATCTGAAAATATCAAATACAATGTTCTGCAAAGAAGAGTCTTGGAATTCTTTTTAGCATCTTTGGACTTGGAATACATTTTGGTGCAGGGAGAACTCGCAGAGTTCTTAGTCATTAAATAGCAGACACTGCTTTCCAAGCAGAGGCAATGTGCACATTGTATTGAGTTGGTATTGATCGATGTCCAGGTTCTGTATTTCCATGTCATTTTTGCCCTCTTGTTCCACCCAGAGTGATTTAGCAGCAACACTAGTAAGCAAGTGGGGAGGGTACTGGAGGGGAAGGTTTTGAGGGAACAGAGATGCTGTGAGTAAGGCAGGAGCACAAAGGGGGTTCTAGGAGGAAGAAGGGGTGAAGAGAAAAGGACACCCTGATGCTATTTTGATGTGGTCTGAGTGTTTCCCTTTCAGCTCTGCATTTCGCCCTTGCGGTCTTGTCTGCTTGAGTGTGCTGACTTTGTGTTGGCTTTGGTTTTCCTCTGAGCTCCACTCCAGGACTATGACCTTCCTGCTGGCCCAAGTTACTCTGGGGCTGTGCCCCTTTACACCCACTGTGCCAGTTCTTCCCTGGCGCAAGCACTTCTGTGCCAGCACTGGCCTGGCAGCTATCCCAACTGATCTCAGTTGTATTGTTTCTTTGTACACTAGGCCTTTCTCCTCTTGTAGCCTTTCTTTTTTTCCCCCATTATTCCAGTCACCTGATCTCTCTTACTCTAAAATTCTCCTATTAAAAAGAATCTACACTGTGAGGTTTCTGCCACTGGCCCTAAAACCAGGACACGTTGGTATCAAAACTCAGTCACAGGTATTTTATGTTAGTTTGTATTCCCTGCTGTACTTCTATCAAAGTGTTTTGCCTCACGCTAGAATCGCAAACCTGGCTCAAACTCACTTTGCTTGTAGTCTGCAGAGCACAGTCTTTCCTGTAGTCTGTTATTTTGAATGAATTCCTTTTGTTTTTCATGTGCAGGTCGGAGCTATAATCATCACACCGACAAGAGAATTAGCAATTCAGATTGACGAGGTGCTGTCGCATTTCACAAAACATTTCCCCAGGTTTAGGTCAGTGAACTTCAGGCTTTTCATGGCCATAGTTCCTTTTTCTTTCATCATTCCTAAAACTCAAACCTTTCTGTTTTGTTGTTTCAGTCAGATTCTTTTAATTGGTGGCAGGAATCCTATGGAAGATGTTGAGAAGTTTAAAGAGCACGGGTGAGTTGGACAATAATTTTTACCTCACAGCTGTTATTTTCTCATTTGGCGTTTTCAGATCAGGGCTTTGGTCTTCAGGGTTTCAGAATTGATGTCTGTGTCTGAGTAAATCGAGGGCATTTGTGAGGGAATTTGGATTCTTTTCCTGGAGTGAGAAAAAGCCATGGTGAGACAGTGGGAAAGAATCACATGGGAATCACAGAATAATCCTGGTTGGAAAGGACCTCCCAGATCCCCAAGTCCAACCATCTCCACACCAACAAAAAGACTCAGTACCTGAGAGACTGAAAAACACAAACTAACCCCTTCCATTCTGCCACCTGAGCAGGGTACACGGTTCTTCAACACCTCCAGGGATGGGGACTCCACCATGTCCCTGGGAAGGCCCTGTCAGTGCCCAACCACTCTTTCTGTAAAGAATTCCTTCCTAAGATCAAATTAACCCTCCCCTGCCTCAACTACAGACCATTGCCCCTGCTTATCAGCAGTAAGCAAGGTGAAGAGGCCAACACCCACCTCTCTACCGTCTCCCTTCAGGTAGTTGTAGAGGGCAGTGGGGTCCCCCCTCAGCCTCCTCTTCTCCAAACTCAAACCTGCCCAGCTCCCTCGGCCTCTCCTCCTATAACTGGTTCTCTAAAGACCTTGTGAGCTTGATAGCTCTGCTCTGGACCCATTCCAGCATCTCCTGTCTTTCCTGTCATGAGTGGCCCAGAGCTGAACCCAGTACTCAAGATGAGGCCTCACAAGGGCTGGGTCCAAGGGCATGATCATGTACATGCTGTTTGGGTGAAGAGCAGTGTGCAGCATGGTGAGCTGGAAACTGTTCTCACTGAATGTTTTGATTCCTTCTTTGTTGTAAATGTAATCTCTAGTGATATTGAGACTGATTTTCTGGAACTATTTGATGCTGAATCCAATGATGATTTATAGAGTCGTATTTGCCACTGGCTTTTGCAAGGAGGGACCAAGCATTTCTTCTAGTTGGTGGTTGCTTTCCATAGTTGCTGCAATAATTAAGTTAGCAGCTCTTCTAAAGTCCTTTCCTTACCCAGTCACAACATTGTGGCATCATGTTCACAAACAGGGGGAACATCATTGTAGCTACGCCGGGGCGCTTGGAGGATCTGTTCAGGAGAAAAGCAGATGGGCTGGATCTGGCAAGTTATGTGAAGTCTCTTGATGTGTTGGTGTTAGATGAAGCTGACAGACTTCTCGATATGGGCTTTGAAGCAAGGTATGGAAATCACCAATTCTAGTAACACTTCTGAGGTTTTATGTGAGTTCCTGTAGAATTGATGTGAATGAGCTTGGCCCGCAATGACCTCTCGAGTTAGACTTTTTCTCTTCTGTTCTCTTTCCCCCCTTTGCACTGTAGACTATATTAAGAGAATCAGCAAAAGTGGATCTCTATAAATGCTTGATCAGGTGTCATTTAGACATCAGAGTGGCTTAAAAGGCTTTTAACAAGTGGGCTTTGATGTCCTGGTTCAGATAATTAGCTCAGCAGAAGATGGTTTGTACTTGGCTGTCTAATAAAAGCGACTTTGTATGTGACCTTACTTCAGAGATGCAGCTTCTTTCTGTGGGAAGCCCTGAGACAGTTACGTTTTACTGTGTTTACTTGCAGTTTAAACACCATTCTGGACTTTTTGCCCAAGCAGAGACGGACAGGTCTGTTCTCAGCCACTCAGACCCAAGAAGTGGAGAACCTGGTGAGAGCAGGTCTCCGCAATCCTGTCCGAATCTCAGTGAAAGAGAAGGGAGTGGCAGCAAGCAACACGCAGAAAACTCCAACACGGCTGGAGAACTACTATATGGTGGGAACCTCTGTGCTCTGTTACAGATTCTTCTTGTTCCCTCTCCTTTTTTCCTTTCATCAGTTTCATCAGCAAGTTTTAAGTCTTGGCCAGCTGGAATCACTTTAGTAGAGGAACCAGAAGTCTCAAAGACATAAAACTGTTTCAGTTTCTCCAAAAGTCAGTAACCAAACTACCAAGAAAGACTTAAATTAGCAGCCCTGTTGTTTCCTGCTCTGTGAGGTTGGTTTGGTCAGGAGCTGTTGTAACCCTGAAGTAGCTGCATTGCTGTGACTCTGTGTCCCCTAGTTTGTGGGAGGAGCCTTGAGCTGAAAAGTGGCTGAGGGAGACTATGGCAGGGCAGGGGATGGGAAGAAGGGGAGTTCAGGTATTTGTTTCCACTTAACACAAGATACGTAAGAGTAATATTCCACATGACAGACGTGATGCCTGAAGGGATTTATCAGGGCACAGAGGATGGAGGAAACCAACAGATCACTTTGTATCTAGTCCATTTTCTGACTCCTTTTTTTTCCTCTCACATTGCCTAGATCTGCAGAGCTGATGAAAAATTTAATCAGTTGGTGCATTTTCTTCGACAGCACAAACAGGAGAAGCATCTGGTCTTCTTCAGGTAATTCCACTTGTGTTTTGTTGTGACAACAATCTGGTGGTTTATTACTCACATCCAAAATCAGTGTCCAGGACACAACTATTTTAGGAAGGGACTAATTGAGATTGCTGATCTTGTAAACTGTTGTCCTGGGTTTAAAGTGAAGGTTTAGACCAGTCCTGAGTTGGTGCCTGCATCCAAGCACACCAGTCATCTCTCATCAAGAATTCAATAGGCAATGAAGTAGCTTTGCTAAAGAGAAAAGAATTTATTGAACCCACAACCAAGAAGAAAAGGAAAAAAAACCCAAATAAGTAAAAACAAACCCAAAAAGAATAAACCAGGAAGTGCATCCCAAGGCCGTGACACACACTCTGAGGGAAATGGGAGACAACAATGGTTTTTGGCTTCAGATGAGAACCCTAGGGAAAGGAGGACACTAGCCAGAGGGGAATGCAGCACCCCCTCCATCCTTAGGACTCAGGAGGACTCTTGGGGACTCTTGAGGCCCTCTCATGTTGTGATGTTTGTGGAAAAGTCCCTTTTACAACCATTTTGTAGGTGTCAGCTTCCCCTGTATGTCTTGCATTATGCATCGACTTTTCCTCTCCCCTTTCTTCTCAGGGATTCTTCACAATGTGAAGCAGATGGTAGTCAGAATCTTTAAGGCCGTAGCATCTCAGATGCAGGAACAAGAATCCCAGTCCCTTTCTGTTTGCCAAAGGTTTAAGAGATCAGTTCCATCTGCTTTTTTTAGCACAAAACACCTGGCCAAGCAGAAGAAACCTCCAGAAGCCCATCTGGGGCTTCTTCTCTCCCACTTAGTTAAGTGTTTCCTAGTTGCTCAGTGGCAAAGCTGAGATACAGCATCTGCATCAGCCCCATGGCCCTGGTCACACAGGGATGCACCCGTGGTGAGAACAAAGGCAGCATGGCACTTGGTCGTGTGTTGCCTGAAAAGAGATTGATTGCTATTTCACATCAGGTTTGTGTTGAACCTTAGGCAAAACATAACTTGTGTGTATTTGAAAAGCCAGGCACTACAGGTGCTTTCATGTTAATGATCAGTCGATGAACGTGTTTTAAGTCAACACAGGCAGCCCTTTTTGAAGGGGTTCAGACTGCTCTTGCTTGTCATCTAAACCAGATTGAAAATAGCAGGATAATCTTGTGGTGTTATGTTTGTTAACCCAACAGCACGTGTGCCTGCGTGGAATACTATGGGAAGGCTTTGGAATCCTTAATTAAACAAGTGAAAATCATGAGCATTCATGGGAAAATGAAACACAAGCGTAACAAGATTTTTACTGAGTTCCGGAAGCTCCCTGGGTAAGAACCTGTGGATGGGCTAATCCAGCCAAAATGAGATGCAGGAAGGGATACATAAACTTATCTGGCAGTATTCTGCCACAGACACAGAACCTGTAATAGTACTGGGTCTTTCTGCAGGAGAAGGCTCCAGTGGGACCTTATGGTGACCTTCCAATATCTGAAAAGAGCCTATAAGAAGGCGAGGGAATAGGGCAGGGCTCATGGTTTTAAGCTGGAAAAGGGTAGTCTTAGGTCAGACATGAGGACAAAGTTCGTTAATCCAAGGGTGGGGGATCCCTGGAACAGGTTGCTCAGAGAGGGGGTGGAGGCCCCATCCCTGGAGCCATTCAGGATCAGGCTGGATGGGGCTCCGGGCAATCAGGTCTAGTGAGTGATCGCCCGGCTTGTTGTAGGGGGATTGGACTAGATGCCCTTTGGAGGTCCCTTCCAACCCTATGATTCTATGATTTTAAATACTCCTCATACTCCAGTGGAGATGCAGAATATAAAAGCTGGGGGGAGGGGGAGTCTGGCCTCTTCTCAAATGACCATTTCATGAAAATACCCTTTTTCTTCTTCCCAGTGGCATTTTGGTTTGCACCGATGTGATGGCCCGTGGCATAGACATTCCTGAAGTAAACTGGGTTCTACAGTATGACCCGCCCAGCAGTGCAAGGTACAGCTTCAGATCTNGTGGGGGATCCCTGGTACAGGTTGCTCAGAGAGGGGGTGAAGGCCCCATCCCTGGAGCCATACAGGATCAGGCTGGATGGGGCTCTGGGCAATCAGGTCTAGTGAGTGATCGCCCGGCTTGTTGTAGGGGGATTGGACTAGATGCCCTTTGGAGGTCCCTTCCAACCCTATGATTCTATGGTTTTAAATACTCCTCATACTCCAGTGGAGATGCAGAATATAAAAGCTGGGGGGAGGGGGAGTCTGGCCTCTTCTCAAATGACCATTTCATGAAAATACCCTTTTTCTTCTTCCCAGTGGCATTTTGGTTTGCACCGATGTGATGGCCCGTGGCATAGACATTCCTGAAGTAAACTGGGTTCTACAGTATGACCCGCCCAGCAGTGCAAGGTACAGCTTCAGATCTTAAAAACCTTTAATTGCAGTCACATCACTGCACTGTGCAGCTCCGCATCGAGGAAACACAGCTGTGGAAAACACGTTCTGTTGCTGCCTAGATGTTAATCTGAACGAGGGAGGCTGAAACACTGCTGGTTTTGTTGTACCCACTGTGAATTGAAGTGATTTTGCACGTGTGTCAGTCAAATAGTACTTGATGTTTTCCATTCTTGGAGATTTGCCCATTTGCTCCCTCCCTCATGCTGTAAGGGCAGGCTGAGCATGTCGTACTCGCTAAGCTCTGCGCTGTGTTGTTCCAGTGCCTTTGTACATCGCTGCGGTCGGACGGCACGGATTGGCAATGTTGGCAGCGCGCTTGTGTTTCTGCTTCCCATGGAAGAATCTTACGTTAACTTCCTCTCAATTAACCAAAAGGTTGGTAGATTGTTGTTCTCTCCCAAAGAAGGGAAGGGCATGGTGATGGGATATCTGGTAGGAGTTAGAAAGCAAAGTTTTTAAGACATGAGGTGTGGGTGATGTTTTAGCAGAGGTATACAAGTAAAGAAATACAAGAATTGCTTATTGTAGTCATAAGACTGGGGGGGAATAGTTTTGAGCTGTAAAAGGGGAGGTTTAGACTGCAAGTCAGGAGGAAATTCTTCACAGCGAGGGTGCTGAGACACTTGAACAGGTTGCCCAGGGAGGTTGTGGCTGCCCCCCAGCTCCCTGGAAGTGTTCAAAGCCAGACTGGATGGAGCCTTGAGCCACCTGGTCTGGTGGGGGGGGTGTCCCTGCTCCTGGCAGGGGTGTTGGAACTAGATGATCTTTAAGGTCCTTTCCTACCTGAACCATTGTGGGAATCTCTGAATCACCCACGGCAATTATCTGTTGGGATACAATTGCTCCCACTGTTACCTGCTGAGGTCATGGTAGGAATATGTGAAAATTCCCTGGGGCAGAAGCGTGTGGTTTGAAATCTCACAGCGTAATTGAAGTCATTCCCCTGAACTTTGCCTGTGGTTTGGTACTTTTTTTGTTTGTTTTCAGTGTCCCATGCAGGAAATGAAACCCCAGACGAATGTGCTAGATCTGCTGCCCAAGCTGAAGTCCATGGCCCTCGCTGACAGGGCGGTGTTTGAGAAGGGGATGAAAGCCTTTGTGTCTTACGTGCAGGCTTACGCCAAACATGAGTGCAATCTGATCTTCAGAATAAAAGGTGATGCCCAGCAGTGGCTGGTATCGCTTACTGCTCTTCTAAGACAGTATTTGGTGTGGGAAACAAATTGTGTTACTGTCTACCGATTCCTGATCTCAAATTTACTTCCTGCAGCATCAGATTCTGTCAAAATGTCATGCAATTTACTTCTTATTTTCAAGAGAAAACCTGTAGTTACAGAGTTTGACCAAACCAATAAGAGCATAAATAAAACGACCTAGTGCTGTAACTGGTATTAAGTGTAGAATGCAAACAGTACAGTAATGTTTTGTGTTGGGTTTCTTCTTCCGTGACTTTTAAGTGAAACTAACTTTTAAATCAGCAAAACCCTGACTTTACAATCTTTGTTTTAACAGATCTGGATTTTGCTGGCCTTGCCAAGGGCTTTGCATTGTTAAAACTGCCAAAGATGCCTGAACTGAGAGGAAAATGTTTTCCAGACTTTACTCCAGTCGCTGTTGATACGGATTCCATTTCATTTAAAGATAAAAACAGAGAAAAACAGAGAAAAAAGCAATTGGAACAGCAAAGAAAAGAAAGAGAGGAAAATGCAGGGAAAAAGAAATTTGTAAAGAACAAAGCCTGGTCAAAGCAGAAAGCCAAGAGGGAGAAGAAAAAGAAAA
This sequence comes from Upupa epops, assembly GCA_013397515.1. Classification (NCBI taxonomy): domain Eukaryota; kingdom Metazoa; phylum Chordata; class Aves; order Bucerotiformes; family Upupidae; genus Upupa; species Upupa epops. The sequence goes on from VZRI01009676.1 coordinate 416,310, forward strand.
TAACAGCTAAAAGGAAACGCGAAGAGGTAAACTGCGTCTCTTATACTGCCTGTGATTGCTGTAGCGTAGGAAGGCACGGTCAAATGGCAGAGTGAAAGGATTTTAGTTTGACTGAGTTGATGACTGTAAATTTAGTTTCCCAGGTAGAAATTTGAGTCTTTTATTCCTGCTTGGATACTCCTGGCAAAATCAGAGTGTAAACTCCCCTTGTGTAGAATGAGCACTTGGTGGGTTCATGTTTAATTTGTTGTTTTTTTAACTGCCCACAGGGCTCTGATATTGAAGATGAGGACATGGAAGAGTTGCTGAATGACACCAGACTCTTGAAAAGACTAAAAAAGGGAAAAATTAGTGAAGAAGAGTTTGAGAAGAGACTAACAAGCAGCCAGAACAAACTCAATGCAAAAATTGTTGCCGACTTAGAGTCTGAAGACTGAGTTATCCTAATGCCTCTTCTATATTAAAATACTGCCTATTTCAATAAAACTGTATTTTTGTAACAAAATAATGATGCAGAGAACAGAATTGATCCATTTCCTTCGTAGAGACCCAGTGTCTATAGACACACAGACAAAGCTGCAGTCAAAGCTGAAAGTATTGCTCTTGCACAGCGTGGCAGGAGCTGCAGATCTCCACCAGCAGCCCCTTGTGTGGTTCTAAGGCGTGAAGTACAGGGGAACTCAGAAAGTGCCTCAATACACCACCAGGTATTTAATGTTTCAATGTCAAAATACTCCACCCATCTTTAAAATAATTTATTTTGAAGCTGTAGTAACTTTTTGAACAGTGGTCCCTCCAGATGTAATGTTTTGCTTTGAAAACTCTGTTACACTGATCCAATTTATGTCATCTCCTTACTATGGCCATACAGCTTGTAGCATCACCCAAGTTCTTAGAGCTGGGGGAGTCACTGAAGGTGAAACGTCCTGTACACCGAGTCCTCTGTTACAGATAGAGTTTAATTTACAGATAGAGTTTAATAAGTTCGTCGCTGACTGCCGATGGAGTTAACACACCGAGGTCTGTAAACAGTAACGTGATTAGGGATGGTGATGTGTAGTCGATCCAGGGATGCTCCTCTGTCAGATTCTGGCTGGTTTTCAGAGTGTCTGCTTTGTACTAGAAAGAAATGGAGACCAGTAACCATTACACAAGTCATGTTTAAACCTCTCTGAGCAGATGCTTGTGGAAGAACTGCAGTCAACTGCTTTACAGTTGGATCCAAACTGGATGGAGCATTCTGCAATCTGATCTAGTGGAGGGTGTCCCTGCTTCTCGCAGGGGGGTTGGAACAAGATGATTTTAAAGGTCCCTTCCAACCTGAACCATTCTATGAATCTATGAAAAATGAGCTATAGGCTGCTGCCACCTTGGCCTCAGCTGTTGTAGCTTATATGTGAAGTACAGTTTGTAGTTCTGAACTGTATGGATTTAACTATTTCTTCCCCTCAGCTGCTCCCAGACCCCAGAGGAACTGATTTAGGAATAAAATGTTCATAATAAGACAGATAACAGCTGTTGGATGTGACTGTAACATGGAGTGACTCTATTATGTGAAGAAAGCTACAGTAGGAGGTCCAGATAGCTGAAGTCATGCTTTGACAGATTTTCAGACAGGTAAGTGTGCATCTTGACTGGCTGAGATGAAATCTGAATTTCTCTTACCTTAAACTTATCTGGGACGTCCTGCTGATTTAGAGGGAAAAGCCTGACAAACTTGAAACTTTCTGCTACCACATAAAATGGCTTATTCTGAGCCTTGGCGCACACAGCGATTTGATTAGTGCCAATCTGTGAAGACAGACGGAAAACACACATGCTGACTCCGTACCAGCATGACAACATTGCCCAGATTTCAATGATAAACAGACATTTACTGGACAGTGGCCAGATAGAATAGGGTTTTCAGAAAGCAGAAACCAAACTTTAACAGTCTAGAGTTTATGGAATGATGGAGTAAACTCACTACCTTGTTAATAATGCCTCCGCTTTCAACTACACCTTCAGCACCAACTAACACCAGGTCCACTTTCTCCATAATGTAGCTAAAGAGGGGAAAAAAATCCAAGTCTTACTGGGTAATATGACAAACAACTGACTGAACAGAGCAGAAATTAGTAAATCAAACAGCACTGCACTTTTCTGACTGAGTTTAATCTGCCTATGTTAAGCCTACACCCTCCGAATGAGCTTTCATGGGTTTCCCTGTCAGGAATATTAAGTAACTGTATCTCCTGCAGCCATAGCTGACCCTGGCCCATGTGTAAACGCTGGAAGGAGCTGAAATTGTCTAGGAATGATACTCAGTTACAGGAGCATGTGTTAAGACACTAACTACAGAGTGAAGTACAATGCATAGGATGCTCCTCATTTAATCCCCCTTTACATCCCTCCAATCCCCTTACATCCTCCTTGTGTTAATTGAAAATACAGATACAAAAAGAAAACCATAAAGTGATTCAAACAGATCTGAGGTGCTAAACAGAAGTTGTAGACCGGACCACTGAAGCCACTCTCTTCCCTAGACAGAGGTGCTAGGGTGAGCAGCTGCAGAGGATTCTCTTGGCAGCAGCCTCTCAGGCACTGTGCAATTAGTACTGAGGTTCACATGTAGTTCTTCTTTTCCTCATGTTTTGGACTTACACGAAGCTGTGATAATCCAACAAACAGCTTAAGAAACCCCAAAATAATAACAGATAATAATTTAAGAGCCCAGTAGCCTTTTTGTGAGGCACCTCATTTCTTTTGTACATACCTGCAAGTTCTGCACCCCCAGTCTGACTTACTTTTTCATTCTAACAGGCAAACATCAAATACTTGTTTTGGAACAGACTCACTGCACTTAAGGGTGTAACTTGTGGAGCTCGTTTGATGACTATGACTAAGTAACAACCTTCATAGTCTGAACAAGCTTCTAGGAAACTCAGATATAACATCATCCACGGAAATATGTGATCAGCCTTACCCGACTGCAGCATCCAGAATCACAGTCACTGGGATGTTCAGCTTCCTCAGGGCTTTGGCCATTTTTTGCCTATTGAAGAAAAACCCCACTGTTGAAGCTGAAGAGATTTTAATTTAAATGTAGTACTAGAAAAAGGTCTGAACAATTGAAAGCTGTGAGCGCCCAGGTTCACTCATCTGGAGTTTAATTTGTAGATGAATGTCAAATTATTAGCAAAGGTTACAGCTGAAAATGCTGCAAATGAGCCTGACAGCTTTTCATAAGGTTGAGGATCTGTAATGCACCCTGTTAACCGAGATAACCCACAAAGAATGAGTACCCCATTAACCAAGATAACCTATAAATGAATAAGTACCCTGTTAACCAAGACAACCCACAAATGAATGAGTACTTGCCCTGCTTGATCTGGCTGTGATTCAGTAACGTAAACGCTGAATCGCTTCTTTGACTCAACAGCTGCTTCTAAAACTCTGAGGACCACTCTTGAGTACGCATGGGTCAGTATTCGCTGTCAAAAAAAACCCCCAAACCAGAAGTTACTTTTTGCTGAAATTGGGGAAACCTTTCCTCATGTTAATGGTGCCATGGTTTTCACTTCACACAAGTAATCACAGTATTAAATAATACTTCATGACACTTGTAATTTTCAAGTTATGGGATAGCAAACCAGTCTGTGAGCTGGACTTTTTGGCCAGCTCTCATGTGGTGATGACTCTGGTTTAAATGACGCTGTGACTCCCCAGCAAACCACAAGATAAATTCAGATTGTGCAGCAACTGAGGGGGGAAGGAGCCTTCAAAAAATGAACCAAAGGGTGATGTTCTATCGATGTACATGCAGAAGGCACCATCAGACAATGCTGTTGTCGTTAACCTTCCCTTCCCATTCCTTCTGTTTCCCCATGACTGCACAGAGCAGAGCATCAGAACAGGCGTGACCCTGCCTCAGCCTACTTACAGCGCCGTCTCTGATGAATGGATGGCACAGCTTGGCGATTTTGTTCCTTGAGAGCGAGACTTTCCTCAGGAAGATTTCTCCACGCTCGATCATGATTTCCTTGCACTTGGAATAGTCCTGGAAAACAGGGTGATGTCTGCGGTGAGGCTGGAGGGTCCCCAAACGCGCAGCACAGCACGGTGGAGCAGGGAACAGCCGCTCTTACCGAGTACTCCAGGGAGGTTAGGCTGATGAAGCGGAGGAACAGCTCCCCGCCGGAGGACACGGCCACCGAGGAGTCTACCCGGGACAGCGTGTCGATGGCTGCCAGCAAACTACTCCGCAAGCCTTGGATGGTCTCCCCTGCAGAGAAGCGGAGGTGCACGGTCAGGACCTCCCAGGTGCCAGGGGTAAACTCCGGGATGAGGTAGGAGGGCACCCACTGGGGCGGGACGCTGATGGGGGGACACCCGGGGCTAAGAGGAAAAGCAGAGGAGGGACACCCGGTGCAGGGGGTTGTCACCCAGTGTAGGGTGCAGGACACTGGGTGCAGGGGGGTCACCGCGCCCACCTCGGTCCCGCTTGAGGAAGCCCAGCAGCGCGCGGATGGCGGCCACGGCAGACGCGACGTCGGGATCGTCCCTCAGCTGCGCCCGGAAGGTCTCGATCAAATCTGCAAAGTGAGGGGGACGCGTCAGAGCCGTCTCGGCCCGGGGACGCTGCCCGCCACCCCATTCCCTCCCATTACCATCCGTGCTCATGGCTGCGGCCCCAACAACCAGCGCCACTCCACGCCTGGGCGTGGCGCTGTCCGATGACGCATGCACGTCATGACGTCATCTGCAGGCGCCGCGAGCGGCCGGAGGCAGCGGGGAGGCCATGAGTGCGGGTGAGGAGGTGGTGGTGGTGGAGGAGCCGGGCGAGGAGCGAGAGCGGGTGGCGGGACCCAGCGGGATCCGGGGAATCCTCTAGAAGGGGCCAGGCCCGTGGTGTTGCTGCGGGGGCTCGGCTCTGCACAGCACTGCACGCTTCTACCCTGTTCCTGTGTTCGGGGACCTCCCGGCGTTAGCTCGGAGCCCGGGGTGATGCTGCTGCACTGTGACTGTTTCAGATGATGAACTGAGCCTGCTGGTCGTCGTCGTCGACACCAACCCGATCTGGTGGGGAAAGAAGGCGCTAGAGGAAGCTGAGGTGCGGCTTCTATGAGTCGGTCCTGCTGGTGGGGGCTTCTGAGGGAAATGAGCTTTATTGTTTATTGGTATAGGTAATAGGGAACCTTTTGTGTTCCAGTTTGTGCCCAGTGCCCTGTGTCTATCATCGGGCACCACTGGGAAGAGCCGGGTCCCATCCTCCTGACACTTGCCCTATAGGTATTTATAAGCATAAACCGGGTCCCTCTACAATCTCTTCTCCAGACAGAACACTCCCAGCTCTCTCAGCCTCTCCTCACAGGGCAGATGCACCAGCCCCATGATCATATTAGTAGTTTTGCGCTGAACTCTCTCCAGTAGCATCCTGTCATTGAACTGGGGAGCTCAGAACTGGTTGCTGTGTTGCAGATGTGACTTCAGCAGGGCAGTAGAGGGGAAGGAAAGCCTCCCTTGATCTACTAGCCATACTTAATGCTCTCCAGGAACCTATTGGCCTCCTTGGCCTGCTGGCTCATTGCTCCTCTTAACATAACTGCCCAGCACCGTATGTTTGTCAAAACTTTTTTCTAAATGCTTCTATTAAAAAAGGAGGCTCCTTCTGTGCCTTCAAGTTGTTTTAAGTGCAGTTATTTGAGAGATTTATCCTAAATGACTTCACTGCAAGTACTACTGTGCTGTATCTGCTTTCATCTTCCTGTTTGCCAGCAGTTCACCCTATCAAAATGCATCGATACTGTGATGGTACTGGGAAATTCACACTTACTTATGAACCGCAGCAACAGGCTCGCTGTGATAGCCAGTCACACGCAGGAAAGGTACGGCTTGCTTCTTAACAGTGGAAGGGGTTGACACACACTATCCTATACCTGTCTCCTGATTTTTCTTGCTGAAGTATGTTATTGAAACCAAGTTTGACAGGCATGATGTGCCATTGTCTGAAAAAAGAAAAGAACCAAAACAGTGTAGGAAAGAAATAATCTTAGTGCCTTATAAGCATTTTTGTTGCTTTGTGTAAGACAGGAGGGAGGTTTAAACAGACTTATATCTAAAAATATATTGAAGGGAGAGACAGGATGGTAGAGAGGCAGTGAGCAGGGCAATGTGAGAAGTTTTCTGGGTAGTGGATAATTTTCCCCACATATTTGCAAATCTCAGGATCTAGCCTGGTGCTTATTTGCCTGCTCTTTTAGAGGTTTCTTGAAAGGAGGGAGGTAATTGTGGGTTTCACTCCATTTTGGGTTTCAGGCTGCCTACCTGTGTAGTCTCCTTAGTATCTGAAGTATTAAAATGATTTGTAGTTGTACTGGTGAGCATTGCCTAGAGCTGAGCAGTTTATGACCTTTTTTCTTACAAGGATAAACTCAAACTATTAATACTTGGCTTTTTCTCTGTTTCAGCCGTTTCTTATACCCTGGGAAGCATTGGGCTTCTGCAGATCCTTGTGGAGAAGGTGGTAGTTCCATGGAATCCAATTGCTCTGGCAGCAAGGATGGAAAATATGAATTGCTAACAGCAATAAATGATGCAATTGCGGAAGAGATTAAAGAACTCATGACAAAAAGTATGGAAGCAAAAATTCTAGGCTTAATATGCAGAGCTGCAAAACACTCAGACTTGCAGGAAGCTGTAGGAGTTTCATTCCTTTTGATCATGTGAATTTTAATGCACTTAAAGTAGACAAGTTTAGTATGTTTGACACTTCAGGCCTCTGCATTCATACTGTTTGGCAAAGATAAAACTCGTAGTGTTTGAGTCCACGAGGTTTATAACTGTTTCACTAAGTTTTGCACCTTTTCTTGTATTGCAGCTGACGTGAGGGGCGAGCACACAGAAACTCTGTTGGCAGGATCACTCGCTAAAGCACTCTGTTGTATCCTTTTGACCACAAAATCTTCAAAGCCTTTAATTTGAGACTGTTTTAACAGTAGTACTTATGTTTTCCTGGTCTTATCCTGTATTAATAGTCAAAACCTAAATGTTTACCTAATAACTGCGTGCAGAATGCAGATTCCTTAACACCACCTAATGCAGATATTAACAAGATGAGCAAAGAGCTTAAAGGTAACACCTCTGCTGCTTTGAATACTTCACATTATTTGTATATTCGATTGGAAGTAACAGATATAAATGTGTACATACACACAGGCAAATAGACTTATGTTTGGGCACACTCACATTTCCAAAGCTGGCTATACCGGGTTCAGTTTCATTGCTGTCATTTTTAGTTGCCTGCGTTAAGCTAGGTCTAAGTTACTATTAGAAGTAAAGGGGTGGAACATAAGGGAATGGAGCATTTCCCTGCTGAGGAAAGGTTGAGGGAGCTAGGTCTCTTTATCTTGAAATCCACATCAAGATGAGAAGAAACTGCTTCCCAGTGAAGGTGACAGAGCACTGGAAGGGACTGCCCAGAAGGGTTGTGGAGTCTCTGCAGACGTTTAAAACCCTGTTTTAAACTTTTCCTATGTGTCTGGATGTAGGGGATCCTGCTCTGGCAGGGGGATTGACTGGATGATCTTCCAAGGTCCCTTCCAAACCCTAACATTCTGTGATTTGATCATTTGTCCATATTCTTATTCTGATTTTCTGTTTAGTGTTTGTCAGTGGGACGGTCAAACACCTTAACATAGATTTTATAACTGAAATGTTAGATCTAATATCTTGGATATCAGGTGCCTGGGATATCAGATGCTATCAGCGTGAAACAATGTGCTCACTCATTTCTTTTTTCTTTTTAATACTTAGCCAATCAAGAATTGAAATCAAGAATTTTGGTAAGACCTTTTGCTGTCTGTTTTCTTTTAGCCTTGAAATCTGTTGATGTTATATAAGCTAAACAATTCAACCTTAATTGTTTTGTTTAGGTCATAAAAGCAGCAGATGACAGTGCATTTCAATATATGAATTTCATGAATATGATCTTCGCAGCACAGAAACAGGTGAAGCTGGCTTTTTTTTAATATATATTTTATTAATTGCAAAGATAATTGTTTATTTCTCTTTTGGTTACATACTGGTCAAGTGTAAGAGCTTCCTTATGGCTGTGGTGGTCCTGCAGCCATAAAATGCAGGTAGATTTATAGTGGGAGCAGGTCCTGACAGTAAAACCGATGAATCTGCATTGTCCTTAGCTGAGTTTGTCATGCATTTCATCTCTTTTCCTTGCAGAGTGTTTTGATTGACGCTTGTGTCTTGGACTCTGATTCAGGGCTTCTCCAACAGGTACAGACTTCCTGTTCTTATATAAATTGGTATCTTGTTTTTATATAAATTGATAGATACTCAATGCTAGGTGGTTGGACCTGTTCTTAAGCTCTCTCCTTGATACGTATGGAGATGGATGTGGCTATTGGAAATATCCTCTTAATCCTATAAAACATAAAGATGTTTCTAACAAGGCTAAGGGCATTTTGGGCTCAATAACCCCCAGCAGAGCTATAGACTAGGGGATGGGTGACTGGAGAGCAGTCTGGCAGAGAGGGACCTGGCAGTAGTGGTTGACAACCAGCTAAATATGAGCCAGCAGGGTGCTCAGGTGGTGTGCAAGATCAATGGCATCCTGGCTTGTATCAGCAACAGTGTGGCCAGCAGGACTACGGAGGTTATTCTCCCCCTGTACTCGGCGTTGGTGAGGCTTCGCTTCAAGTACTGGGGTAGTTCTGGGCCCCTCGCTTTATGAAAAATTTTGAGGTATTGGAGTGGGTCCAGAGGAGCAATGACATTGGTGAAGGGACTAGAGGGAAAGTCTGATGAGGAGAGGCTGAGGGAGCTGGGGTTGTTAAGCTTGAAGGAGACTTGGGGGCACCTTATCACCCTCTATTACTACCTGAAGGCAGGTTGTAGACAGGTGGGGGAGTTGGGCTCTTTTCCCAGGCAACTAGTGATAAGACAAAAGGGCAGGGCCTGCAGCTGCCAGGGGAGTGTTAGGTTGGTTGTTAGGAAGCCTACCCTCACAGAAAGGGTGAATTGACCGTGGAATGGACTGCCCAGGGAAGTAGTGGAATCTCCATCCCTGGAGGTGTTTAAGAGACCACTGGATGTGGCACTTAGTGCTCTGATCGAGTTTATTGTGATGTCAGGTCATGGGCTGGGCTGGATGATTTCAGAGGTCTTTTTCAGCCTCAATAATTCTGTAAAATCTGATCATGCTTTCTGCTTTCCAGGCCTGTGACATTACAGGTGGCATATATCTAAAAGTCCCCCACATGCCATCCCTTCTGCAGTATTTGTTGGTAAGTCATTTGAAAACCACTTCAGTGTTTTTCCTGTGTTAGATGTGAAGTCTTTCTGACTTTATTGACAAGGTAATACACCAGTACCGTTCCGATTTGCAAAATATTTTGTTTGTGCAGTGGGTATTTCTCCCTGATCAAGAGCAAAGATCACAGCTGGTCCTTCCGCCTCCTGTTCACGTTGACTACAGAGCTGCATGCTTCTGTCATCGGAATCTCATTGAGATTGGCTATGTGTGCTCTGTGTGCTTGTCAAGTAAGTTTATAAATATTGAAGAGTCTGATTTCCTGCCTTCAAATGAATGGTTTTAGTGAAAGCCAATTCTTCTGTTTTCCAGTATTCTGCAACTTCAGTCCTATTTGTAGTACATGCGAGTAAGTGTTGTTTCTTCTTGTTTCAAGGGTGGGTATGGAAATATGATCAGTGTATCTGATACTACTTTTTAAATGCTTTTTTCAGGACTGCTTTCAAAATATCATTGCCACCCGTTATGAAAGCTAAGAAGAAGAAATTGAAGTTGGCTGTGTAACAGCGTGATATAAATGCATCATTACCTCCTCCAGTGATTCCATGAAATGGAACGTACTTGAGACCCTGATGGCACTTTTTAGTCGATATGAAAGAGAACTGAATGCAACGTTATTGCTTGCTCCTTAAGGGATGAATATTTAAATCGTGTCTTCTACATGGCCCTTTAAGTAACAATCACTGTATTACCGCGTAACCTGTGCTGTTTCAAACACTAATTCTTAATTGTGAGAGGAACAAGAAGTTACAGGCTGTTAAGGGTTACCCCCTGTGAGCAGAAGGTAACACTGTGAAGTCTTACACTGCCAAGTTATTTTCAAAGATAAGAAGCTCTGATTCTTTTTTTAAGTTGATGTAAAGGTAAGAGTGACAATTTCTAATGCGTAGGGTCACAACCTTAGCACTGTGTTATTCAGGGACTTCCTGCTGGTTACTACTAGCAATTTTTGGACTGAGACAGCATCAGTTTCAAAATCAATGAGCCAACAGTTTTCAAGATGGTTTAGGACCCACCTGTATTTTTTGTTAAGGTGCTCATTGCCCTGTACATCGCTCTCTTTGGAGTGTTCTGTTTTTGGTGATATTTGTCAGCTGGCTATGTCTGTGAATGAAAAGCAGACCCCTTTGTTTAAAACAACTTCAGTAAATGCAAATTAGCTGGTTAGCCTTTAAGGATAAGTTTTGAAAGCGGAAAACAAATAATTCTATGTAAAATGACAGCGGGCACACTTGTTTTTTTAATGTTATATGTAGTTTTAGACCTGGAATTTGACAGGTAGGAGCAAAAGGCTTTACATTGGTGCTTTTTATGGCAGAACACGAGGATGTGCTGCCTACTTGGATTTAAACAAATAATCCCCCTCATTTAAAAAATACATAGCTTGGTGGCTTAACCTGTTGCTAGAGAGTGATGAAAGGAAAATAGAGGGCTACTACATCCCTATAATTTTCTTAAGCATGTGTATAGGAATTTATGTCTTGCTAGGGTTGCCAGGCCACTGGGGCAACGTCAGACTTTGGCTGATTTCTTTGCCAAAAGCCGTTTTGTCGGAAGGCTGTATTTATAACTTACTTTGTGCAAACTGTTTACAATAAAACTGTGCTTTTTCAACCGTGGTTAAGTTTTTCTGTCACAACAGATGAAGGGTGATGGCCCCTCCCGCCGCCCCCGGCTCCTCCCGCCTTGTCCCGTTGTCATGGAGCTGCACTGCCGCTCAAAGATGGCGGCCAGGCGGTCTCCGGCGCGCGGCCCCACTTAGGCGCTATGGCGGCCCCTTCCCTCGGGCCGCCGTTGCTGGTGTCGCTGCTGTCGCTGGTGGCACTCAGCCTCGGGCTGCGGGCGTGGGACCCCGGTGAGTGAATTGTGGGTGAGGGGGCAGAGGGAGGGCTGCTGAGGGAAGGGAAGGGAAGCGAGGCGGAATGAGCGGGGATGGGCCTGAGGCTGGGACTTCCTGGGTGGGGATAAGGGGAGGTCCCCAGGGTTCTCCAGGGACCTTAGGTGTCTCAAGCCCAAGGTGGTGGCCTTGGGGTGGTCTGCCAGTGCTGGGAGAGATTGGGAGGGGGAAGGTGGAGCTGTTGTGTGGGACCTTTTAACCGTGGGGAAGTCTGAAGGAAATTCTAGTGGAACTCTCAGCTTGGGGCCCTGAACTGGAAATTCTGTCCCCATGGGGAGGGCAGTGTCCTGCAGCTCCTGATTACAGGCAGTGCTACTCACCGGTGCTCTTCGTGGCCACAAGAAGTAAAAATACAGACTGCAGTCAGCAAGAAACAGTAAATACACTCTTGCCAGGCCAATGGATTATCTCCATCGGCTACTCAGTGCTGCCATGTCCTGCACTGATGTTAAACTGCAGTGATCGCTAAGCATCCTGACAAACCCGCGCTTATGGTGCAGAAAAACGTAGTGAACCTGCTTCTCTAGCTCTTCAGAAGAGTGTAAATCCAGTCCCCTGCTATGTATCACAAGGTGTTTTTGTTCTGTTTGTGACAGTTTTAAAGGCAGATAAGAATCTAGCACAACCAAGGGTATTTCCTCTTTCAGTTCGTTTGTATTAAGACTTGGTTTTCTTTTTCAGTCTTTCAGCCTTCATTTATTTATATGTCAGGGCCCCGAGTAAAATCTTTTTATCTTGGAAATTCCTCAGGAGTTAATTTTTCTATCATTTTAAGCCCTGTGGATGAAGAGACAGGTAAGAACACTACTTTTCTCCCTGCCCTTCCCCAATGTAAATCAATTTTATAGTTGTTACTATTTTGATACTCAAATTACTGGATAAATTCCACTGTGTTTTATTTCGTACTTTAATTGTTACTGAAATGAGTATGTCAAAGGACTTCTGCTGATAAAACTCTTAGCCCTCTGTTGACTCCATGTCAACTGGGACTGAGGGCAATGCCTACTTGAAAGCACAAAAGGAATTGAAATAATATTCTTCTTTTCCTTTTTTTTTCCTTCTAAATCACAGTGAAATACTTTTGAATGTTTATTTTTGTACAGGAAGATTGCAACTCGCAAATTGCAGTGGGAGTAAAAGGGCTGGTGACTGGGATTTGACGGTAACACCTGGTTTGGTATGTGAAATCGTGGTTCTGCTCTGAAATAGGAAGGATTGAACTGTCAGACAGGGGGGCAAAACATTAATGTATGAACAACCCAGTTGGGATGTCTCACCTTTGACTTATCCCTCTATGCTGGAACAGAGGAGGTTCCACATCAAGATGAGAAGAATCTTCTTCCTGGTGAGAGTGACAGACCCCAGGAAGGTTGTTAAGTCTCCTTTTCTGGAGATGTTGAAACATGCCTGGACTGTTCCTGTGTGACTGGATCTATGGGAACCTGCTCTGGTGAGGGGATTGGACTGGATGATCTTCCGAGGTCTCTTCCAATCCCTAACACTCTGTGATTCTGTTCTGTAATTCTGTGGTTTTAGTAACTGCAGTCATTCTGGGTTTCGACTGAAGGTAGCCGTAAAAACTGAAGTTTGCTTTTTTGTGTTTGTTCTTTTCTTTAGACTTTACACATGTTTTCTGAGATCAGAGTCTTTGTGCATGCCTTAGAATGTTCTGTGTATGCTTCATACCATCTCTGTATTTGCAAGTCTGATGAGTGCTTTAAGTAAGAGGGATTTACTACAAGCTGTTGAAGCTGTCCAGCTTTTTTTTGCCTTTGTTTTCAGGACATTTCTGAAGTGACCGTTAGCTTGACTAGAAATCTGCAGCTGTGTCTGCCAAATGCTACTGACTGCTGCACAACACCTCTCTGTGTCATTGCAACGCTTCAGGTTTTAGCTTGTCGTGATTTTGTGGTGGTTGCACACCTCCTGATTCAAGCTGAAATATTTGCCAACTCTTCATTTACAGGCAATGTGTCAGGTAAGTGTTTAGAGATGCTAAAGGACAAGTGGCATTTTGGCTCTTCTTTTCCTCCCTATATATAAAAATCAGAATTTGGGCAGCAATAAGAGATACCAAGTAGTCTTTAACGGGATTTAACCAAAAGTTTGTACACAGAATAAGCTGCAACGTGTGTTCTGTTTGTTTGGATTCCAGTCTATTTAATCTGATCTTGTCTTCTTTTTTTAAATTCTTTTACAGAGAACGCAACTATCATCCCAAACCAGGCGTTTCAGCCCTTGGGCTCTTGTCCTTGTGACTTGACAGCTGGAGCTTGTGATGTTCGCTGTTGCTGTGATGTGGTATTGAATTTATATTGAATTTGATTGTTTTCAAGATTTCTAGGCTCTTTCTGTTGTCTAGGAGGAGAATGAGGTACTGAATGCTTCGGACTGGATAGGGCTAGAGGGATTGTTTTTCAGTATCTCTAGCAGTAAAAATGACCTCTCGCTACAAAATTGCTTTGATTTCCCTGTAAGCCTGACTATAGTGCTTACGGTAATGCACCTACCCTGCTGAAAAATCACTGGTTTTATGCCTTTCAGGAGTGCACACCAGACCTGAAGCAGTTGTTCCATGAATCATGTTTCCCTGGAGTGTTTGGTGGGGATGTAAACCCACCTTACGATCAGCTGTGCTCTTCTGACTCAATGGAATATACCCCAGATTGGTTTCCCTTCCTTTGTGTACAGTCTTCTCTTAACAATACACCGTTCCTTGGCTATTTTTATCATGGCTCTATGTAAGTCTTAACTTATCTTCACACTACGTGCACTAGCCACATTACTGAAAAAACAACCTGGTTAGATAATAAAATTATTTTGAAACTGGTAATTTAGGGTGTAAACTTTTAAGTGCAAATGGAGAAATGTCCTGAGCTCTGTCTGAAACCATGAGACATGGAAGCAAATGTGTAGTTATTTATGTGAGGTAAATACGTTGCATTTTTCAACTTGTTTGCAGTTCTACAACAAAAGTTCCTGCCTTTAAGATACCTTTACAAACTTCTCCTGGGAAAATTTTCACTGGTTATCGACAAGGAGATCCAATTGTGACAGAAGACAATGAGTATTTTACGGTTCCCCAGGTAATCACTTTAAGTTCAGGAGCTGTTGATTCCTCTTGGTTTGTTTGATATCTCTATTTTACAATCCTTATGGCTTTGCAATCACATTCTGCAACATTCTGTTGTCAAGTGGTAGAATGTATTTGTCACTAGATAAAGCAAACAAAAGCCATAAAATCATTATTAAAAGTAAAAATTATCCTACCAGATCTGCCCCAGATAGTAATGTCACACTTATTTCAAGAGGTGAAAGCACATTTGACAGCCTAATGAATAGATCATGACTTATATTTCTCTATTACTTGGTTTGCCTGCTGAATCACTGAGCACTACAGTTGGTTTTCCTTTTGTATCTCAGTCATCTGGTTGTACTATTTTCAAACTTTTTGCATTTAGAGTGACTTGCTAGTTATAGTTGACAAGTTCATAGATTCCTAGAACAGTTCAGGTTGGAAGGGACCTTTAAAATCATTCAGTTCCAACACCCCTGCCAGGAGCAGGGACACCACCCACTAGATCAGGTTGCTCATGGCCCCGTTCAATCTGGCCTTGAACACTTCCAGGAAGGAGGCAGCCACAACCTCCCTAGGCAACCTGGTCCAGTGTCTCAGCACCCTCATGGTGAAGCATTTCCTCCTGACCTCTAGTTGAAGCCTCCCCTCTTCCAGCTTGAAACCATTCCCCCTGCTCCTACCACTCCAAGCCCTTGGAAACAGTTGCTCCCCAGCTCTCCTGTAGCCCCTTCAGGGGCTGGAAGGTTGCTCTAAAATATACTTGGAGTCTCCTCTTCTGCAGGCTGAACAGCCCCAACTCTCTCAGACTGTCCTCCAAGGAGAGGTGCTCCGGCCCTCCAGTCATCCTTGTGGCCCTCTTCTGGACACATTCCAACAGTTTCATATCCTTCCTGTGTTGTGGGCTCCAGAACTGGATGCAGCACTCCAGATGGGGTCTCACGAGAGCAGAATAGAGGGGGTGGATCACCTCCCTTGACCTACTGGTCATGCATCTCTTGATGCAGCCCAGGATGTATTGAGGTGAAGCTGTTCTGTACACTGGAACTTTTTAAAGCTGTGCTTTTAAAATTCTAGTAACTTCTTTGTTACAGAATGTAGGTGTTTTGATAAATTCAGATTACTTGTGAAAGCATCACACAGGTCTGTAAGTGAGCACTTAGAGCATTTTGCTAACAAACGGTCTGCAAATGAAAAGCAAGTGGTGAGAAGAGGTTCCAGCATATTTCTGTTGAACCACTTGCAGCAATCCCTGACTGGACAGTGTGTTGGAAATGCCCCCATAGCCTATCTCCAGGACTTTGATGTGAAGTGCCTTACCAGTCGAGATTCTTACAAGGAAGGGCTGCCCCATGATGTGAGTGTCAGCAGTGGTACTGGAGGTATGTGGCACACACTCTCCCACAAGCATGGTTTGTGTTGTTGGAGCTGCTAGAACAGAACAAACTTGGCAGCTGTTAAATTGGTAGCTACCTGTGATACCTTTGTTACCTGATGGCTGTAGTTCAACATCTGGAGGTGTCCTGTTCTCATTTCTGATGGCCTTCCAGCACGTGTCTATTTCCCAAGTGTAGGATATAAGAAATAGTGGGATCAGCCTTTGTTTCCCATTTCTCTGTTTCTGGTGACTTATATTAGTTATTGATACCCATTACAGAACTGTATCCCTCCTACTTTTTGCTTTCAGACTGTTGCAGAGCCCTTTTTCTGTCAAGAGGGTGCAGTATTGTAATTTCAGAATCAGCGAGAAGTGGTTACTTCCTGCATTACAAATAGTATCTTAGGAAGTGTCATTCTGCAGGTTGAGCTAATTTGTTTATACCAGCATGAAGATCATTTTATGCTCTGGAATTGTCTGATTTTGTTTGTTTCTTTTACCTGTGTAAAACCTAGAGATAACTATTGCTCACAAAATACATAAAATGCCTTGGTCCTTTACCAAATTTAATTTCTAAATAAATTTTCATAACAACAAGGATTGCACCTTGGATATGAAAGCAGTGTGTCTGTTTCTCATATTACTCAGCATTACTGCAGTGTTTGTTTTTCATTTTCAGACTTCGTCCAACAAAATGTCATCTATAGAACCATCACAAACACAAGCAAATTCATCACTGAAAGCGGTAAGTCTCTTCTCTTTCTTCTTGCTTTAATAAACTCAACAGGAGCCAGCAATGTTCGCTTGCAGCCCAGAAAGCAAACTGCATCCTAGGCTGCGTCAAGAGAAGTGTGGCCAGTAGGTCAGGGGAGGTGATCCGCCCCCTCTATTCTGCTTAGTACATGTAGGGGGCTGCAGGAAAGCTGGGGACAGGAAAGTGTTAGGACCAGGGGGAATGGTTTCAAGCTGGAAGAGGGGAGGCTTCAACTGGAAGTCAGGAGGAAATTCTTCACAATATGGAATAGATTATTTTGGGGCCTAAAATGTTTAGCTGCTACAGATCTTAGGAGGGATCTTGTATATTATACCCAAACTGCTTGGCTTACTGCAAAGCAGAAAGTACTGAATTTACCCCAACTTCATTAGAATTGGTCAAGAAGTTGTGTCTTTTAGCTTAAGTGGAAAGTAATTTTTGAGTAGAAAAGCAATCATGAATAATAATATACAAAGAACACTTAAAAACGATCTCTAGCATGACCGTGTAAGTGGGATGGGCAGCCTGTAAGCACATAAATGTGTCTGTTTTGTAAGCTCTCGTGTTTCTGTAGGGTGTTTTTTTCATTGCTGAAGCAGTTACTTTATGTATAACAGTGGTTCTAGTCGGTGGGAGGCTAATGCAGCACAAAAAAGCAGTAAAGGAATCCAGACTAATGTGTTTCTGGGCAGTGATGGTTCCAACATCACTGGAATGAGATGAAAGCAGAGGGAGTCCAGCAAATGTCATCAGCTGGGGATGTGAAGTCCAGTGCTGGGTTTAACTGCAAAAGAACCTGAACTGCTGATGTTGAACTACAGATAAACCAGGGGGTTGTACTATCACGCTATACTAAGTAGGTGGGATTTAAACAGCAAAATAAATTCTTGAAAGATGTTATAATTTCCAGAATGTCACCAGTTTTTAATGTGGCTTTTTCCAGCAGTGCTTTTCATTAGGGTCTTTACTTTTTTCTTCTGCCAGAAAGTCTTCAAACTGCTGAGGTCCTGTGTCAGAATGTAACTTTTGCAGAGAATTACACATTCGTTTGGAAAGAAAAGAGCATAAAGCAAATAAATGTCACAGTCTTCCTTGGAAGTTTATGTGATGGAGGTATCATGACATTTCTTTTATGATTTTTCTTGGGTTGTTTTCTCCAGCATCAAAATTCTGTGTTAGAATCTCTTATTTACTAATGCTTTTAAAAAAAGGCTTTCTTCTGGACTCTTGAAAGAAAACTTACGGGGCTGATTTCCATTTGTATTCTTTTGAACCTTCTGTTACTAGTGGAGGATGGCAGTTTCTATCCTACACAGAACATTCTTTTTACTAATCTACTTATTTGTAAAATAAGTAAAAATCATATTTGTTTTCTCTTACCAGAAATACTGACACAGAGGTTTACAGTCAGATTTCTAAGTTTAGAGAGTACTAATGCATCAGAATCCCCTGGGAATCCAGGTATTAATATTTACTTTTCCTCTTAAAAGTGAAAACCGAAAGAAAATTGAACTTGAGTGTTATTGTCAGTGTCTGTGTATCTTCTCTTGCACAGTTGTTTATGTTGCTATCCCCTCTTTCCTGTCTTAATGCACTGCAGTAGTAATAGCGGTGATGAATTCTGATTATTTAAAGTGTGTGTATTCTTCTTGTGATGGATATGTGTGTTTGTTTGTCAGGTTGATGATGTCTATTATTAAAACAATGCTAATTTTTATAGATTCTTACAGGCTGTTCGTTATTTACTTCTCTATGTTTAGGTTATCAAGTTGGAAAACCAGTGAGAGCTGCAAATTTGAATAATTCTGATACTTTTGGAAGCCTGAACATTTGGCAGCCAGGTATTGGCTTGTGAGGTTACAACCTCAACCATAGCTAATGCTAAATTGCCTTTTTTTAAAAAAAAAATGTATATGCCTACATATTTTTGCTAATAATTTTGTTTTTCTAGACTATTCCCTATCCTTTGTTCAAACCTCAGTGCCTAAGCCTCTGATGCTTTTTTGGAAAAGCTTAACTGTATCTATTTTTTCAACAATACCACTTGGTCTTTTGCATTCTGGTGTTTGATATTTCTGACCTTTGATGGTGATCAAAGCTCAATATACAAAAGCTGAGGTAAATTGTTTTCATTTTATAGCTGGCAGAGGTCTATGTACATCAGCAACTTACACACCAGTTTTATTTGGAATAGATTCGTTCTCTGGGTGTGTTCTAGAAGTTGGTATTAATGAAGACTGCAGTCTTTTAAGGTGAGCTGTGTTGGTTGACTTGTTTTTCGCTGCATTCCTCTTGTTGCTATAACATGTTCAGCTTCAGAATCACAGAATCATAACGATTGGAAGAGACCTACCAGGTCAGACATCCACCTGTCAACCTGACTTTACCACACCCGCTAAACCTTGTTCCCTAGGGTCAACTCTACACATTCTTTGACCCCCTCCTCTAACGCCAACTTCACCACTTTCCATTCTGTGTTTTGAAAGGGAAATGATAATAACACTTTCAGTTGGACCTCTATCTAAATGAGGATTATGTTGGGGTGGAATGCTTTGCTGTTTCTTCCCTTCAACAGATAATTCAGTAGTTTGTGTTGAGTGGTAACATCTCAGAGAAAAATGACAACTCGCAGCGATAGACAGCACAGATTTATTTTTATTCCTATTTTGCAGAGGAAATGTAACTGAGAAATTGAATTCATTAATACAAGCTACTCACGTTGGAAGGAGGAACAATTCGAGTTACAGCGATCCCAATGACTGGGTAGAAGTTATACGTAAGTGCTGTTTGAGGTGGTGTTTAGACCCATACAACAAATAGAGCCTCTCAGAATAAACCCATGTAATTTCAGATGTCTAAATGTGTGTCTGGATCCATCCATCTATGTGTAAACACTCTGTGTGGATGCTGCATCAACATGTATTTAACTGTACACATATGACTTGAAATTTTAGTTTTCTGTTGATCAAATACTACTTTTCACTATATGTGTCTTATATAAAGACAGCATTTTCTTTCCTGTGTTCCTCACTGGTATCTCACTGCACTATGACAATAATTCTGGAAAATAAAATGTTTTCCATGCTGTTTCCATGTAAATAATTCCACTCTCCTCCACAGGTCTTGATCCACTTAATTCTGATAATAGAGTGAGCACTGGAAGCTTAAAAGGAATTTGCCCAGATATTCCTGCAAATCTGAATATTCGTATAATCTTTGCTGTCGTGGGCGCAGTACAAGGGATTCCCCGGCAAGAGATTCTTGCTGTTCAGATCAGGTAGACAGAGTTGTGCCTGTGTGGTAAATGCTTTATTCTTTTCCAAAACAGAATTTTTACATTGCAAACACTTTTCTTTCCCCAAGTTAATCCAAATGAATAGGATTTTGTCTCACTTCATTTCCAGACTTTGCAAATTCTTTTCCTGCACGGTGTTGAAAATCCAGTTGTCATCAAATGCCAGAATACTGTGTATTTAGTCCGTTCATGGTTATGTTTAGACTCTATATTTCCATTTACAGCTCTCAATTAATACTTATGAGTATTCCTACAGTTACTCGACAGTCGTGTGGCAATTCCAGTGTGGCCTAACCTGTGAGAACAGCATCAGCTTTCTTCCCATCACTGCTTCTGTCCAGTTTATTCAGGTGCCAGCTCAGCCACCTGTTCCGCTGACCAGGTAATTTCTGTAGAAACACCAATACTTCACATTTCATTAAGCAATGTGAAGAGTGTAGATAAAAATGTTCCTTCCATCTGGTGAAATATAGAACGGGAAGGTCTGTTCAAAGATTTATTGATTTATTCTGTTAGTGATAATCTTTTTTTTCTGCAGTCTGCACCCTTTCACTCTGTTTCTGCCACTTGTGCTGGTGTTCTGGAACTGTGATTAATAAGCCAAATTTATATATATATATATATTTCATTTTTCTCCCCAGATTTCAGATGAATTGTACAGAATTTGACTGCAATCGCAACGATGTGTGCTGGCCACAACTGTTTTACCCATTGACACGGTTTTACACAGGTAACGGGCAGGGTAGAACTGCCATCAACTGGCCATATGTAGAATCATGGAATGTCTTGGGCTGGAAGGGACCTTTAAAGATCATCTAATACAACCACCCCCAGGGACATCTTCAATAAGACTAGGTTGCTCAGAGTCCCATCAAGCGTGCCCTTGAATGATTCCAGGGATGGAGCTTATACCACCTTTCTGGGAAACCTGTTCCAGTGTTTCAGAGGCCCTTCCCAATGCCAGCCATGCAATAAACCCCCTGGTTTATTCCATATATTAAACAGGTCAAAATTAATGACAAAGCTTGCTAATCACCTTTAAAAGCAGCACAATTTACATTCCCAGCTCTGAGATCAATCTGTCTTGCTCTGCAATCCCAGTCATGCAGTGTGTGTGGAAATGCTGTAAAGGGGGCTTTAACCCTGATCCACATCCCATGGCCTGGACCCTGCGGTGGCTCTCAGATCAGATAGTTTTTTTGTGCGAAACATAATTAGAAGGGCAGAGTGGAGTCTGAAAGAATTGCTGTGGAGCAGGGAATGAAAATCTCTTTTAGAGAGCATGATCCCAGAAGTTTGTTTGGTCTTTATTTTTCTTGATGATGCTTTAATTTCTTAATTAGACTCAGTGGAAGAAAAAAATTACTGAGTGTACTTTTTGGGTAAGATTGAAATTTTGGGAATAGCATTGCTTACAGTTTGGAGTGCAACATGCTTTTCTTCTTAGGCAAAGGAGAAAAAAACATGTTAGGATACTGTTCTGTTCCTGTTTTCTGCTCTAATAAGTTTCTCACTTGGCCAGTGTGGCTTTTGCAGTCAGCCCACATGAGTTCCAGTAAAAAGTTGCCACGTTACTCTTTTGATTTCCTCTGTGCTGGGTTACGTTTTGTGGGAGACTGTAGATTAAATGTCTGGCATCTTGAAAAGCATCAAAGCACCTGGACTCTGTTCTGGGAGCTGCATGGAGAGAGGCAACTGCCTGTGTTTTTTTTTTTCTGCCTAACTTCAGGGGCTGAATGTACTCAAAGTATTAACTGTTACGAAGCATCTTGCTTCCCCGCTTTGTGCTCCGTTATTTTACTCAGGCAATGCCTATCCTTTAATCTCCATCTGGCTTTTTGTCTAAAGTTTGGCTCTGCATGCTTATACTTCTTTTTCTTTGCAGGAGAACCGTATTCCCTGTGCCTCGCTAGAGGCCTGATGCTGGCGTTTCTTGTTCTGCTTGCAGCAATTATGAATAGCCCTTGGTTTTCTGAATTACTGAAGAGTTCCTCACTTTAAAAAAGTTGATGTAAAGAGAGCTATTTTGTGAATGTTTTAAGTACATTTGGGTAATACGTGGATATTTATTCCTGTGTTTTGTAGACATTTTATAGAAACACTTAAAGATTCATAAAATGAATACGGGACACTGGAAGTTGGTTGTGTTATTTAAAACAAACAGAATTCCTTTTCAGGGCTAGACTCTGTTTGGAGCAGCAAGAGCCAGGAGTTGACTTCAGCAGGGTGAACTCTGCATGGTCCATGGCTCTTGAGATAGTGCAGAATGTGATGGGTTGGAGTTGTTCTGTGGAGGGACTGTTCTGTCACACTTGTTCTCCTCTCCTGGTGTGGTGGATTGGGACAGCAGTGCTTTTCCACAGTAAATCCACCTGGTTTGGGTGCAGCAGATGGATTATTGACGGCTTCCGATATTTCCCACTTATTAATCTGTAATTCACTTTACTGGTTAACCCTTTACATTCACAACCTGTAACTGATCAGGGCTACACAGGGTATAGAAAATAATTACTACCAATTTTCTTCAAATGGTCCCAGAATTGTAGAACCAATTATGTTGGAAAAGACCAATCTAAAACCAGCCAGTCCAGCTGTGGATTCTCCTGTGGTTCAGGTCTCACCATTCTTGTAGTAATTATCATAGAATCATTTAGGTTGNCCCGGTGCGGTGCCCGGCGGTGCCCGCCATGGGCTCGCTGTTCCGCGGGGAGCCCATGTGCCTGGCGCAGCTCTTCCTGCAGAGCGGTTCGGCCTACGAGTGCCTCAGCGAGGTGGGAGAGCGCGGCCTGGCCGAGTTTCGAGATGTGAGTAGGGGCAGAGCGGAGAGGGGGCGAAGGGGCAACGGGGGNCCCTGAGCTCCGAATCTCCACGACTTGGAAACACGTCCAGGGATGCAATTCAACCCCTTCCCGGGGCAGCCTGTTCCAAGGCTGGATGAGCCTTTCTAGGCAGAAATTTTTCCTAATGTCCAACATAAACTTCCCCTGGTGCAACTCGAGGCCATTTCCTCTTGTCCTGTTACTTGTGAGGAGAGACCAGCTCCCACCTCTCTACAGCCTTCTTTCAAGTAGTTGTAGCCAGCGAGGTCTCTCCTCAGCCTACTTATTGTGTCCTGTACGGATAAATATCTCCCATCCCATTTTCGGAGCCCTCTGCTAGGAGCTGCCCCGAAGCAGCCTCCGGGGGCTCTGCTGGCGCCGGTACCACTGCCGCGAACAGCGGCGCCTCAGCCAGGCCGGTACTCCCGCCGGTTACGGCCGGCCCCGCCC
>VZRI01009676.1:439330-490221 GCA_013397515.1 Upupa epops
AGCCGGGCCCAGGAGCTGCCGGTGCGGGTTTGTGGGGTTTTTCCTTCTCTGAAAGCTGGAGACGGTCTTTTGACGGGGAACGTAGAGATAGGACGAGGGGGATGGTTTCAAGCTAAAGGAAGAGATATTTAGATAAGATCTCGGGCAGAAATCCTTCCTGTGAGGGTGCTGAGGCCCCAGAACAGGTTGCCCAGGGAGGTTGTGGCTGCTCCATCCCTGGAAGGGTTCAAGACCAGGTTGATGGGGCTCACTCTTGGGATGGTGCGAGGTGTCACTGCCCATGGCAGGGGGGTTGGCACTGGATGATTTCTGAGGTCACCGCCAACCTGAACCATTTGGTGATTCGCTGTGGTACTGTAAAGTAAAAGACCCCCAAGAGCACTTCATTCCCAGCTTTCCCCAAGCCTGCCTTGCAGATGTGTCATGGAATACCAAGTTGGAAGGGACCTCGGAGATCAGATGGTCCAATCTTATATCTGTCTGTCTACAGCTTACCCAATTTCACTTTCACAAGAGAGAAATGTAGTGAATGGAAAGTTGCTGTGCAGTCCCAGATAGAATGAGACTCTGTGGAAGGGTGTTTTGGGGTGTCTGGGTCCTGCCTCATTCACAGAATTGGTTTAAACTTGGGGGGTTTTGGTAGTAGGATTCTGTAAAAGGCCTGTTATCCAGCTGAAACCGCACTGACAGTCAGTGTATGTGCACAGCAAATTGCAGACTGATGGAGGTTGGAAGGGACCTCTGAAGATCATCTAGTCCAACCGTCCTGCTAGAGCAGGACAAAAAGATATACCTACTCTGCTGACAAGTGCACAGAAACTTCTTAGACTTAAACACTGGGTTTATTTCTCCAATACTGCTGGTTTGTAAAACATGTCTGTTCCCAGAGGAGCAGTTCAACTTGGAGTAAACTACTGACTAATACAGGATTAGGTTGGGTAATAATTAACCTGGATTGTCTTATTATAATTGTATGATCTTTGCTTGCTGACTGAGACTGGAATTTATTCCAAGTATTCTTCACAAATCTGTGTTGCAAAATCTTTGCAAGGAAAGCTGTGAGAAATTAAATCAACAGGTAATTAGTAAATATGGCAGTTGGGAGGAGGCAGATCTGTAAGAATCCTTACATGGGTGTCATGATTAACACTGATGCCGTTCCAGGCATCTGACATCCTGTTTATCCCAGTAGTAATGTATTAGCAGGTCTGATTTAAAAGCTGAAGTAGTCAGAGTCATGGCACGTTCATAACACAGGGATGTAAGTATAAAGACCTTCTGAAACGTAGCATTTCAGATAGATCCTGTGCAAACCCACTGCAAAAATCTCCTTACAGAAAGGTTTGAGTGTTAGTTTGTAGTTGGTAAATGATAATCTGAAGTTACAGCAATAAGATCAGGAAGGGTTTCTCTACTAGATCTGGTTGTTTTGTTATTTGAGTAAACTTGCCAAGGTGCTGGTAATTCCGCTTTAATGAAACCTTGCTGTTTGAAGGTTTTTCATCCTTTTTGATCTTTATACCTTCTCAGTGAAAAAGCACTTTGGGGAAAGAGCGTGTGGAACATACACAAAAAGTGACACATGAAGTCACAGAAGTAGCTGTGAGGTTTAAGAGTGGTCTCTGTTTTAAATCCTTAATAAGTATTTCATCCTTCTCCTTCAGCTCAACCCAAATGTCAGTGTATTTCAGAGGAAATTTGTGAATGAAGTAAAGAAGTGTGAAGAAATGGAAAGAATCCTTGGTGAGCTTGGATTTTCATCTGTGCCATTGGTAAAGCTTAAATTGTTAGAATGGTGTCTAGGTTTCAGTTAGAGGGTTTTTTTAACCTTCCCTGTCTTGTATGATGCAAATGATATGGAATCTTACACAACTTTTGTATGTATGAAAAAGTACACAAATGTATATGGTGAGTGTTCCTGGAGAGTTTTGGAGCTGGAGATGAAGATTCAGCTGTATCCCCCAACGTCTGTTGTCTCCCTTAATTTGCAGCAGTAATATGCTGCATCACATATGATGCACCATATGCAGTGTATCACAGACTGATTTAGGCTGCAAGAGACCTCTTGAGGTCTCCTAGTCAGCCTCCAGCTCATGCAGAGCCAGCAAGTTGTCCAGGACCCTGACTGGTGGGATTTTGAGCATGGAGGCTACACAGCCTCTCTGGGCATCCTGCTCTACTGATCGCTGGTTTTTGGTTTGGTGAGCAGTCACATTAACTTACAGTGTGACGTTTATGAGCTAAAAATAGGCAGTTTGGGGTTTTTTTTAAGCTCAGATGTGACAAAGTGGTGCTAATGTGTTGATGATGAATAGTTGAGACCATTTTGGTACCGCGGATGGAAAACTCTGCCAGAGAAGTGGAAGTTTTACTCTGTGTATTTTCTTGACTAAGATAAACCCTATTTTTCATGTTATGTAACTGAGTGCTGCTGAATTTCAATGCAGCTTCATAAATATCTCAAGCTATTAATAATTGGTTTTGCGTGGTAATTAATGGGGAAGGATATGAAGAGCAGATGCATCTGCAGTCAGTGTATCTTGAGGCAAAGTTACTGTTAAAGGGCTCTTTTATTGGAGTCTCTCATCAGAGGCATGTGCTGGTCATGCCAAGCCATTCCAGTAGCTATGCTGACAATCTCCCTGCCCAGTGTGAGTTGCATTTCTTGTTAAGGTTGCCTAAGCTACCTTGTGTGAACACTTTCTATTCCAAATGTGGCGCAGTGAGCAGAGCATTGATTTTTGGCCAATGACACAATGAGCAGAAAGTGGTACCCAGCAGCAGCAAAGAGCTACTATGAAACATTAAAAGCTTCATAAAAGAAGTATTTTGGTGGAAAATTTAAGCCAGAGGACTCTGAAGATACTTGTGCAGATGTCCAGGACAGAAATGTTCTGTGTGTTTAATTCTAGTGCCTATATGCTCCTCTATTTTTGAAGACTCTAGTGCGTGTGGTGGTGTTGAAATAAATTAATCAAATCACTAGAGCTTGGTGCTGCAGTGTGTTCAGCATTGCCAATAACAGCTGAAGGTCGACGGAGCAGCATTCGAGGAAGTACAGGGAATGGCATTTCCTTTCTAATGGTGTTTTTTTCCTTTTTTCGCTTCAGGGTACTTAGTACAAGAAATTAAAAAGGCGGATATTCCACTTCCTGAAGGAGATGTTGCTCCTCCTGCCCCTTTGTTGAAACACATTTTAGAAATCCAGGTAACTTTTCACACTACAGATGTCAGAAACATCGCTTTGGGTATTAGTACTTTAGCTCAACCTTCATTACTTCCATTGGTATTAGTTATGACCTGAGTTGAGGGGGGTGGTGGGGTGGTGGAAGCATTTGCTTCCAGTTTTGTCCCCTTTTTTTAAAATCTATGTTTTTTATTTCTGCTATTGGAACTTCAAAGGCTGCCAGTGGGGGTTTGGTGATGACAACAGTAGCAAAACTTGGTGCTATTTTCTCTGAATGCTTTTTCTGGAATTATGTTGGAAGCAGAAGCCTGTAAGATGCTAATAGAATTTGGAATGATGTTCTGTTCTGCTGTAATTCTATTACTAGAAAGATAAGTATTTTGCACCCTGGACTATCTGAAGTTCTAATTCCAGGCCTGTGTTACTTAGCTTGGACACAAAGTAGGGTCAGAAGACCAGACTTAACAGATGCCAGCAGAGGATCAAGTGTACTCAGTACAAAGCAACCTTTGACAGACTGAGGAGTAAAACCTATGAAGCTTAAGTTAATTAAGGAATTGGGAAACTCTCATGTTGCAGTGAATTAGCGTGTGCTTAAACTTCATCCTCCCTTGATTTCCCAAACAGCATAACTGATTCTGTGTCGTTTTTTTAATCTCTGTTCTAGGAACAGTTACAGAAGCTGGAGACAGAATTGAGGGAAGTAACTAAAAACAAAGAAAAATTGAGGAAAAACCTGCTAGAGCTGACCGAATACACCTACATGTTAGAGGTCACGCAGAGATTTGTGAGGAGAACAGCTGAGGTACTGCTTCAGTTGCGCTAAGAGATTTACTGTGTAACCTCTGCAGTGCTGCCGTTGCTAAGAGCAGAATACTTGAGACCCCAGGATCTTTCTGAACTGAACACAGGAAAGGGGTTTATATTTTTGCTGAAATAATTTACTTAATTAGCTTTTCTTCTTTAGAATGATAAATGAATGATTTAATTATTTCAGCCTCAAAGCTATGAATGCTCTTTTTTCTTACTTGCTAGTATGAATCCCGTTTACACACCAATTATGAAGAATTTCCATCGGTAGAAAATGAGCCGTTAGCAGATTACAACTGCATGCACAGGCTGGGTGCCAAGCTGGGGTAGGTATGGATCAGTCCGTGTGGGACAGGTGCTGACCTGTTTCCTTACTAAACTGCTTTATTTGCTGCTGTAAATAACAGGCTGTTTTCCACAAAGATGGAATGTGGTGTAACTATAGCCATAGCAGATGAGCCAAATAGTTTCACACAAGGTAGTGGTCTGGCCTTTTGTGACACAGTTGGAGTATTTGAAGAATCACAGAATCACTCTGGTTGGAAAAGACCATTGGGATCATCAAGTCAAACCATCAACCGTATTCTACAAACTTCACCCTTAAACCATATCTCTCAACACCACACCTAAATGATCTTTGAACACATCCAGGGATGATGACCCAACCCCCTCCCTGGGCAGCCTGTTCCAGTGCCTGACCACTCTGTGAAAAATATTTTCCCAATGTCAAGTCAGAATTTCTGCTGTTGTAGTTTGAATCAGTTTCCTCCACTTCTACCATTAATTGCACCAGCACCAACCTCTCCACAATGTCCTTTCATGTAGTTGTAGAGGATGATGAACTCTATTCTCAGCCTCGTCTTCTTCAAACTAAAGAGCCCCAGCATTTTCAATTGCTCCTCATAAGACTCATTCTCCAGGCCCTTTGTCAGCTTTGTTGCCCTCCCCTGCACACACTCCAGCATCTCAATATCCCTCTTGTATTGAGGTGTCCAAAACTGGACACAGTACTCAAGATGTGACCTCACCAGTGCAGAATACAGGGGGACAATCGCCTCCCTGATCATGCTTGTCACACAGTTTCTGTTACAGGCCGTAATTCCATTGGCTTTCTTGGCCACCTGGGCACACTGCTGGCCCATAGTCAGCTGCCTGTCAGTTAGAACCTCCCGATCCTTTTCTGCCAGGTGACTCTCCAGTCACACCTCCCCAAGAGATAAGTAGGATGGCACAAACAAACCCCTGTAATTAAAATTCCATCAGACTAAGTATGTACATGAAGAAAAAAAAATTACTCTTAAGTTGATAATTTTGCTATTCAAACTGGTTTTTGATAGGGTAAACTTGAGAGTGTTTCAATCATTGACAGCTCAGTGGTGTTCCCTACTTGCTGTTGAAATGATGTTTGGATACCACTCTCTACGCTGTTATCAGATGATATCTTAGGTAACAAATTCAGAACCTTACTATCACAGGAAGAAATGAGGTCACATAGTCTAGTTGTGTGCTCAGGCCTATGATCTGTTTGCTTTCCAGTTAGAAATTTAATCTATTTTATGAGCCTTTTGCTTTGTGTTTAGGGTGATGCTTCCTTCTCTAGAGATGACAGATACTAGATTACTGTTACTGTGATCCTGAGTGATGGTGGTTTTTCATGAGGTTTTAATTTTACTTGTAGAGTTTAGCTTGTTTTTCAACTTTTTCCACAGTTTTGTATCCGGGTTAGTTCACATTGCAAAAGTTGAAGCATTTGAAAAAATGCTGTGGCGTGTCTGTAAGGGTTATACGATTCTTACTTATGCAGAGCTGGATGAGAGTCTGGAAGATCCAGATACGGTGAGTAAACATCATAACTCTCAGTTTATTTTGTTTATGCCTTTCATGAGACTGTGAAGAATTGCTGCTTGTGTCTTCCTGTGGTGAAAGCAAATGATTTCTTGGTGTCTGTGGAGGGAAAAGTGTTTTTAAAGTACTGGAACTTGTAAAACTTTAAAATTAAGAGGTCTTGATGCCACTGTAACTGTAGGAGCAGTGATAATTGATCATGGCTCATCTTGATGAGTGTGGAACTTCACTGTGGAATAGTGGTGGCTTTAGAATTGTCTGCCTTGAGTGAAACACGTGGCATAAATGGCTGCTTGGGTATTTATTAACTAGGCCTGTACAGTGCATTGCCTTTTAATAGTGATTTTATTGTTCGTTCAGTAGTTAAGGAAAAAATAGTCCGCAGTACAGTTGCTTTCACTGAAGTTTGTTCTCTGAAGTAATTCACATTTTGTTAATCAGCAGTTCTGGCTGCCTAATCCATCACTTCAAAGTGCTTTGATTCTAGTTTGCAATGTAATTTTCTAAGACTTCTGTTATTTCAGAGATGTTAAAACAGAATCTCCTTTGTTTTCCTTGAAAACATGTTCTGTTTATTCCTTTAATATTAAAAAAAAGAGATTGGCACACTTGAATTGTAGCTTTTGATCTTCACTTAAGTGCTGGAAGGCTAATGCTGCTAACAGTTCTTTCTAGTTATTAAGGTTTGTTATTTTGCTGTGTAGTTACAGCACAGTGGACCTGTTGGTTAAGAGCTTCCCCCTTAACCTTTTCTTTTTTGTAGGGTGAATCCACAAAGTGGTTTGTTTTTTTAGTGTCCTATTGGGGTGAGCAAATTGGCCAGAAAGTTAAGAAGATTTGTGACTGGTAAGGAGTAAAACAAAGAGATATTAATTTTCTTAGCTTTCCTCCTGCTTCCATTTCTTGTTAAATGTTGATTTTTAGACAAGGTTTTTGAGGCTAAATGTGTTCCTCTCCCCCCCACTGTTGCATGTAGCTTTATAATTATGCCTTAAAAAATAAACATGCGAGTCATTGTATCTGCAGCCCTTATTAACTAGGGGCAAAATACTGACTCTCTCAGCTGCATCTGTTTTGTGGTTATGAAATGGTGTGTTGCAGAATTGACAAGGACGTGGGGTTGGGTAGTTTGTTTTGCTTTCCTCTGGTTATTTCATGCAAACTTGTGTTTTTCTGTAGCTATCACTGTCATGTGTATCCCTATCCAAATAGCACGGAGGAGCGCAACGCAGTTGTTGAAGGACTGAATGTTCGTATTCAGGATCTTCACACTGTGAGTAAATATCTGTGTTCCCTTTGCCGTTAGTTACTGCACTGCAGGAAGTTATTTGATGAATCACAGCATTAAATACATGAATGAGTTTTTAAAACACATTCGGCTTTGGATCTGAACGGGACTGTGCGTCATGTCCCTGGTCTCCTGTTGAACTTCAGGATGCTTGGTATTGCCTTCTGCTGTCAGCAGTGCTTGGTGTGTCCTCCTACAGATTGGACCCCGCACTGGATAAGGACAAGATGCTTTTACCCTGCTTAGTGTTACCATCCTTAGATGAAATATTCAATGAAATATTTTTGTTCTTTCTCTTGGGACTAAGGTGCTGCATAAGACTGAGGATTATTTACGCCAGGTCTTGTGTAAAGCCAGTGAATCCATCTATACGTGGGTTATCCAGGTGAAGAAGATGAAAGCCATCTATCATGTACTCAACCTCTGCAGTTTTGATGTCACCAATAAATGTTTGATTGCTGAAGTTTGGTGCCCAGTGGCTGATCTGCAGAATTTGCGCCATGCGTTAGAGGAAGGCTCAGTAAGTCACTAATGGAAACAATTTAGTCTTGAACTAACTGTACAAATAAGGAAATAATAGAATAACATAGGTTGAAAGTAGGAGCAGGCAGGTCGGAGTCTCAATGAAGTCATAGCAAGTGATTTCTTTAAAAGCCAAGCCTTTAGTGCTGTGTGTCATGGGTTGTTGTGGTCTTTTGGGGGTTGGTTTGCTTGTTTTATTTTATATAATAATTTATGTTGGACCCAAGTCTGTCTGGACACAGTGTTATTTGCAGTCAGGCAGAAGGCACTAATTCCTGTTAGTTGTGTTAAGTGCAGCTTCATCTTTCTGTTTTGTTGAGAGAATTTTTAGTAACAACTCTTTGCTTTACAATATTGACTGATGAATCTTGTGTGATACTTCTGTAAGGTCAGGATTAGAACACTCTACGTAATCAGTGGTTTTAGAGGAATAGATAATGTATTTTTTTAAGAAGGCACAAAGGGATGAATATTAAACTTAGGGTTTAATTTAAGGATGTTCCGGGATGAGTGAAACCGCTGACAGAGGAAATGTTTTCACTTCAGTGAGATTAAGCATCAGCTGAGGTTTTTATATAAATGTATCCTCTTTCTGTCTGTTATTAGAGGAAGAGTGGAGCTACAATTTCTTCATTCATGAATACCATCCCAACATCGCAACCTCCTCCAACGCTGATACGAACCAATAAATTCACTTCAGGGTTCCAAAACATTGTTGATGCTTATGGAGTTGGAAACTATGGGGAAGTTAATCCAGGTTGGTCCTTCTGAGATCTGAACTGTGCTATCATTACTGCTTGTCGTGTGTTTAAATACCATGCTGAGTTAGACACTAGTAAGGCTAAAATAGTGCCAGCCATACTTCTGGGTATACACAGAGCCAAAGTAGCCACTGAGGAAGAACTGTTGAGTTTTCATTTCCTGGTTCATATTAGTATCCTGAGAAGTGTTAGTTGTGGAGTTGTCATTACTAAGGGAAACACAACAAGCAACATTTAAACTGAGTTAAATTGTTAGTGTGTGGGAAGGCTCTTCTAAGGAATGAAATGTCTTTCAACCGTGAAGCTGAAAGTTGTTTCACGGGGGTTAAAGTAGTTGAATTGCTTAGGCAAAATTCAGATAGCAACAACATTTGTTGTGCTCTGTGCCTGAAATCCATCATGTTGTCTTTTCAGCTCTCTATACCATCATCACTTTCCCCTTCTTGTTTGCCGTGATGTTTGGAGACTTGGGGCATGGTCTGCTAATGTTCATCTTTGCACTCCTGACGATACTGTATGAAAACCACCCTAGATTACGAAGATCACAAGATGAGGTAAAAGGAATAACAAATGATTTATTCATCAGCAAGAGAACTTCAATTGAATTTTTATTACTGTGATTCTGAAAAGTACTGTTTATTGCACTCAGACTTCCCCTTGTGTTTCAGAGTTTTCTGTGTTTGAAGTTGCTGTGTTTCTCGAAGTTAATGCGATCTCTTTGTAAACTAGTCACTTATTTTTTTCTTGACAGGGTAGAAATGGTTGGGGTGAAAAAATTGCAACAAATTGCATTCACAGTGACTGAAATGAGGAGGAAATGGGTTTTTCAAATGCCATCTTTTCTTTTTCTGCAAAGGAGTTGTCATTTGAAATTCCTTCACCTTAGTTTTAACATATTTTTTCAACATACAGGTTGGAATGCAGGAACACCTGCATCTCTGATTAAGAATTACGGTTCGTGAAGATTGGCTGCAAATGTCTGATTTCTTAAAAGTTGGTCCCAGGAAGGAACTGTGGCTTAAAAAGACTGTTTCTTAATGTAATGATGCCAGTGAGAAGAGTCTCAGTTTATGTCCTGGGAGCTGACATGGGGACTTCAAATCCCTGCATTTGGATTAAACCACATTCATCTTTCAAAATATGCTTCTTCCTGTATCTCTGTTTCCTAAGGAGCATAAACCTCTACGTGGAAGTCACTGTGAGCGTGGTGGGATGCACAGCACCCAGTTGCTGACTGACATCTGTATAAACATAAAGCAAAATTCTGTGTTAGATTTTGATTGGCCTGAGGTTGCTTCATGTGCCTTAATGACTGCTCACAACAATTTCTAGTTTTAGAAGTCTTTGTGCAGCCATTTCTCTTAGAAATGATGAGATGACAATTGTTCCCGTAGCAGATGACGTTTTCCATATGCTTTCTCTTGTTTCCTATTACTACAGATAATGAAGATGTTATATGAAGGCCGCTATGTTATTTTATTAATGGGTCTGTTTTCTATATACACTGGATTGATCTATAATGACTGTTTTTCAAAGTCATTAAATGTATTTGGTTCTGGATGGAACGTTTCAGCAATGTTTGAACAGAATGTTTGGCGGTGAGTATAGGGTGCTTCTGTTTGCTCTACCACAGAAACAGAAGTGCATTTCCTGCCACGGTTTAAGCCTTTTGCTCACCCAATTTAACCTCCTTTTCTTGAGAGTAGTCAGTAAATGTAGTGAAATGTAGTTATTATAAGGTGGCGAGCACGGGTGCAGTAAGGGCTAAGTGATACATAGAATCATAAGCAACATCTACCCTTCTTTAAGCACCCCCAGGGTCCGCTGCCTCCCTGAGAAGGCCGTTCCAATACCTGACAACCCTTTGAGTAAAGAGATTCCGCCTAACGTACAACCTGAATCTCCACTGGAGCAGTGCAAGGCCATTTCCCTTTGTCCTGTCACTGGCCACTAGGGAGAACTGATCAATCCCCACCTCTGTACAGTTGTAGAGGGCAATAAGTTCTCCCATCAATTTCCTCTTCTCCAATGCTAAAAAGGCTTCAGCTGTGTCTATACTGTGAGCCCATCTACACCTAGAATGCAAAAGGCAGAGATACCCATATAAAGCCAAAAATCTAATTGCTTATTATCTTAAATGTTTATTACCTTAAATAATCTTATTGTCTTAAATCTTAAAGAGAGCACTGTTTGTGGCAAAGCCACTGTTAGAATTTGATTAATTTAGTCAGTCTTTCAGGTTAATCTTGTCTTTATTACTGCTGATTTACTGGATTTCCTTGTCCTCAGTCCCCTGGAACATATTTTCACTTGGTATAGATGACCCTCAGTCCTCTGGAACAAACTCTGTTGCAGTACTCCAGTGTTATGTGCTAGCTAATAACTTTGAGTGATTAAAAGCTGCAGCTGACCCAGTAATAATATTAAGAACTTGCACCTAATTTTCTGAGGTGATATTTCTAAGGTTTGTTCAGCCTCTAAAATTTCTTAGGTTTGTTTTGCATCCTTTTTTTGTGTTCTCACATTGTTCTGAATGTCTGGAGAGGTCAGTAGCAGTGTAAAAATCCTAACATAAAGCATCAGGATTTTGTCTTGTCCTTTCATGAATAAAAAGTGTGCTGCCTACTCTGTTACAGTTTGTCTTTAAGCTGTAGTTTGCCTCCAAATACTCTATTTTCCATTAGAGTTTTCTGAAAATCTCTCTCTCATATATATAAATATATATAAAATATATATACATTAACATATATATAAAATCTGTCTGTCTCTCATATCTGATTTTGAGAGGAATGGAAATCACAAAGTTACTTTTAGAGACATTTGTTTTAGGTTGTGCTTTGGGAAATGAACACCCAAGCAGTATTACTGTAAAGAAATTAACAATTAATGGAGTAAATGAATTATTTAATCATCATTAGTCTCTGCACAGTTCTTAATAGTAAAAATAGGAGAAAAGCAGGCTGTGTGGATTGTCTAACCTACTTTTTTCATGAAGGATATAAGCTCGTTGTTTAGAGGTGTGGTGGCCCTTTGGTATTGAAATGTTCTCCTCTCACTTTGCCTTGAAACCAGGAAGTGGCTTAGAATAGCAGAGTGAAACCCACTGACTTTGGTTACGATGTGAATCGATTTTGAGTGCTGTGTGAGTGCCTAAGTTTCTACCTCAACTTCATATAGGTTTTCAAAGGCCAAAGGAAATAAAGATACCAAGTATTATTTGGGTGTTTGTTGGTGAATTTGATATAAAAGCCAACTGTGAGCTTTTAAATGAAACTTTCCATTCTAAGGCAAGGAGGAATTAAATACAGAAACTTCCCTTTCAAAGCAGTTAGTGCAAATCAAACCCAGACTGGGGGTTTCTAGGGGTTATTTTTTGTTGTTACTGGTTTTATTAGCCAGGCCCTTTATGCTTAGAAACTGTTTTATTCTTTGGAAGTCTGACAGTGGGTGAGCTAGTCATACAAAGGACAGCAGGAGCAGTGTCCCACAGAACTGAAAGTACATGCTGTTGCTGTGTTTAAACAATGTCCTGTCTGATTGTTTTTCTTCCTCTGCAGTGAGGAGGATCTGAACTCTAATCAGTTTTTAACACTGGATCCAAATGTTACTGGTGTATACAATGGAGCTTATCCCTTCGGCATTGATCCGGTTAGTAGTGTTCTTTAAAATGATCTGTTTGTGATGAGCAGGCATTTGGAAATGACATTTCAATGTGTGTATTAGGAGGGTAAATCTTACTATGGAAAATACATTGCTGCTTCATTTTCTATTCACAAAGAGTTTTTCCTTTATCAAAAGATTGAACTGTTTTCATGGAATTAAATTCTCAGTTGTGATCCCTGTTTGAAGTAGAATTCTGGTCTCCATCAGAGAAATGATACTATTTTATTCCTGCTGTTAGACTGTTGTTTAATGCTGGCTTTGTCTTCTCCAGATATGGAATTTGGCGAGCAACCGTCTCAGTTTTTTAAATTCTTTCAAAATGAAAATGTCTGTGATTTTTGGAGTGACTCACATGACGTTTGGAGTTGTATTGGGGGTATTTAACCACTTGTAAGTAGAAGACAGTAAGAGAATATTACCACTGTAGTTTTTGTCAAGTCATGAATGATAAGAATTGATCTGTTAAGATGAAGCAGAACATTGTTTCATAGAACAAAATAGTAATTTTGAAAACTGTCCTTTTAAAAAAGGCAGTAACCGAGAAGTCTTCCTTCACCTAAATACAATGATGGATCAGTAAATCTAATATTGAAGACATTGATTAATGCAAGACTTTATTTCACTTGCTGTTAAACTTTTTACTTGCTGTAAAGAGATCTGTGTCCCTTATGGGATTTGAATGGAAATACCTGATTAAAATGTCAGTGGATTAGGAGAGACATGGAGATGCTGGAATGGGTCCAGAGGAGAGCTGCCAAGCTCATGGGGGGTTTAGAGAACCAGTCATATGAGGAGAGGCTGAGGGAGCTGGGCAGGTTTAGTTTGGAGAAGGGGGCTGAGGGGGGGACCTCATTGCCCTCTACANGCTGAGGGAGCTGGGCAGGTTTAGTTTGGAGAAGGGGGCTGAGGGGGGGGCCTCATTGACCTCTACAACTACCTGAAGGGAGGTTGTGAAAGGGTGGATGTTGGCTTCTTCTTGGTGACTGCTGACAGAAGCAGGGGCAGTGGTCTGAAGCTGAGGCAGGGGAGGGTTAGATTGGATCTTAGGAAGAAATTATTTTCAGAAAGAGTGATTGGGCACTGGGACGGCCTTCCCAGGGATGTGGCAGAGTCCTCATCCATGGAAGTATTTCAGCAGCATGTAAGCACAGTGCTTCGTGACCTGCTAGAGTGGCAGCATGGAGCGGTTTATTTTGTGCTTTTCATCTCTCAGGTATTTAGGCTTTTTTGTTCGTGCAGGGATGGTTGATCTTGGAGATCTGGAAGGTCTTTTCCAACTAGTATGATTCTGTGAGAATAAGAAGAAGTCAGTTCTGGAATGTATTTCAATCTTGCTCTGTTTCACTGCAGTTGTGTTTGAGCCATGTGTTTATCTGGAGCTTTCTTTGTAAAACATTTTCTCATTTTTTTGCCCCTATTTTCATCTTTCAGGCATTTCAAGAAGAATTATAATATTTATTTGGTTTTTCTTCCTGAACTTTTGTTCATGATGTGCATCTTTGGCTACCTTGTGTTTATGATCTTCTTTAAATGGTTGGCGTACTCTGCAGAGGACTCTACATCGGCTCCCAGTATCCTGATTCAATTTATTAACATGTTCCTGTTTACTGGTGGTGAAACAGAGGTCTTCTACACCGGACAGGTTTGTGGTGTCCTTACCAACTTGTGAACATTCTGTATTCCCTATGCAGATAACACTGTACCAGTCATGAAGAGCTGATGGCTGTGGACAAGTTCCTGTGTGACTTGGTCTAGGTGATCCTGCTGTGGCAGGGAGATTGGACTAGATGATATTTCAAAGTCCCTTCCAATCCCTAATGATTGTGTCTTCCTCTGGGAAGGGGAATGTATCAGACAAAGGGGAAATGAAATAAACATTATGATTAAAGAAAATATTTACTCTTTAGATGGTTCTAAGTTTTCATATGGTGACTTGTGAAAATACCTGTTCCTTGAAGAGCATATCCCAGGTTAAAATTAAGGCTGGAGAACAGAGTCACTTTTTTCTTACACTCAAACGAGCTCTTCAAGGAAAATGGGAAGACTACTTCTGAGTTTGTGATCTGATCTAATTTTTTCTCTCCCCCCCTTCACACAGGTTGCTCTAGAGAGATTTTTACTCAGTATTGCTTTTCTTTGTGTTCCTGTCTTGCTTTTTGGGAAACCACTTTATTTATATTGGTTGCACAGTGGAGGCCGAGGCATTAGAATGTACAGGGTAAGCGTTAAAAGGCATTTGTTCCTCTTTTTGACATTTGCCTGTGACTACTTTGCATACATTTTTAAAATAACACTGGCAGTCCACTTGAAAATGTGATGCTTTTCCTTTTTTGTAGAGTGGCTACAAGCTCATTCGAAAAGAAAGCGAAGAAGAACTTTCTCTGCTGAGATGCCATGATGTAGAAGAAGGAAGCAGCCATTCAGACAGTGGGCACAGAGAGGGGGATGGGGAGGAGGTAGTGCTTTTACTTAATCTTGAGTTTTGATGTCCTTAAAATCAAATTAGAAGTGGAAAATAACCTGGTACGCTGAGTCCCTGGAAGTTTTCAAGAGAATTTGCCAAACTTACAAATACCTTGATGTTCAAATACAATTTACTTTGGCTTTTGTTTTGTTGCTCTTTTATTGTTACTTCTTGGTGTATTCAGGTTGCTGTGGTAAAGAACAGTCCGTCTATAGTGGAGAACAGGAGCTGCTCTATTTGTGTCTCTAGAAATTGCTTCTAAGACTATAGATTTTCTTACATTCAAGAACAGATAATCCTGGGTTTTTTATGGCTCTCAAAAACAAGGCAAGAGGACCACTGCCTGGCTTCCTGTTACTGGATCTTGGCTTTTCACCCAGACTACTTTTATTCTTGCAAATTACATCTTGTGATGGGAACTGTTGCTGATGGGGGTTAGGAAACATGAGTGACATTTCTAGTCCCCAGTTAGTGCTGCTGTCTAGTCCAGGGAAATGTTTAAAGATCTTGACTGATTCCAGTGATTTCATGTGAATTGAACAACAAAAATTGCTTCAGTTTCCTATTGTGCAGCCTGTGTAGCAGTTGCTTCTCTGGTGTAGTGGCCTTTTGCTTCAGAAGAATTATTTACTTGAATAAAATCTGTTACAGTTCCATGTAATATGAACATTGAAATTTGCAGTCCTGGAGCTCTTTCTTAGCAATCAGGGCGTATATTTTGAATTTACAGTATTACTGTAGTTACTTTTCCATCTGCTAACATTGCTAATAATTAACTCTGCTTTTAAAAATGCAGAAATTTACATTGTTAAAATTACAATTTTAGTAGAATGGGAAGTAGGCTGATTTTACTCCTCAGGAGCTTTTGAGTGCTAGATCCTGTTCCCTGTGGAAAATAGAAGCTGCATTAATTTTTACCTGTTCACAGAGAACCTGTGGAAACCAACTGGAAAACTGTAGCATCAGACTGCTTTTTTAATGTTCTTCTGTCATAAGGATCTTAAACGTAGCAGCTAGGAAATCAGTGTGTTAGGCTGTAAAGGGATTTTTTCCTAGGATACGCAGGGGAATGTTTCTGTTCTCCCATGCTGTACTGTATGTAAATGAAAACCTTTTTATTCTTTTTCCATTCAGTTTAATTTTGCAGATGTTTTTATGAATCAAGCAATACACACCATTGAGTACTGTCTAGGATGTATTTCGAATACAGCCTCGTATCTGAGACTCTGGGCGTTAAGTCTTGCTCATGCACGTAAGTGGGGTGTTTTTATTGTTGCTCGGGTTGTTTCAAGTTCTGTATTAATTTTTCTGCTTGTTAGAGGTGGGTGGGCTGAGCTGTTGAAGTGATACTACTATGAAATTGTCTTTTCCTTAATTAAAAGAAAATCCCTCTTTAATTATCATCTATGGAAAACCCACAGAATCACAGAAAGTTAGGGGTTGGAAAGGACCTCGAAAGATCATCTAATCCAACCCCCCTGCCAGAGCACCTACAATAACGAAGGAGACTCCACAAGCTTTCTGGGCAGCCTGTGCCAGGGTTCTGTTGCCCTCACAGTAAAAAAGTTTATTCATATTTTTATGTGGAATCTCCCCTTGAACCTGTTGCCGCTTGTCCTGTCACAATAGTGTTATCAGTAGTCAGAGCACCATTTCCTCTTGACCAGTCTGGGGAGGTATCTATGTACTTACTAAAGTCTTCACATCATGGTGTAACTGGTTGAACTAGAACACAGGTCTGTTAGAGCAGCTCACTGGGTTAATGTCTATGCAACCTTTTTTGGACAGAGTTATCAGAAGTTCTATGGCAGATGGTGATGAGAGTGGGTCTTCGCGTGGATACAACCTATGGTGTCATACTGCTAGTCCCTGTTCTTGCCTTTTTTGCTGTGCTGACAGTTTTTATCCTCTTGGTCATGGAGGGGCTTTCTGCTTTTCTCCACGCTATACGACTTCACTGGTATGTTCCTCTTTATTTTATACCACTCAGCGTATACTGGGTTATTTGAGAGCAATTTTTGAGTCAAAACATTAAATGCCTTATTAAAAAGTGTACAGTTCAACAGCCTCATGCTTCTATGGTAGATTTAGTTAATGTTATCAACTAAATGGCTGAATGTGATTGTTCCCAAGGGATATTTCAAATACATATTCAGTATTATATTTGCTTATGATGCACCTCAG
Source organism: Upupa epops (assembly GCA_013397515.1). Classification (NCBI taxonomy): domain Eukaryota; kingdom Metazoa; phylum Chordata; class Aves; order Bucerotiformes; family Upupidae; genus Upupa; species Upupa epops. The sequence goes on from VZRI01009676.1 coordinate 456,055, forward strand.
CCACATTCAGGGTTCGTTCTGGTTCACAGTTTTTGAGCTTTAATATTGCAGCTTTTCACATTTCAGATGATTAGCAACAAGGATAAAAATTTTTAGTTTCAGTCTGGTTTTAATGGCTTCAGTCTATTTTATTTATTGGGTTCAACCTAACGTTTATATTAGCTAGCAAAACCTTTGGTAAAGGGGGTTGAGATAGGAAAGTTAAATCCCATCACGATTTCTCTGCAGCTCTTTGTTTTACTTCTTGTGTTCTGCCCTTCTATCCCTTGGTGACTGGTCATTTCTGGAATAATATGGATTCCTTTTTGTTTTTCTTTTCTTTCATTTCAGGGTGGAATTTCAGAACAAATTCTACTCCGGTGGAGGATACAAGTTTACGCCTTTCTCTTTTAAGCACATTTCTTTACATTTTAATAAAGACGATCTGGCATAGTTAGGCTGCTGTCAGCAGAAATGTTTGTGATTTGCAAAGGATCATGAGATGGGATCTCACCTGTGAATGGTTTCTTGTAGGACAAAGTGTTCTTCACTGATTGCCTTATAATGCAGCCAAATAATTCTGTAACATATACCTCCCACAGAAATACGCAACAGATCTGGAGCATCTTGTAAAGTATATAGTTAAAAAAAATGTACATTTTTCTTGATAAACTAATGTTGTAAATTAATTTTCTTCTTTAAAAAAAAGAAAGTGTTATTGCTCGTCCTAAAACCATTGTAGGGCTTTTTTTTTTTATGTTGTTGCAGCTGTTTGTTTTCTTGAATGATTACTTTTAAGTTATCTGAAAGACTTTTTATCGTATTAAACATTCAGTACTAATCACTTACTTAACCAAGCCCCCTTCTCATGGACTCGGGGAACAATTTTACAGTGCAGCAGAAGCTAAAGGTACGTTTTCAGTATCTGTTCCAGAGTATGAAATGCAAACTTTTACATAGCAATACGACGTGTTCTTCTGGGCTGTATTTAAAATTGCACCAAAAATGTTAACTCTTTATTCTGAGTTCTGCCCTGAGCTGTTGTTTGATATTTAAGAAGCCATAGAATGTTTGATTTTATGGAAAAAGGCAGGGTTTAGAATAGGAAGTGGCAATATTTAGCTCCTTATTTCCTTGCAGTGAAGAGCATTGAGATACAATTGTGTGCAGCACTTTGCTCGCGCTGACCTTGGTGGGTGAAAGGCTCAGGAAAAGTCTGAGAATAAAGGGATCACCTGTCTGTGACAGTTTTTTATCCTGGATTCTATTTTTACAGAGTGATCCCACACAGTTTGTACTCCTAGGAGTAACTTCTACCACAGGGGTTAAGGTGTTGGCCTCGATCCATGTTGTATTTGGATGTGAGGACGCACACAGAGCGTTACCTACTTGGTGTTGAACTACAGTTTATACTGAATTGATGAGAAGGGGTGGTTTTGTGTTGTACTGTGTGAGATGATGATGGGGATATTGCCATAATCTCTGAACACCGGTGCCATAAGAACAGCCTATATTAAATTTTGCACTTGTTTCGTACGAATTCCGAATAAAACCTCCATCCCGCTGTTCAGAGCCGGGCCCTGTGTTTCTTGCGGCTCTTTTCCAGCAACTGCAGCCCCTCCCTGGCCAAGGAGCTCCCTCAACCCTCGCTCAGGTAAAGGAGGCGCAGGCTGAAGTAAAGGAGCGGCCCTGAAGGCGGGCGGTTGGGGCGGTTTTTGCGCGGGCGCTGAGTAGACGCAGCGGCCATCGCTCCTCCCTATCCCGTTGCCGTGACCACCGGGAGGCGTCCGGTGAACCCCGAGGGTGGCCGCCATGGGCCTGGGCGATGTGCGAGTGCAGTGGCTGCGGGATAGAGCGCTCTCCGCCCTGGGGCTGAGCGAGCCGGAGCCTTTCGAAGAGCTGCTGAATCGCGGCGGGGGCCAGGAGGCTCGGATCTTGTTGAGCTTTTTCGACCGGGGCACTGACGGCAGGGCCCGTGAGGGCGAGGCGAGCAGGGCGTTGCTGCTGTTGCGGGCCGAGCAGTGCAGCCGGAACAGCGAGGAGGCAGCGGGTGAGGATCCCCCTGCCCCGGTCTGTGAGCTCCACCCTGAGGACACCCAGACCACAAGGCCCTTCACTCTGTCCTCCTGAAGGCCCAGTGTCCCCTTCTGCGGAATCCTACTTCAGTCACCGGTGTCCATGCTCCTTTCCCTGCTTCTCCGACCCATGGGCTGTGTCCAGGCCGCGTGAAGCCCTTCGTTCCTGCCCTTCCAGATCTTTTTCATGGAATCCTAGAATGCTTTGTGTTGGAAGGGACTTTCAAGGATCATCTAGTTAAACCTTCCCCTGCAATGAGCAGGGACATTCTCCTCTCTGCTTGAGCCATGGTGCCATTTGCATTGTGTCCACTGCAGGGTGGTTCTGTTGGGCTTTTCTCATGTTTTGTGTGTGAGCAGGTAGAGGGGTGATAGGTGGGTGTGCAGATAAACTGGGTGGCCCCAATAAGCTGTTTCCAGAGCAGTTCACTGAAACAGTCTTTTCTGTGATACTGTAAGGAAGTAGGTGGTTGGAGCGGCCACGGTGTAGTCATGGCAGGCCATGGTGCCAGTGAGGCTGTGATAGCCAGTGTTGCTTTTTAAGCAGATCCAGCAGTCAAATCAACAGCTTCTTTTCCCAGGAAAGTAGATCTGATTTTCTGGACACTGTGGCTTATGTTTTCCTGAGAACGTATACCTTTGGATGCTCCTTTGAAAGAGACCAACCCTAGTTTGGTTCTTTCATCTTTTACAATGAGATGGCAAGAAAGAGACTGACGGGGATGAACAAAATTAATCTGCAATCACACATCTATCCAGTCTTTCTCTATGACATCTTTCACTAGCTATATAATTTCAGATTTGTAGATTAATCTGAACATCAGTTAATTAATATTAGATTTCAGATTAATTTTATTAAAATGAATAGAATGAATGTGTTTCCTTTAGTGAGGACAAATTAATTCCCCTTACCTTAAGAGGTGCAATCTCTTATTTGCTCTGATGAGATAATCGTGGGGATCCTTGTAAAGAGTTAAGACTGGTCCAGTACTTTCACCAGAGAAATCTTTAACAAAAAAATTGGGAAAAAATAAAGGAAAAAAAGGATAGAACAATTGCTACAAGTGAGCAATGAATGTTTTAAGGTTCAGAGATTCAGTTTTTTTGCTGTCAGTATCTGTGGAACTCCCCAAAGCTTCTGAAACAGTTACTTGCAGGAGCAGAGAGTCATGGCCTGCGATTTTATTACTGCAAAAGAATTTTGTTGACACTGTGCAAAAAAAGATAGGACCATGAAAGTTACCTGGTGAAGCCTGGTGTGGGTGTAAGTAGACCAAAGAAACTTCCCATTAATTCGACTTCCCACTCTGTACCTCTCACTGGAGGCAGCTGCAGTGCTACAGGTTAATGCTCAAAAGGAGTGAGACAGGGAGAATTAATGTTAATTGACAATAATGTCAGCACACAAAGGATCCAGGTAGGGCTGCAGCTATATGCCTTTTCCAGTTCTTTTCAGTGTCCAGAAACCTGTGCTGAAAGGGGAAGAAGACATGGTGACCTTATAAAAGCTAGTATAAAATGGTTTGAGATTCTTGACTGGCTCTGGAGTTCATGCCGTTACTCCTGTGTAACAGTCTTCATCGTCACTTTGGTCACAACATAACTACAAACGTTTTCCATGTCATAGGTCTGGTACAAGGAAACCCTTTGATTGTATTTCCTTTTGCAAAGCAGTTTCATCTTGGAATGCGTTAATCTACTTACTTTGATGAACTATGTTGGGAAATGCTGGTGAGGATATTCCAAATAAAGTTCTGCTACCTGTGGAATGCTGCATAGTCACTTGTTTGGATTCAGCTTTTCAGCAGTAGTACTGTCTGATGGAAAAATGTACCATTTTGAATAGCTGGTTGTTGCAAGATGATGCTGAAGGCTGAAGAAAATGCTTAGTAGTTTACTTGGAGAAGAAAACGGGAAGAAGATGCTTGCATGCAAGGAATAGCTGTTTCATTGAGTTCTCCTGTTTTATTTTTAGGGATGATTCAGAAGAGCAAGACACCCCCCCTGCAATTGACAGACAATGAAAGTGTGTCAGGTCGCTTATTGTCTCATTCTGACGGGTCTGAATTGTGTAAACTGGAGCAAACTGACAGTGTGGAAGACACAACACAGGTGGGTCTGTTGTCTTTAGCTCTGTTCTGTTGGTATGAAGATGCTGGTTATCTGAATGAGTAAAACTGGAGGTACCATGCAGAGCGAGTACTCAGAGCAGAACACAGCACTTTATGAGAACAAGAGTTTCCATTCAAAAGCAATGGCCTGTGCTGTCTGCCACAGCCTCTGCCATTGATTGATAAGACATTGCAAAGGTAGTTTCCTTGGAAAAACAAAGACTTTTGATGAGAAAGCAGTCAAACATTTTCTTGCTGTTAAGAAACATGGCAGCCAACAGTAATAGTCGTGCTTTTTATTTTCTTTTTCAGCTACAAGAACAAAGAGTTGACAGAGTGTGTTTCTACCTGGCTCTTGATGAAATTCCTGAGGAATTTGTGTCAGATTCTACTGTGTATTTTCTGAGAGACACCAAAGGTCTGTGTCCTGAATCACTGCAGGCTCACTGTTTTCTGCCTTTGCATTAAACAGAAAAAAGGTGTTAGGGACTGGGATTTTGGATGGTGCATGTCCAGCTTAAGTGACTGGGTAGGAAAACTCTCAGAATAGGACTGGTGTTCGGAATTTCACGTAACTGTTATGGAAAGTTACACACCTGCATTTTACCAGCAAGGATGAAGCTTTCATGTTGTACTTATTGGAACTAAGAGGATTTAGTTACAACTGCTAGATTTGTATAAAGCAGATGATGAGCTGTATGTGAAGATTAAGACCATAAGGTGCTGATAAACACAACTGGGGTATCAGACTTCCTGGCATGACTCAAATTCTGATACACAACAGTAGCATGTTTTATTCTGATAGTTTGTTCTTTTATCATAAGACCAAGGACAACAATTATTTCAACAACTGGAGTAGCTTTGATTCTGGTCACAGTCAGATTTCAGTCTAACCCCATAGGAAACATTCTCAGCACTAAAGCGAACAGGCATTTCCACACCTAAATCCAGGAAATATCAGCACTATGTTAACTCAGATTTAGCGCCAGAGACTGGTCCCAGCATAAATAAAACAGCAATGTGTGTGATTTGAAGCTACAAATTGTTTTGCTTAATAGTTTCAGTTTTTCTAGAAGCAGGATATTTGAGAAAAAGAAAATAGCAGTGATGTATTTGGTCATTTTACAGCAGTTCTGTGCAAGATTTTCCTGGTCTTTTTGTAGAACAGGAGTTGAAATCAAGGCCTCTGTTTTGTTTGAACAGAAAACCATTTCCTATCTGCGAGGTTGGATTGTAAAGACTTACAGTCAGACGGTGATGGGCATTTCAGTATTTTTCTACCCTTTCTGAAAAAAATCAGTGCTTTTTAAACCAGCACTAGTTTGGCAAGTGTCTTCTACCAAATGTAATTCTCCCCATGTACTGGGTACTGGTGAGGCCTCATCTCGAGTACTGGGGGCGGTTCTGGGCCCCTAACGTCAAGAAAGAGATTGAGGGACTGGGGCAGGTCCAGAGGAGCAGTGAGGCTGGGGAAGAGACTAGAGGGAAATTCTGGTGAGGAGAGGCTGATGGAGCTGGGGTTGTTTAGCCTGGAGAAAAAGAGACTCAGGGGACCTTCTCCTTCTCTATAACTACCTGAAGGGAAGTTGTAGTCAGATGGTTGGGTGTTGGACTCTTCTCTCAGGTAGCCAGTGCCAGAATGAGAGGGCAGAGTCTGAAGCTGCCAGGAGAGGGTTAAGCTGGATGTTTGGAAGCCCGTCCTCAGAGAAAGGGATGGTAAAGGGATGGTTGGACATTGAAATGGACTGCCCAGGAAGGTGGTGGAGTCTCCATCCCTGGAGGTGTTTAGGCAAAGACTGGATATAGCACTTAGTGCCCTGGTGTAGCTGATGTGGTGATGGTAGATCACAGGCTGAGTTGGATGATCTTAGATGTCTTTTTCAGCCTCAATAATTCTGGGTTTCTGTAAACTTAGGTTATGACAAAGATGGTTTGTTTTATTAGAATGTAAAAGAACTTTTATGCTTTGTCTCTCAAGTAAGTGGGTTTATGCTCATTATTCTTATACTGTTTATACTGTTCTTTGAACTGTTCTGTTTAGAAAGAGTTACTGAACCTAATGACCTGACTGAAGCTAATGAGGTTCTTCCCAAAGTCATTGAGTTTGGTGTACTGACAGATGATACTCTTGTGATGCTGAAAAATGCGGTCCCACAGGTAAATATGTTACAGCTGAGTGTTTCTACTAGTGATTTGCCCGTTTAATATTCTGCTGACTGTAAGAATTACTAATATTTAATAAATCAATATGCCAAATGGAATTCTTTGATAATCCTTACTTGATATTTTGTTTCTCAAATTTTTGGGCATTATTTAATTGCCTGGCCCTGTATGTGAAGCATTTAAGACTGTGACACCAGCTATCTTTATTTTTGTGCTACTAGACTTTTGTAGAGCATGCTGGAACTACTCCCCTGCAGAACTTGGGGCAGAGAGACAGCGATGTTAAATAGCTGAAGGGAAGGAGATATGCCGAAGATAAATTTCAACCCAACATATCCATTGCTAAGTGAACTTCTGTTGTTTTCTGTTTTGATATGAAGCATCAAATCAGTGGTACCTGTTTGTATTGTAGGTGTTTTCAGCAGCTCCCTCCACTAGTCGGCAGCAGACTAAGGAAACTTCCTTTCATTCAGATAGTGAACGCACAGATTCTGAAACAGGGAGTTTTCCCACAACTGAGCTCACAGAAACGCAAGAACAGCCTGTGGAATACGGTAATGTTCACATGAGGAGTGAGATACAAATGAACAAACGATAAATCTTAAGTGTTACTTTTCAGACTGCACAACAAACTGAGGGCAAGTATTCTGTCCTGCTAGCACTCTGGTGTTTATACAGTATGTGACAGCAGAAAGAGGTTCATATAGGAATGGCTGTGTGTAGAATGACAAAGCCATTCAGGCTCTGGGGAAGCTCCAGATCTGATTGTTTCTTTTTGCTGGTAACAGGAGTGTTTTTACCACTCTGGTGCACAGCAGGCAGTATGGAGAAATGGATGAAAGCAGTGATAGTCTGAAGTAAGAAAAGGAGAGAGGGTAAACATGTCTCTCTGATTACCAATGTTCAAGGTACTCAAGACATGACAGGGTTTAGAAAGTGTCAGACTGCAGCATCCCTTCTCTGATAGGCACCACTGTCATGCTGCTAAGGAGAGCCCAGTGGCCTAGTGTCAGATGGTAATCTTCAGCAAAGCCCTAATCCTAATTCTTAATAGAGATTGGGTTAAGCCTTGAGAGTTGAGAGCCTTTCATTTATTTCTAGGAATATGTCTTTGATTTCACAGTGTTAACTGTCAAACAACTGGATGTACTTTGCCATATTCTGAAATAGGAAGAGCAAGTGCTGAGTTACCTGTCCTCAAGCCAGTAACTAGATGGAAGGAGTAGGCTGTTGCAGTGACGTTGCTTTTACTGGTGCTGACAGAACAAGACAGCTAATTCTCTATGCCTTTTCTTCCAGTAGGAGATATTAAACTGGAGATGCCAGCTATAAATCTAGATGGAGAAGTGTCTGTACTTGCCACAGTACAAGAAGTGATTGAAACTCTGCAAAGCTGTGCAATAACCTGGCAGAATTTAATATCCACAGCTCTAAAGGAACAAATGGAAAAGGTTCCACAGGTAACCTGTAACATAAAGATTCTTTTATTCCCAGAGACATGACTTCACTTCCCAATAAAAATATCTTTGAGTGATTTGTGCTAATTTTTAATCCATCTTCATATTTGATTTTTGGAAAGCCATTTACTAATCAATGTGAAGTAGAACAAAAGTAATGGTAAACTGCGTGACCCTGAGAAATAGAATATAAATAGAAGATAAAGTAACTCACTGCAGATCCTAACCCTGTAGGATAACTGGAAAACCAAGGTACATCTGCTGTCTCTGCTTTTGTGAAGAGACATGAAATATTAAAGTGATTTTTGGGTTTTTTGCTTGAAGAAGGTAATTTGAAATAAAAAAAAATCTCAATGGAAGGTTCTGATTCTGCAAGCACACGTATGACTAACACCGTTAAATATATTGAGGAGTTCAGGTCCTACAAAGCTACTTGTGCGTAAGCTTTTGCAAGCATGAACTCTCCAGCTCAAGGATACTGTTCCCATGAGCAGTTCCTTTCAGAGCGTGAGAAACTCTTTGATTTCATAGATTTGTAGAATGGTTCAGGTTGGAAGGGACCTTAAAGATTATCCAGTTCAAACCCCACTGCCAACCCACTAGACCAGATTGCTCAAGGCCCCATTCTATCTGGCCTTGAACACTTCCAGGGAGGGGGCAGCCACAACCTTCACTGTGAAGAATTTCCTCCTGACTTCCAGTCTGAACCTCCCCTCTTTCAGCTTGAAACCATTCCCCCTGCTCCTACCACTCCAAGCTCTTGGAAACAGCCCCTCCCCAGCTTTCCTGTAGCCCCCTTCAGGTACTTTAAGGAGGCTCTGAGATCTCCCTGGAGTCTTTTTTGCAGGCTGAACAGCCCCAACTCTCTCAGCCTGTCCCCATAGCAGAGATGCTCCAGCCCTCCAATCATTTGCCTGGTTTTTTGACATGTTTGAATGATTTTATGTTTTTCTCAGTGCAGAGCACATTGAAAAGAAGGAGCAGCTCTAGTGCTGATTGTAGGTTTTCACTCCACTGTATCAATAATTAAGAATTGTTATTTTATTCCATGTCACTTTGTAGGGTAATGGTCCACTTGCACACATTGACTTCTGGCGTGAAAGAAATCGTACTTTAAGTGCTCTTACTGAACAGACAAAGCTTCCAGAAGTGCAGAAAGTCTTGGAAATATTACAGGAAGCTCGCTCTGAGCATGTTGTAGATTTACAGGTAGTCCTAAGTGACCTCAGGAAACAGCACAGGGAAACTCTGCATAATACAAGGTTTCTTTCGGCTCTTGAAGCTCACTTGAAGGTATGTAACCATAAAAAAACATTGCCTACTTTTAACTGTGGTTACCTGAGTGTGGTTTTTCTGTTGGTGTAATGACCTCTTGTTTATTTTTCGCTTTTTATCAGTAATAAAGGTACACTTTAGCTTTTTTAGACGTAATAAAAAAGGCTTCTTTGAGTGATAGTTCTAATATTTAAAAGCAGCAGCCCAGAGGTGTGAACAGCTTGGTTTATAAATCACAGCCTTGTGAGAATTCAATAATACCCCTGAGCTGGGGGAACCAAATATTTCTCCTCACCATTTTTGAGAAGCTTCTGTTGCTGATTACAGCTGATGTCTCAGTTTTTAAGTTGTACTGAAGAGAAAACATCCAAATAAAGAGTGGAGACCAAACCATTTTTGGGACATTCTTTTACTGGAAAAGGAATATTAATGAGACAAGACCTGAAAAGCGTTTGGGGTGATAGATGCAGATTTACACATCCATGTGTGTTCCGAATTGTTTCCTTTACTGGATCGTTTAATAATGTCCCAGGCTTTCGGCAATTCAGCTATGTATAAAATAAATACTGATTTACAGAATCTGTGTATTTTAATGACATTTTATTCCTGCTGTTTATAATACCTTTAATAGAAATTAACGTATGGCACTGGACTTGATGTTGTCTTGGATACAATTCCCTCACTGATGAATGCCTTGAGAATAGTATGGATTATCTCCCAGCCTTACATAAAGGACAAGCTGATGGTAACCCTTGTGGAAGAAATCACATGGGAAATATCAACAAGAATGTACAAAGCTGTGGATTTGCACACACTCTTTAAGTAAGTGCTGGGTTGCTGTTTAACTAGGCTATACTTATTAAAAGTTGTGCTTGTGTTACACAAAGTGCAGTAGATAATGTGCTTTTTCACTCTTTGAAGTTTTATTAGGGTATCAAATAGAGGTCAATTTATTTTGTAGTTTTCATAGATTACTGAATCAGATGTACTTGTCCTCTTTTGTCTCAAAAGGACATAAATCAGAATTATAGTAGTCAAAAAGTGGTATAAATATCATCAAAATTAGCTCTGAAATGATGTCTCCTTTCAAATTCAGTTGCATTGAAACTAAAGACCTCAGGGTTATATGATTAGAAGCTGCTAATTCCAGGGTATGTTAATCCAGCTAACATAGCATTTTCTATCTCTGGCTTTTCTATCTTGTGGTATCATAACTGTTTTGATTTCACTGACAGAGAAGATAGAACTACTGCAAAAAGTAAAATAACAGAAGCCAAAAGAACTCTTGAACAATGGAAGAAATGTTTTCTTGATGTTTGTGCCCAACTTGAAGAATCAGAAAGAGGCAAATACTGGCAATTTGACCGAAAACGATTATTTGAAAAGACAGATTGGATGGCTTTGGTCTGTCAAGATCTGTATGATATTTTGCAGGTAGTAACACAAAACAAAAAGGATTGTATCTTCAATGTCTTACTCTGTAGTGGAGATTCTTTTGTATTGTAGCTGATGGAATGTAAACAGCCTTTAGTTTTGTTGAGTGGCTTTGTGTTTAAGACTGGAGTAGTGCCTTCAATTTCAACAAAGCTGCGCTTAACGCTTGAGAGGAAATAACTCTTTAGAAGGAGCTGCTTGAGGAAGGTATTACTCTGTGAGCTGCATTTAGCAACATACAGACTTGTAATAGCTGTGTCACGGGTTTGCAGTTTCCTTGGGTTTAATGAATTAATTTTAGATAAACATTTAATGTAGTATAGTATGAAATGTGACCATATGTTAGTTCATCAATTGCAGGATAACATACGCTTAGAGATTCTGTGTTCAGGCTAATTTAAGTCTTAGAATCACAGAATAATCTTGGTTGGAAAGGACCTCCCATATCACAGAGTCCAACCATCCCTGCACCAATAAAAAAAACCCCTCAAAACCTGAGAGATTGACAAACACAAACTAACCCCCTCCATGCTGCCACTCTAGCAGGGCATGAAGCACCATGGCTACACAATTCTTCAACACCACCAGGGATGGGGATTCTGTCACCTCCTTGGGAAGGCCCTGACGGTACCTAACCACTCTTTCTGGAAATAATTCCTTCTTAAGATCCAATCTAAACCTCCCCTGCCTCAACTTCAGACCACTGCCCCTGGTTTTGTCATCAGTCACCAAGGAGAAGGGGCCAACACCCACCTCTCTACAACCTTCCTTCAGGGGGTTGTAGAGGGCAATGAGGTCTGTCCTCAGCTTCCTCTTCTCCAAACTAACCCTGCCCAGCTCCCTCAGCCTCCTCATACGACTGGTTCTCAAAACTCCTCATGAGATTGGTAGGTCTGCTCTGGACCCCTTTCAGCATCTCCATGTCTTTCCTATAATGAGTTGGCCCAGAGCTGAACCCAGTACTCAAGATGAGGCCTCAGAAGGGCTGAGTAGCAGTCTGTCAATGGTCAGATGCTATAGACTGTGTCTGTAACAACTCTTTATTTGAAAATTAGAGTAAAATATAGTAACAGAGTATTATCTGCTTTAACAAGTGTTTGACCTGTACAATGGATTTTATTCATAAAGCTACCTAATGCCTTGTATTAGAAAGAAATAGCTAGAAATATAGAAAATGTAAATTACAGCACGTTGTTTGAGCTGGTTTTATTTTTTTCAAGGAAATACTATCAGAGTTTGTTAAATAGCAGGAACCCCACACAAGTTAAAAACAAAGCTTTCTGGCATGTTCTTTTGAATTATCAGGTCATTGAAGAGTTTCACAATGTGTTTGGTCCTGAAATGAAACTTATCACAGGGAATCTAAAGTGTGTTGATGATCTACTGAGAGGAGTAAATGGACTTACTAGACCTATAGAAGAACTGACATTTGACCCTTTTAGCATCAAAAGTGCACAGGACTGGAAATTAATTATGGATATGTTCAGAGAAGGAGTTTCAGTAAGTACCATGTACCACAGTTCTCCACACCCCCCCCCCCCCCTTTTACTTCCTCTATACTAATTGTTCGTAGAACATCAACATTTTCATTCAAAAGTAATGAAAGTTTGCAAAAGAAAATATTCATTAATATTTAAATGAAAATGAGAGGCATTTGACCCCTTTTTAAAGTCAGTATTCTGTTTCCAAGTTGGTTTTGTTTATACTTCTCATCGTCTTGAAAACGGTGAAGGGCACTTCTTGTTCATTGGTAGAATCACTACAGCATGAGCAGAGTCTATGTATATGACCTCCTTGCTCTCATGTGCTGTGAAGAATTAGAATTTATTTTTCTGGATTCACTCAGTCCTTCTTCCCTCAGCTGGCAATAACCACAAAGTACAAACTGCTGTGGTGCGATTTTCTTGTGATTTATTACTTGCACAACAGACACATTCATTTCCTGCAGCTTACTGCAAAGCCATCGGTTTGTAAATAATTTACAACAAAAAAATAGCAAAAATGCAGTTGTGCACTACTATGCAGAAGTATTTTCATTTTGCCTTCATTCCTTGGTTTTGCAAGATGAAGCTCTAGATGACAGGATTTCTTGGCTTTTTTCCTTTGTTGAGGTTATGGAAGAGAAGACCAAGAAATTTATCGATGAATCTTTTAAGACCCTTCATTCTGCAGAAGCCGCGTTTGACATGCTGTTAAACTTTAAACACATCCGCTCCTGTGAATCCATTAATAAGCAGATGATGATGAAATTCGATGCTGTTTTGGACAAATACTGTAAAGAGGTACTTCACTGAAGGATTTCTTATGTAGGACATGAAACTCTTAACCTCATGAAAATCATGTATCTGTGTCTGTCTAAACACTATAGTATCATTTAATACCACTTTACTATTCACTCTCACTTCACTGTTTAAAGACTGATAAGTTTTACAAAACAAAGATCATTGCTCTCACTTTTTTTTTGCAGTCTGTTGGAGAGATATTGTGGTTAATTTGCTGTTATGTGTAGAATCTGACAGGTGTTTCACGTACTCTGAATGCAGCAGGGCTTGTGACTATTCCTTTGCCTTGTGAACAGTAGTTCAACAGCGCTTCTTCCTGAGAAAATGCAGCTTTTACACCCCACAGCTTTCTTGTGAAGGGCAACAAGTTCATGGTGTGACCAAAAGGTGCCAGAGATCAGCCATGAAGGCAGAAGTAATTTCTGACATGTTGAAGCCTTTATGTTGGAAAGCTTTCCAGGTCATAGCATTTACCTTGATTTTTTCAAAGGACCTCGAGTTTCATAGTAAAATGCAATCTTAGAGAAAACATTGCCACAACAGCAGTTCCACAAGATACAGAAAGGAAGACAGTCTCTGTAGTGCAAATAAAACAAGAGATGCATGAAGTTTGTTTTGTCCTGCAGCTGAAATTTGCTTCAGAGCTTTTGCTGTGAGCCAGGTTAGATACTGACCATGGACAACCAAGCGGAGTACTGATTCTTTGCAGTATTTTATTCTCTTCTAGGTTGAAAATATTAAGCAAATCTTTGTTAAGAACCTCAAGAATCCACCTTTGTTCAAGGGTCATCCTCCAGTGGCTGGAGCAATCGCCTGGTCCCAATTCCTTTTCCGTCAGATTAAACATCCTATTATCCGATTTCAAGAAGTAGAGGGGTTGCTTGCTAGCGCACGTGGAAAGGAGGTATGTTCTACTTTCTTCATAGCCTTTTTGCTCTTACATCCAAGAGTGTATTTGCACACAGTCATGTTCAATGTAAAAGGTTGAGTGGGACCTCCCCGCTATTTCACTGAGAGAGAGTGATAGAGTCAATGACAGAATTAAAGAGCCTAACTTCTCCATCACCTATATTAATTATAAGATATGACTTGCCCTCTTACCTAGAAACCCTACTGGTGATAGATCAAATAGAAACCATATTTAGACACCACTTTAGGACAGGCTAGAATAACATTTATCTTGTTCTTTAATATGAGTTATACAGAATTTTCCTTTCTAGGTGAAACAAATATATCTTCAAGTAGCCAAGAGGCTGAAAGAGTATGGAGATCAAAAATACAATCAGTGGAGAAAAGAGACAAAACAGCTACTCCCCGTGTTAGTGCAAAATACTCTGCTGAAGGTTGTCACTGGTGGGCCCACAACTCACAGTAATCCAAAGGCTTCTGAGGAGGTGAGATATAGCAAGAGAGATACCAGTCTTCTCTGTGGGGGAGGTCTAAAACCTAGCTAAACACCAGTAAGATTTTTCTAAGAATAACATTTTCAACAGATTTTAAATGGAGAATTTCAAAAGTTCTGAGTTAAGAATTGTCTGTGGCCCTTTATAAGATGTAGTTGCTGAATTATTTGCCTTCTCTGTGTTCCTGTGTGCTGTAATTCCTGTTAGTGTTTGGGTTCTGGTGGCACAGATTTTGGATGCTACAACAAAACTTGGGACTGAAGTTAGGTAGAGGAAGATTCCTAGCAGAGATCATGTAACTAAGCTTTTGTTTGGCTTTGAACTTCTTCTGCGACTTCTGTGGTAAGTGGGTTGCAGCAGTACACTACCAGAGGTGAGCTGGCTTGTTTCATGTGATCAGCATTCACTGAAGAGACAGTTGTTCATAATTTCTGTAACTAAAATGCTGAGGCTGCTATTGAATTGTAAAGGCATTTCCACAAGCTCTGCATATCACCTATTCCAACATTTACCTACTGCCTCATCACATGTCTCCAAGAGCTAATCTTTTCTTTGCACTTGTGTTGCAGACCTCTGTAGTAGAGGAGCCTGTCACCGTAAACAAAAGTGTCCATTTCATAGTGAATTTTTCTCCTGAACTCCGGGAGTTAATCACTGAAGCAAAGTACATGGAAAAATTAGGGTTTCCAGTTCCAGAAATGGCAAGATACGTGGCACTGCAAGAAGACAAATACCTTAGGTAAGGCTGTAACAGAATACTTGCTCACATACAGACCTAAAGCAGTGTTTCAAGTGATTTCACTCCAAACTAGAACGGGCCCTGAGTCATCAGATTTTGGAAACGTGAGAGCTCTTAGTGACTTCTTCTCTAAGGGTAAAATTACTAATGGCCAAGTTGCACCAATAAACTTATCTCTGGCGCTGTCTGCGTCACTCACCCTGTTAGGACTATGTCATACTAATTAGCATCTCGTCAAATCTGAGACAATACAAGGAATTAATTAATTTTGCAATGAATTGTCAGTGCCGTTTAGATTTCAGCTCACATTTGAACCCACTGCTACTTTGTTCTTGTATAGCTGTGGATAAATCACTTTTCCAAGTTATCACAAGCATTTAGCACACATCTGTGCCAAAAAGAACCCCAGCTGGATTTTGGAGTTCACTTACTTGCTTCATAAAACCTTTTTCTGAGTTGGGGCAGGTCAAGTTTCTCTAGAGGTTTCTGGAGCCATGTGAAATTAAAGCAAGTTTTACTTTATCTAGAAGTCTGAATGGAATGATGGAAGTGATTCTGCTCTTTAGTCTGAGTTCAGAGCCATATTGACCACTGGTTAAACAGGATCCAGCAGTATGCCCAGGTAGTGTGAAAGGCCAACGGCATCCTGGCTTGTATCAGGAATAGTGTGGCCAGCAGGATTAGGGATGTATTCTTCCCCTGTACTGGGTACTGTTGAGGCCTCCCCTTGAGTACTGGGAGCAGTTCTGGGCTCCTCACTTCAAGAAAGAGATTGAGAAGCTGGAGTGGATCCAGAGGAGCAATGACACTGGTGAAGGGACTGGAGGGAAAGGCTGATGAGGAGATGCTGAGGGAGCTGAAGGTGTTTAGCCTGGAGGAGTCTGAGGGGGGACCTCCTCCCTCTCTGCAACTACCTGAAGGGGAGCTGTAGACAGGTGGGGATCAGGCACTTCTCCCAGGCAACCAGCACCAGGATGAGAGGCCAAGGCCTGAAGCTGTCAAGGGAGGGTTAGGTTGGACGTTAGGGACCTCTTCCTCATGGACAGGGTGCTCCAGTCCTGGACTGGACTGCCCAGGGCAGTGGTGGAGTCCTTGTGTCTGGAGGTGTTTAAGGACAGACTGGATGTGGCCCTTAGTGCCCTGATCTGGCCAATGTAGTAATGTTAGGTTGTGGGCTGGGTTGGGTGATCTTAGAGGTATTTTCAAGCCTCAATAATTCCGTGATGCTATGATACTTCCAGAAAACCATGTGGTGATGTTGTGTTTCTCACACTTCTTAGGTATCTAAATAGATTGAAAAACATCCTGAATTGCTATCACAAATTAATGGGAACACTGAATGAAGCAGAAACCAAACTTCTTGATGACCATATTCAAGGACTGTGGAGAATATTCCAACCAGGGCATAAAAGACTCACTTGGGACAGCTTAGGTAACAGAGAGGTTTTCAAATGGCCTTATGTACTGACTTTTACTTAGAAATCTCTTCAGTTCTGCGCTGTATTTTATATGAGAGCAGTGTGTCCCTAATTGGTACATCTTGTTGCCTTGACTAGACACTGGTCTAGGAGAGTATTTTGTATGTTTTTATTATATTGAAAGCACTGAGTGGAAATGCATAGAGAGATCCTTAGATGATAGCTGTTAATCAGCTGGATGAAGGGGTAGGTGACAAATCATTGAGTCCACCTTTCTGTAGAGCATTGGTTCATTCTCAGAGATAAAACATACCTGGCTGCACCATTTTGATGTCTTGGTGAAATATTTGTTAAAAGAATAAAACCTCAAATGTTTGTGGTTTATTTCAAGGTGTCGGTGACTTTATTATGCGATGTACACCAGCTGTCAGGAGCTTTGAATGGCTTGTCCAGCAGGTTCATTCTTATTCAGAAGGCATAAATGACAGACTTCTGTTCATAGAATCAGCAAACCTCTTTAAGTTTCCACTTTCAAAAAATGGTGATGAACTTCCTAGTAAGTCTTTGTGTTTTCATTTCCAAGCTCTGAGATATTTGTTTGCTCTGTCTGCTATTTTACATAATTAATAATAATTTGTCCAGCTAATCATTGCAGTATGCAAGTCTGTGAGGGTTTTTTCTAAGTTAATAATTCCATTCTTTGGGTATCTTTTGCAGAAGCAAAAGAATTTTTTGACTATATTATTTGCAAAAGAGCGAAAGATGTGGAACACATGGTTAGAAAGTATTCTGAGATTCCACAGTTGCTAATAAAAGTGGAAAGACACGTTGCCAATACAAACAGTGGCAAATCTCCAAAATTAGCTTCCTACTATGCATACTGGGAAAAAAAGATTTATCAGGTGCTGACACAGTTAATTGTGAGGTAAGTCACTTGATTGCTTTCATGGATTTTCAGTGTTTCATCTCCAAGTTTTTCTGGGTCTGCTGAGCAGTATGTCTCCTGATGCTCTGTCTGAACACTTCAGTGATGTGCAGCTCGAGGCACAGTTGTATTTGTGCCATTTTGTTTTTCCCACGAAGAACGAAGAGCTAATAACAAGGCACAGGAGAATCCCAAATTCTGATAGAATGGATGTTGACGTGGTGTTAGCAGAAGACTGAAATAAGGTGTGTTTTCTGCAGTGTGTGTAGCTGCAAGTCCCCAGTTTGTTTCTAAAATCAAGTTTTGTTTTACTGAAGATTACAGTTCTGAGAATGTGGTGCCTGGGTCCAGATGCATCACTCTGATGCAGGGGACACCGATATGGGAACAAAGGTTTGTTGAATTTTACTTTAACTGCTCTCCAGCAGCTGTGGCCAGGGTTCCTGCTTTAAAGATTTATCACAGATTACAAGCAAGATGTTATTAGAGAATTACTGGATCATGAAAGTTTCCCAGCCATCTCTTCTGTCTTTTTATGATCCCTGTCTTTGTAATCTGGCCTTTGATCAGCTGACTTCATTGTGCTTTCTTGACTGGACTCTTGTAATGGAGTTGACCACAATCTGAGAGTCCTTTTGCATCACTGTATCCTTCCTTCCAGTAGCTTCTTCCAACTAGTCCTGCTTTTGCATTAAATCAGTATCAGAAAGACAGTTTTTCTCCAATACACATCAGTGTTTCCAGCTGAAATAGGTGATCACTGACTTCAGACAGATCTTTTATATTTAAGCACATACCTGATATCCTGCTGGGCATTTCCATGGGGGACAACACCTGGTTATGACCATCTCTGTCATGGTTGTTTTCTTTTCCTAGGAATTTGCAGGCTTTTAATGCAGCTGTTCTTGCAAACGTCCCACTGTTCCAAATAGAAGCTGTTTTATCTGTTCCAGAGATAATCTTGCAACCTAATGCCAGTGAGATTGTCAAGATGACTGTGCAGTGCATCGAAGACTGTGTTGAGGTCACTAAGGTGATTTTTGACAAAGACTTACTTGTTGTTCTTGCTCGCAATTACAATACTTAGTCTTGCTCTATGTTTGGGCAAGCAAAAATGTCAATGGAGAGATTCATATCACTTAATCTTGAAATCAAAATATCCAGTACATGACTAATTTTACAGACCACCCTAATTTTACAAACTGATGAC
This sequence comes from Upupa epops, assembly GCA_013397515.1. NCBI lineage: Eukaryota > Metazoa > Chordata > Aves > Bucerotiformes > Upupidae > Upupa > Upupa epops. The sequence continues at coordinate 474,526 of VZRI01009676.1, forward strand.
AAAGGGGAAACAAATGCCTTAATGCTTCTTGCAATTATTATTTGGACAAAATGAGTTGCTACTTTTCATCAGGTTTGCCAGTGTAATGACGTGGTTTGGTCCTATAAATCAGCAAACCTAAGAAGGAAATGCTTTTCAGATTGCACTGCGGGTGTTGCTTTCTGATGTATGAATAAGTTGGTGGATGAGGAATGCGAGTAGTCTTCTCTATATTACAGATTTTCTCCGAAGTCGCAGGAAAACAGTATGGAGACTGCTGGGAGAAGGGCATTTAGGACACATCTAGGATAGTGGGTTTACAGCAGATATAATACCTAGCTTGCTGGCAAAACTGTAGCAATATTTCCCTGCATAAGTATGGTCACACTGAACTACTTCCCAACAAAGAAGCCAAATACTGTGGCAGTGTTCCTGCCCAGTGCTGAGGGAAAAATGGTTCCAGATGTCACCTGAAACGAATACACTATGTTAAGTGTCTTTCCTATGCTCAGATTTGTTGTTCTGCTCCACTGCTGCATCCAGCCTGTTTGACCTGATGCCTGTGTCTCTGTGTCATGATATATTGCTGGCCAGAAGAGATTTTAAAAGCAGACTGAGTGTTGCATGGGAAGGTTTGTCAGGTTGAATTTAACTCTTTTAAGTTTACGGGAAAATTTAATCTCTTCTTGCTGTCAGAAATAAAATTGATCTGAGAAATCACTCGCACTATTTCCTACAGTCTCTTAAATAGCAGTGAATTTCTTCACTGAAAAGTACCCCTGGAAGGATTTAAAAGACCTGTAGATGTGCCACTTGGACATAGTTTAGTTGTGACCTGGCCATGCTGGGTTAATGGTTGGACTTGATGATCTTTAATATTTTTTCCAACTTAAATAAATCTGTGATTCTATTAATGTTTTGACTAAAATGACTCTCTACAAAGTAACTGTTTTTCAACCCCATCTTGACAACTCTAGCGTTTTGTACGATGGATGCACGGCATGTGTATTGAATGCCCTCCTCAGCGTGTGGAAGATGGAGTGTTCACTTTCACATTTTACAGTGATGTGTCTCAGGACCCTCTGATAATTGAACTGGCTTGTCTCATCACTGAGAATGTTCACAAACTCCTGACTTCACTCACCAAGTGTTTCAACCAATGGCAGAGATACCGCCAGCTGTGGGAATTAGACAAAGATGTAGTCCTAGAGAAGTTTGCTGCAGAGAAGCCTACCTGTGTCGCCTTTGATGACGAGTTTCAGTTCTATATGAAGGTAGCTCAAGAAGTGACTCATCAGCCCTTGATTAAAGATGAGCAATTTATCAGGCTTCAGCTGGCTCCTTTAGCCTCCATGGTGCAGGAGAATGCTAGAGGCTGGTCATTTTTACTTGGAAAGTTACTTAATAAGTCTGCAAGAGAGGAACTCTTCAGTCTTCAGGAGGAGATTCATGTAGGTCTTTCCTACCTTTATCACGCAGATGGAAAATGTGACGAGTCATCACAATTCTGCTTTGCTTCATCAGTGTTGCTTCTTGAAATGATTTTTACTATTTACAGAGGTTATCACAACGTCTTAAGATACCTCCCAATTCTCTGGAAGATCTCAAAATGATCCTTGGCACAATTGCAGAGATCAAAGGCATGTCCTTCGAGGTGGAACTGCAATATCTGGACATCTGGGAGAGATACCGAACTCTTGCAATGTACAATATCCCAGTAAGTGCATGTCTCATAAAATATTTCAAGAGTTAAGCTAGAGGCACAGATGCTTCACATGTGAATGAATAAAAGTTTTTCTCTTAATACATTTTACTGAATTATGATATTGTTGATTTTAGAGAGGATGTCTGGAAGTTGTCCAAACGTCCTTCTCAGACAGTACCTCCACTTGAAGATGCTCATACTGGATGTGCTTGGATCTGACTCAGATCACTTCAATACTGATTTTGTAATTTGCTAGTGTATAATGTGAGCACATGATCCTCACTTTATTATGATTAACTATTCCTTGTGAGAGACATTACTTGTTTTGTTTTAGGTAGATAAAGATGAACAAGAAATGGCCGACAAGATTAAGGAAAAGTGGGAGACTCTCATCTTCGAAGCATCAGAAGTTGATCGCAATCTTGGAGGCATAAAGAAAACATTCACAAAGGTAATATCTGTAATGACTATTGAAAAAATTAGAAATGGGAATGAAAACAATTGAAGCACTCTTTGTTGTCTTTAGATGACACAGGAACAAATTGAGGACTACAGCAAAGAGGTAGAAGGTTTCTTCCATAAATTCATGACCGAGGGACCTGGTGCTGTTGGGGAAGATCTTGATAAAGGTAAATGGATTAATATGTGGAAAATGATGACTAGAAAATACCTGTCTTTGGACAATTCTTCAAATTTTATGTAGACAAGAAAACTACTATCCTTATTAACATACAAACTGAGCAATCAGGGCTGTGATATTTTTAGTACTAGATATTTTGCAGATGATGTGTGAATGCTGTCCTCATTATTCCCCAGGATCCCAGGGGCTGTTTATCTGGGAAAATCCCCCTTCTTTCCTAGGATTGGAACTCATGCCCATTTTTGAAAGAGAAGTGGAAAAACTGGAAAAAGTTCGTAAGGAACTGGGGAGTGTTGAGAGGCTTTTTGACTTGCCAGTTACAGTGTACCCCGACTTAATCAAAGCACAGAATGATCTGAAAGGTCTGAAGCAGATCTATGAAATTTATGAATGCCAAAAGGTAAGTTATCACACTGTGTATGTGACACGTATGTATTTGTGCTCATACATGCAGGAAAGGGTTGGGGAGAGGAGAGTCCTCTGGTTACTATCAGTTCTATTCAAAGCTTTTGTATAAAACAAGCTGTGAACCATCACTATGACATGATTTTATGGATGTGGAAAGAGTTTTAAGGGGATTTTTTTAGTCAGAACTGAAAGAAAATATGATATTTATTCTTCCTGACCTTGTTGAACTTGTTGATTGTAGAGGTCTCTTCCATCCAAAAAGATTCTGTGATTCTATTCCTAGGCAGCTAAAAAGGAATGGTCTCAGACCCTCTGGATAAATCTCAATGTCCAGCTTCTTCAGGAAGGAATTGAAGGATTTCTTAAAGACCTTCGAAAGCTGCCTGAGCAAGTGCACAATATGCCTGTAGCCTTTCACTTGGAAACAAAAATGAAGGCATTTCGAGACTCCATTCCTTTGTTGCTTGATTTGAGAAATGAAGCTTTAAGAGAAAGGTTTGCTTTTGATTTATTTAAATAAATTGTGTATATATCTATCTTTTTTTTGTTAGCACTTTTAATTTTCTGTGGTCATGCTATCTCCTGCAGCTCGAAACTTCATGTCTTGTTTAATGAACTTATGTAACAGCATGCGAGGTGCCTGCAAAGATACTTCATGTATTCAAAATTCTAGTTGAGTTTAAACAGGAGAGGGCTAAACGGGGCTCCATTGTTATGTGTTACATGACAGTTTTTTTGGTTTTGCTGTATCGTGGTGGTTGGTACGACTGTTGACATGTCAATTTAAAACAGACATTGGCAGGAACTTACAGAGAGAACAGGAATGCATTTTGAAATGAAAACAGAAACATTAATTTTGGAGAACATGTTCGCAATGGAGCTTCACAGGCACTCAGATGTTATCGGTGAAATAGTTGGAACTGCTATTAAGGAAGTCAGCATTGAGAAGGTAATGCAAAATGATGAAACTAAAACCAGATGACAACAGCCTGTGTTTTTGTTGAGATTTTGATATAGACATGACAGCAGGTTCATCCATCTTCAGGGAGCTGCTGTAATGTAACTGATGATAACTGAGCCTAGTAGCTCTGTTATTAAACTACCGCATGGCTCAGAATCCTGCTGATCTTCAGTTTGGCAGCAGTATCATGGATTTCTGTTATTACAGTAAATGACTTTAGCCTATGAAAAAGGACCTGAAGAAGGATCCATTCTGTGCCTTTTGAAATAGACCCTTCTTTAGAAATCAGAGTCATAAAATTTACATGAAAATGTTATACTAAGATTACATTTCTTGGAGACTGAAATGTGAACCTCTTTATGCTCATGTGCAGGGTATGAAGGAAATAGCAGAAACATGGGAACATCTGAAGTTCACTGTAGAGATGTACTTCAAAGGCACCGAGAAGCGAGGCTTTATTCTGGGCTCTGTGGATAAAATTGTAGAGACTCTCAATGACAACAGTGTTAATCTTCAGAGTGTTTTGAGCAGTCGATTTGTGGGTCCTTTCCTTTCAACCATTCACCAGTGGGAAAAAACCCTCTCATTGATTGGTGAAGTAATTGAGGTAGAAGCACTAGACTAAATCATTGAAGTTTATTGTTTACAATCAGGGTTTTCTATGGTATATTTTTTTATTTGATGGTTACATTTGTGTTTTAGATCTGGATGGTGGTTCAGAGAAAATGGATGTACCTGGAGAGCATCTTTATTGGTGGAGATATCAGATCACAACTTCCAGAGGAAGCCAAAATGTTTGACAGCATAGACACCATGTTTAAAACGGCAAGTAACTGCCCTGGCTTGTGATCAGCATCATTGCTGAGTGTATTTAGCATTCAATTTCACAGTCAGCTCTAGTCTTCTGTGTGATTTCTAACACTAACGATGGTCTGTTAACAGTGACTTGAATATAAAACCATATTGAAAACTATTAAATTCTTTAAGAATCTATACTGCTTGTGCTGCTTGTTTCTTTGTCACTGGTTTAATTTAATATAATCTATTGCTGTTCAGCATTTTCTAAACTTTCTTTTTTCCCTGTGTAGATAATGGATGAAACTGTAAAAGACCCAACAGTCAAAAAATCTTGTGAAGCTCCAAATCGTTTTTCAGACCTCCATCATATAAATGATGTGCTGGAGAAATGTCAGAAAAACTTGAATGAGTATTTGGATTCCAAGCGAAATGCTTTCCCTAGGTTTTTCTTTATATCCGACGAGGAGTTGCTCAGTATCCTTGGCAGCAGTAATCCACTTTGTGTCCAAGAACACATGATAAAGGTACAGTGTTTGGCTTTCTGCAGATCCTTGTGCTTTCAGGTGTTTTAGAGTTTAGCAGACTGCACTGCATGTGCTATTAAGGGTGCACTAATGCTTACTGCATATAAAAGAACATCCTGGAAGTTTCTAAATAACCAAATCAGATCTGGTCAGTAGTCTCTCCTGGCTCTTATACTGGCCAGTAGCAATTATTGCAGAGGAACATTGATAGAGGAACATTCAAGATATAGTAGAATAATCAATTATTAAAGAACCTTCCTGTAGCTCCTGATAAATCTTCATTTTCTAGAAAAAAAAAAAATCAATGTCATTTGGGCCAAATCATCTGCCCATTTCCTCTGCAGTTGAGCTGCTGAACCCAGTGATATTGTCAGCATTTGTATTTGATTACTTTGAGCCAGATCCATTTATTAGAGTCCATGGAAATTCTGTTTCAAGATTAAACAGGTACACATATCTTTGAAGCTTTGCTTCTAAATTGCCAGTGAGTTTCTGTGTTGATGCCTTTCAGATGTATGATAACATAGCCTCGCTGAGGTTTCATGATGGTGATAGTGGGGAGAAAACTGCAACTGCCATGATTTCAGCTGAGGGAGAGGTGATGAATTTCCGGCGGGCTGTGGCTGCAAAGGGCAGAGTGGAGGACTGGATGACGGCAGTGCTGGCAGAAATGAGATGGACGAACAGACTCCTTACTAAGGAAGCTATTTTTAGATACTGTGCAGACAGAAGCAGGTGAAGCAATGTCAAGGATAACACTTCTCTGTTATGAGCCCGTAGTGCTATAAAAAAATAAAGGCTTAGGTTTTTAGTTTTTACACAATTCAGCCTGTGTTTCTGTGTGCGGAGGGATATGAAGACACGTGTATATGATATTTTAACTGACAAGGAGAAAAAGTTATCTATTGTATCTGATTTCCTAAGTCTTGAGGTTTTAATTTCACTGTTGTGTTCTGGGTATTTTTTTTCTCCCTGTGAATTCCACTTGGCAGTCTTTACACAGGGAACAGGCAGCTTTTCTATCAGAGCCTTTCCTGGGCTTTTGCAGTAATGCAGCAACCCGTGATAGAATTCCATACATCTCTGTAAAGTCTGGCTCATGTAGTTGTTGCGGAAATAGGAGGAATGTCTTTTTTTAGACACTGAAACACTAACTCGAACTTCCTTACTATGCTTATTTCCCATAGAGTTGACTGGATGCTACTCTTCCAAGGCATGATGGTGCTGGCTGCTAATCAAGTGTGGTGGACATGGGAGGTAGAAGATGTCTTCCGGAAAGTAAAGAAGGGAGAAAAACAGGCAATGAAACTTTATGCTACAAAAATGTATAAGCAGATTGATGAGCTGGTTACCCGCATTGCAATGCCTTTGAGCAAAAATGACAGGAAAAAATACAACACCATTCTCATCATTGATGTTCATGCCAGGGACATTGTTGATATCTTTGTAAGAGACAGGTAAATCCTCCCCCATCTCCAATCTACTGAGAAAATACCGAAGGTATAATTTTTACTTTCATACTTTTACCTCATATGAGCAAGTCTCTCTTGTATAGCATTCTGCAGGCTGAGGACTTTGAATGGGAGAGCCAGCTACGGTTTTACTGGGTCCCAGAGCCAGATGAACTGGGTGTGCGGCATTGCACAGGCACGTTTTCATACGGTTATGAGTATATGGGTTTGAACGGACGCCTGGTGATCACCCCGCTTACAGATCGTATTTATCTGACACTCACACAGGTATGTGTACAAGTAGATTTTAAATAATGAGCCCTTTTAAAATACACGTTAGGCAATCACTTAATTGTTTTATTGCTGCTTTCTGTCATCTCCTAGATGGGAACACGACAGTTAATGTGTTTGAAACCAGTTGTGATGTCCTCTTAACCTGATTTCATTTAAGACCTTTTTATACCCAGGGGTTCATTTGTGATTTTACTAGCAATGTATATACAAGTGTAATCCAAGCTTTGCTTTGCTTTTTGGTCTGTTTCCAAAGGCTTTATCAATGTTTTTGGGAGGAGCACTGGCAGGGCCAGCAGGGACAGGGAAAACAGAAACAACCAAGGATCTGGCCAAAGCTCTGGGCTTGCTGTGTGTAGTGACCAACTGCAGCGAAGGCATGGATTTCAAAGTAAGGGTTAAGATCTGTGTTCTCTGCTAAAGTACAGTTAATTCTAAATACCTGCATAAGTGTCTCCATTACAGATACCATGCTGAGTGATGACAGAATATAAAATGTCTATTTTGAATAAATTCCTGAAGGAATTTCAGGTGTTTCCAAGCAGGAGAGCAATGACTAGATGATGTGTGTTTCAGCTTATCACAGACAATCTGCAGTTCGCAAGTAATTATCGCAAGACCTTATGGCAGATATAAATGTCCAGAGGTTTTAACTAGTAATTAGAAGTTTTAGCATAGTCCAAGATTTTCTGATGCTGAACTTTTTATATATTCATTGCTGAAATATTTTTCTTCTTGTTCTTGTTAGGCAGTTGGCAAAATTCTCTCTGGTCTTGCCCAGTGTGGAGCATGGGGATGCTTTGATGAATTCAATCGTATCGACGCTTCCATGCTTTCCATCATTTCTTTTCAGATTCAGACTATTCAAAATGCTTTAATGCATCGGTTGAGAACACTTCAGGTAAACATTAGATCAAAGGGCTGCTTCTGTAATTTCTTTGTACTTAACATTTCAAACTCTAGAGAATATACTTCTTGTTTCAAATATGTGAAATCTTTGCCGATTTCCTAATCCTTTGCTATGTTCTTCGTTTGTGAAGTGGGATAAAAGTAAGTTAAACAGGATAACAGTAAGCGAATGGGATAAAAGAATAGTAGTAATTAAGGAGAGAACCAACTTGATGTGGGTTTTGAGACTACTTACTGGTGTCTATTGGAATTCAAAACCCTAAGATACAAAGTTCAATTGAGAAGTGTGAAATGTCTTGATGTTTATATGCAGGATACGATCAGTGGGATGTCTGTATCTGGATGACGGCCTAAAGGCAAATATTTTAACGTGTTGTCCCAAGTGGATGAGCCAGTATTGCTGGTTTTCTCTTTGAGCAAACAGTGTTATTTCTTGCAATTCCAAATGCTTATTGTTCTAACATTTTCTTATGCCTTTAGTTTGAAGGACAGGAAATTACCCTTGACAGCCATATGGGTATTTTTATTACAATGAATCCTGGTTATGCTGGCCAGACTGAGCTCCCTGAGTCTCTGAAAGCTTTGTTCAGGCCTGTGGTTGTTATTTTACCAGATCTTCAGCAAATCTGTGAAATCATGCTCTTTTCTGAAGGGTTCCTTACGGCAAAGGTAAGAAAATGTTATCGTTGCCCATTCTCATGTGCATACCACTGTATGCACAGCCAGTGCGTGGCCAGCCTTTGCCTGCAGCTTACACGTTTGTAATTGTTTAACTTGCGTCTCATCCAGGTCCTTGCCAGAAAGATGACAGTGCTGTACAAGCTGGCAAATCAACAGCTTTCTAAACAACATCATTATGATTTTGGACTGCGGTCCCTTAAGTCAGTGTTGATGGTTGCTGGAGAACTGAAAAGAGGATCAGCACACCTCAGTGAGGTAGATTTGCTGCTTGGTTACCTGGACTGATCTGCTTTTTCCTTAGGAAGAGGATGCATTGGAAAGAAGAGCAATGCAATGTCTGCATTGAAAACGAAAGCATCAGTTTTATTTATCTTATTATTTCACTTTGTTCTTACTGAGTTTCATCGTCTCCTCTGCCAGCAGTTACCATCAGAACTCAAATCAAGCAGGGAAATGTATAGAAAACTAGCTATTTTAATTCTTAGTAAGTTCAGGATAAAAACGGCCAGATGAATGACTCTGGATAAAGAGCAAGAACTGTTTCATGAGCAGTAAGCTCTCCAGTCATGCAGCTCAAGCAGTACAGTAAACTTATAAATGAAAAGTTTTCAGTGCCACACTGCTTTTCATGGCTTTATTTTACACCTGTTATTTATTTATATATATACTGTTGTCATACCCACTTACCTAGGGCAACTTTTATTCAAGTATCTTCTTTAAAACTTGCAGACAGTTGAAGGAAGGTTGGCAGGAAGTTGGGGTCTAAGTGATGCTCTCAGGGAGCTACAGGACTCAGACATGTCCACCAAACACTTGGTTATTTTAACATCAGATCAGGCAAGCTCTGGTGAGGTCCACTCCAGCCATCTGGTATTTAGTTATTATGGTAGAAAAAGGCAGAGTGTTATTCTTAGCTTAAAGTATAGCTTGAACTTAGCATAAAGGTGTGCTTAAACCCTGTACAATAACCTTTGTAACCACTATTAATTGATGTCAAAGCTGTACTGAAGTAATCGAGCAATAGCTTTTAGAAATGTTTGAAGTTACTATGTATTACTTTAATAGATTATCTGTTTGGTAAAGATTGTTTCTGCTGTGTTTTTTCTAGGAAGTTGTACTGATGAGAGCTCTACGAGAGATGAATATTCCTAAACTTGTGTTTGAAGATGTACCTCTTTTCCTTGGCCTAATCTCTGACCTGTTTCCTGGCCTGGATTGCCCTCGAGTCCGTGATCCTGACTTTAGTGATGCTGTAGAACAAGTGCTGGATGAAGGAGGTTATGTTGTTTTACCAGAACAGGTATAAAAAATGTTAATAGCTTGAGGTTTTGTTGTAATTGTCAGGCTGGATATGCATTGCTACTCTCTGGAATGGGTCTAGACCAGCTGCTGATCTTTTCAACAGACAGCAGCAGTCCACTGGATCATTATTTTATTTTTCAGGTGGATAAAGTAGTTCAGATGTACGAGACAATGTTAACTCGACACACTACGGTGGTAGTCGGACCTACTGGAGGTGGCAAGTCAGTTGTCATTAATGCTTTGTGCCAGGCCCAAAACAAGTGAGTATGGATTTTGGTACTAAAAAATGCAGTTATAAAATAGTGTAGCCTGCATTATTCAGACCGGTGTCAGTCATGACAGAATCAAGAGCTGAATGTAATATTTCCTTGGGTTAATATGAGGTGCTATTGTGTCATTTGAGTATTGCTTCTTTTGATGCCTCTAGGCTGGGATTATTGACAAAGCTTTACACCCTGAACCCTAAAGCTATGAGTGTGATTGAGCTGTATGGCATCCTTGACCCTAACACACGAATCTGGACAGATGGAGTCCTGTCAAAAATCTTTCGGGATATCAACAGGCCTACTGACAAGAAAGAGCAAAGGTAGACAGCTATAAATCATTGTGATGAGTTTGAGATACTGATTTTTGCATAACTGTTGTATTTGATTTTAAATATTTGATAATGCACTATCCAAAAAAAAGAAAACAGAAAGTATCTGGGGATTTTTCTGTCTTCTGTGAGACTCCAGCCTCAATGAGTTGGATGAAAGCTAATTGATTATCCAAACTGAATGGGAGGCTTCAAAACACCCAGACTGACACAGATGCCATTGACTGTACATCTGAATTTTGAAATATGTTAGTAAAATCAGAGATTAGTTTGTGCCCTTTGCTCCTGTGTCCACAGGTACATTCTATTTGATGGAGATGTGGATGCTTGCTGGGTTGAAAACATGAATTCTGTCATGGATGACAACAAGTTGTTGACCCTGGCAAATGGGGAGCGGATTCGACTTCAGTCGTACTGTGCTTTGTTGTTTGAGGTAAGTAACGACTGTCCCACTGAATACGTGGGAAGGGTTAGATACAGATGGGTCTACAAGCCTGAAAAGCGGTTACTGGGGCTGGTCTTTGTTGAAGGGTACGGTTATGCCCTATGGTTATTTTACAGGTTGGTGACTTACAGTATGCATCACCTGCCATGGTATCCCGCTGTGGAATGGTCTTTGTAGATCCTAAAAATCTGAAATATAAACCCTACTGGCAGAAATGGATCCAGCAAAGAGAAAATGAGGTGGGAATTTCTGCAGTTGTTCAGAGTATCTGTGGATGTGTTCCTCTGCATCTTGGTCTAGGTGATCCTACTGTGGCAGGGGGATTGGACTAGGTGATCTTTCGAGGTCCCTTCCGATCCCTAATGATTCTATTGTTCTATCATTAAACACTGAACTCTAGACAGCTGTAAATACAAACTTTGTTGAGGCAGGCTGATCTAAGTACTAGGCCTGCAGCAGAAGATTAATGAGACTTCTCAGCTTTTCTAACCTCTGGTTGTTTCTGAGAAGTGAAGAAACAAGAAATCAGTTTACCTGGTCTCCAAAGAGTTAACAGTAAAGTTGCCTAGGTCTTTGCTTTTACATTTAGATGAAAAACTCAAATCTGCAGAGAGCAGAAGTGAGACCACCTAGGGTCTAGGAAAACTAATCCATACAAGTGTCACATTTCTTTGGGTGACTGAACCCTCACTTTAGTAGAAGTGGTTCTTTTGAGAACAATTATGCTTGGTTGACCAAGTATTGATGGGAATTTCTGCTGTCAAAAATCAGCTTTTCAGATTCCTGTGTGCTGAATGATTGTCCTTTCTGTTCCTCAGCAAGAGAGAATTGAATTGGATCGTCTCTTTCAAAAGTATGTGCCCTCTCTTATTGATATGATTGTAGAGGGAATTGTGGATGGCAGACCTGGAGAAAGACTCAAGACTGTTGTTCCTCAAACAGATTTAAATATGGTAAGGAACTGAGAAGAAATATTGAAAAAAATTATCTAAAAAGAGGAATGGAATGGTGGAGAGACTTAAAACTTCCCAAAGAAATCACAGGAATAGAGTCCATGCTGAAATGTCAGTTTGCTAGTGATGAGCACCAAGAGGTAAAAGAAACAGGCAGTTCTAGCAGTGCTCTTCCACTGCCATCACTATGCATACTAGCATCTACAGCCGTGAAGTGAAAGGAGCAGCAAAAAATCAAACATGAAGAGCTTTCATGCATCTGATGGCAATTCTGTTACAGTTTTGTCTTGTTTCACAACAGGTGGTGCAGTTGACTGTGATGCTGGAAGCTCTACTTGTACAGCCAGAGGGTCCTGATGTTCTGGAGTGTTTTTTCTTGGAAGCTCTATATTCTTCCTTAGGTGCTTCTCTTCTTGATGCTGAGAGAATTAAATTTGATGAAAACGTTAAGCGCATTTCCTGCATGTCTACTGTTCATGATGACAGCATCCTGGCTAAGCCAGGAGAGCTGCCAGGTAGGATCTTGTCATAATTTAATCTGAATCCCATTGCTTACATTAGAAAAGTGCTACTTTCCATAAAGGCAGAACATTCTTCTTCCTTCCTGCTAGCTTCATGGGTAGCAAATGACACTGTCCAAGGGGCTGTCACTGAAAGCCACGTAAGAGATATTGATGCTAGGTGACTCTCACCTACTGATCTGCCTTCACAGGACAGTAGTTTTCTATGCTGAGTTGAAGATGTGAGTGGTGAGAGTAAAAAGAAAACATGAAAGTCAGTGCACAGTGCTTAAAAAGTGACTGTGTGTCCAAGTGCTGCAATATGGGAATTTTGGGTGATGTTTTAGTAGATTATATGACAAGTAAACAGAACACAGTGTTGCCCAGCTTAGTCCAGAATCTTTCTCTTCACTTTCATCTCAATTATTTTCTTATGAAATATTTCAATGTCTTAGAAAACTTCCAATTGCTTAATGGTTTGCAGGTCAGCTGCCAACCTTGTACGACTTTCATTTTGATGGATATCAAAAGCAATGGGTATCTTGGAGGAAGCTTGTTCCTGAATATATTCATCAGCCTCAAGTGAAATTCCTTAACATTCTAGGTGAGTGTGAGATAAAACAGTGATGCTATGCCTTTAATTTATAACGTGTCACCACCGAGTGCAAAGCACACAGCATGAGACATCCTCTTTATGTGCTGAAAGTTGTCTACTGAGCTTCAGTTTCTTGTGATGGAATAAAGACATTTTGTTAATGTTCTTGTCATAGTAGTTTAGTGGGAGTAGAGTTAATATTTACAGTACTGTGCAATAAAGAATCAGGGAAAGGATGAAAAGCTTGTTTCAGTTAATAAGTCTGATTAGGAGCTAACAATGCCTTTTGTAAGCCACAATAAGAGAAGAATCACCCTCTACTCTACCAGAAACTCTAGGAAAAATGTCATCTCCATGGTTCAAGTACTTGATAGATAAAAATTACTTTCTTTTAAGGTTGTTATTGGTTGTTCCTTCAAGCCCTGTATAAAGGTGACAGGTGCTTTTCATAGTTAAGGACAAATTATGGCAGATTACCTTAGAGAAATCCTTCAGCAAGCAGAGGTTAACTTAACTGACACAAGAGATAATGATGCGAACTCTAAAGTTGCTCCTAATGGCAGGCTGTTCACACAGAAAAAAAAATTAATCTCTGTAGAGTTCTGGAAAAATGTGCATGATCCAAATAAATCCTGATTATATCCTTGAAAAGGGATTAAATGGAGCTTAAGGAGTCCATGACCTTCCTATATGGAAGATAACTTCTTTTATAGTATATCCATAGGAGAATAGGTCTGAAAAAAGCTGGAAAGAGCTTTCAACTTGGTTAGTGAGTTGCTATTTCAGATTATGTTCTTAGGGCAACTGTGTGTTAATACCTTGTGAGTCTGATCCAGTACTGTTCTCAATATAAATCCCCCAGCTGCGCTGCATTTTAACTTAACCTGCTGCCATATTCATTGTCTCTTTCAGTGCCTACAGTGGATACCACACGTACTACTTGGTTACTAGAACAGATGGTGAAAGTAAAACGGCCAGTTGTTCTTGTAGGTGAATCGGGTACCTCTAAAACAGCAACAGCACAGAACTTCCTAAACAATCTGGACAGAGACTTTAATGTATGTACGAGGCATTCTGTCCTCTTTGTAAAGCTGTATTTTCATTGGGTTCTTGTGTTGAGTTTGCATTATGAAGCCTGTGTCTGTAGGCAACAATATTGACAGTACTGTGACTGCGAGCTCACAGTACTAAGAGACCCAGAGCATGCGAATGATGTGAGAATCCTTCAGGATCAGAGATGTTTTGTTATGTCCTACCATGTACACACTCCATTTTATAAAGTTAAATGTATATTATTGAAGTGCTAAGAATGAGCTCACTCATGTCTTTGTCTGTCATCTGTAATTCAAGTGACAAAACGAACCAGGAAAGTGTTTCCTGTGTGTTTGACAGTCTGATATAAAGAATATTTTTCAACCTCTAGTTAAAAAACCCAATCAAACAAGTAAACATTCATTCTTATCTGTTTCCTCTGCTTTGTAGCTGCTACTAGTAATGAACTTCTCTTCTCATACAACATCAATGGACATTCAGAGAAACCTAGAGACAAATGTACAGAAACGAACTAAAGACACTTACGGCCCTCCGCTGGGAAAACGGCTCATTGTTTTCATGGATGACATGAATATGCCAAGGGTAAGCTGCCAGCAGTTTGCAAGGTAGAATTGAAGCAATTGGGGTGGCACCTGGTGTGGTCACTTCATACACAGATCCAGTGAATCACAAGTGGAGGAGTTTGATGGTGAGTGCATAATGGGATTTCAGCCTGGGGTCTTCTGAAGAGTTGGATTTGTGTGCAGTAGGGAGCGTTTCTGTCTGTTACAGAATTTGTCCTATATATGAGAGATGCTGTTGGATCATTTCTTTATGTCACTAAAGTCAGATTTCTGTGGCCTGATAGTGACTGCGAACTGTGTATCATAGAAACCATCCCTTTCTCTTAACAAATGGGGCAAAAGAGGATGTGTGTGTTAGTGTATTTCAGAAAAGAGACACTTTTCCTGTAGGAGACATTGGAGTCAATGTTCACAGTCAGTTCTAGAGCTTTACTAACTGTCGCTTAGTCGTTGTAATGTCCTCCTGAGTGTGGAGCACAATATTTCCACTTCTTAGCAGTAATTGGCACCCTGATGTACTGTGCTCTAGATATCTTGACTCTGTTTGTATTACAAAGGTTGATGAGTATGGCACACAGCAACCCATTGCACTACTCAAGCTGCTGCTGGAAAAAGGTTTCTTGTACGACCGTGGCAAGGAGATGAACTGTAAACTTCTTCGAGACCTGGGTTTTATTGCTGCCATGGGGAAAGCTGGAGGAGGTTGGAATGAAGTTGATCCTCGATTCATCTCACTCTTTAGTGTTTTTAACATACCTTTTCCTTCTGAGCAGTCACTGAATTTGATCTACAGCTCCATCCTGAAAGGCCATACTGAGGTAATGTCACTGTTTTTAAAGGACTGCTCAACAGGTCTATTATTTTTAAATAGACATTTATTTCTGTGTTACTGCAAGACCTGAAATACGTTGTTATCAGCCTTTCTTCTTGTTTAGAGCCTCATGCAAACCTTTCCTCTCCTCTTTCACAAGTGATAGGTTTGCACTATTTTGACAAATTCTTGAGTGATTAATAAACATTCAGGTCAGCAGATAATGTATAAAGCCTGTGCCTTCATGGGTTGGAACCTGTGAATGATTTGATTACATTTCCTGTAAGCAAATACATAAAAGTCAGCAAACTCTTTCTTGAATGACAGTGAAAAATGTCAGAAAGTGCAGTAGACTCCATTCCTAGCAGGTAACCTGCAATGTTACAGAATAAAACAGCAGTTCATCTTTTCTGCTATAGAACTGCTGCAGAAATTCCAGTCACAGAGGTTGATGTTACCTGCTCAAGTTTGGGAGTGAAGATGGGCCCTGCCCAAAACATTTAACTGCAGAATGTTCATAGAATCATAGAAT
>VZRI01009678.1:0-48612 GCA_013397515.1 Upupa epops
TGTTTGTGGACAGCACTTAGGCACCTGGTTCTATGAAAATGGTCAACTTTTCCATCAAAAATGAAGCTGGTGAAGGGTCTGGATAACAAGTCTTGTGAGGAGCAGCTAAGGGGTCTGAGGTTGTTTAGTGTGAGGAGGAGAAGGCTGAGGGGAGACCTTATCACCCTCTACAACTACCTGAAGGGNCTCTACAACTACCTGAAGGGACATTGTAGAGAGGTGGGGGCTGGTCTCTTACAGGTCATTGGTGATAGAATAAGAGGGAAGGGCCTCAAGCTGCACCAGGGGAGGGTTAGGCTGGATGTTTGGAGAATTTTTCTACTGAAATAAGAGTCAAGGCTTGGAACAGGCTGCCCAGGGAGGGGATTGAATCACTATCCCTGAAAGTATTTAAAGATCATTCAGGTGTAGTGCTTAGAGATCTGGTCTAGTGGTGAACTTGGAAGAGTAGGGTTATTGTTTGGGCTTGATGATCTCAAGGGTCTTTTCCAACATGAATAATTCTATGATTCTATGATCTTCTAATGTATTTTGCCAACTTACCAGTGTGTGTTTTCAACTCATAGCTCATTGTGTCATTATTTGGTGCTTATCCATGCTTAAATACTCTATTGCAACATAGACACCCGACCTAAGGATCTGGTACCTAATTGCATGCTATTTCCCTCAAAGTATTAATTGCACCACAAAGAATAAATTCAGTGGCTTTAGAGAAAATTAGGAATTACCTAGTTTTTCATGCCTGATTTTGCAGGATGAGTAACTATAAAATAAAGCGACTTTTAATTCTCTTGATTTATTGTCATTGTTTATGGTAACAGAGTTGCTTAGAATAAATCTATTTAGGTACCATTACCATAAAATATGGGCATGCACTAGCTATACAGATTGAACTATTTTTATTTTTGAATCCATACACTCAGAAGGTGATGGTCCAGCTTTCTTGATGTGACAGCATTCGTTTTAATGAGCTAACTATAAGGTGAAAATGAAATCATTACGCACTCTCCTGAAAGCAGAAAATCAATGAACTGGTGACAGCCATATTCAAAATAACATCATAGCAATTAGCCTGTGTGTTAGTGCCAGGCTTCGCTACTTTCCTGTACTGCTACCGTGCTCGTTAATTTATCTTTACAGTCTTCTCTCTTGGACCAATATAGTGATGTTGCATGTTGAGAGAAGGCATATGGGTGATGTTATGTTTTGAAAGGTAGTGAATCTGTGCAAGCAACAGGTAAGTATGTGACAGGGGGATTGGACTAGATGATCTTTCAAGGTCCCTTCAGATCCCTTATGATTCTATGCAGTACATTTTTTGCTATGCTTGTGTAGGTATCCATAGACACCCATCTACCAATATATTCCCATCAGTCATGGATATTCTTTAACGATCCAAATTAGAGATGTGTTTGTGTTGTCCTCTAAACAGTTTTGTTCTTTTGTATTTCTTTTACCTCTATAAAGTGCTGGCTTTCATCCATCCGTGCAGGTCCAGTGTCTGAAATATTATGAGTTTTTTGCAGTTGCCTGATACCTGTTGCCTTACTTCTGGCCTCTTGTGATTTGGTACAATCATCAGACATGATGAATATAAAATAACAGCTGTAGGATATATTTCATGTTATTTATGAAGGTATTATGCAGTTTTGTTCTCTAAGCTGGACTTGATGATCTCAGAGGTCTTTTCCAGCCTCAGTAATTCAGTGATTCTCTGAACAAGCTCTTGAAACATCCTTATTTTTTATTTTGACTGCTTTCACTCTGTGGACTATTAACCTTACCTGTATATCTTCCATATTTTTTATCCATATTTCTTGTGCAAATGCATCTCATATGTCATTTCATACCAAATCATATACCTCCCTTATGAGGAAAGGCTNCAGCCCATTCCACTGTCTAACCATCCTTTCCATGAGGAAGTGCTTCACTGAACTCCATAGCATTACTCCTAGGCTACATAGCAAATCAGGCCAATATGTTTACTGCTGAGTAGCTACAACCGAGTTATTTAAATGAGTATGGGAGTGCTTACAAAAGATGACTAGATGTGTGAAATTACCCATTTTATGTATTTTCATATACAAAGACAGGATTTTGTGTAGGATTTCACACACCCCCAGATTTTGAACAGGTTTGGAGCCCCGCTGGAGTCACATTTTCTGTATCGTGCAATTGCATGTCCTTTGGGAAGTCTGGGCTCCAGTGAGCAATGCAGGGGAGTGGTGCAGATGGAATCGATAGCCAAGGCAACGCTGCAGATCTGCAATACTGCAATTTGCAATTAGCAAAGTGGGAAACAAGGAAGCGAACAGTAGAGATTTGGTAACATCAGTATTATTGCTCTCTGTAACTGCAAATTAAGAACTGAGTAGATTTAGGATAGCATGATTATCAGGCAGGTGGTCTGAAACGGGAGTAAGTGCTTAGTTTAGCAAATGCTCTGAAATGTGGCTGCATTGTATCTGGAAACTAGAGTTAAAAATAGAACCAAAAGCTGTCGAACATGTTGGCACAGTGATGAGTAAGTTTTAGCAGCAGGTGTTGTTGCCCAGTCTGTCCATACTCAGAACGATAAGTGTTCTCTCCTCTTGATTGTGGTGGCGTGTATCAGACACTGCTATGGCTGTGGCAGAGACAGAGTGCCATACACCTGATTCGTTATGGAAATGTCTAATTGTCTATCTGCATTAGGGACCAGGGTTAGGTAACCAACCATTAATGCGACTGTAGCCATTCAGCCTTATATAACCTGCCTGTGGCCACACACAGATTTTGCAGGTGCCAGAACTCACTGAGGAAATTTAGCTTTTGCTAGGGAGGCAGCTGGTGACTCACCTTAAATCGGTGGAGATGAGGAAGGCTTTCCAAAGGGATGAGCTCCTCCTGTATTTGATTGTAGAGAGGTTGGTGCTGGTCTCTTCTCACAGGTGATTAGTGGCAGAACCAGAGGGAATGGCTTCAAGCTACAACAGGGTAGGTTTAGAATAGACATCAGGAAAAGATTCTTCACAGAAAGAGTGATTGAGCACTGGAATAGGCTGCCCAGGGAGATGATTGAGTCGTCATCCCTAGATGAGTTCAAGAGGTACTTAGATGTGCTGTTAGGGGATAGAGTTTAGGGTGAACTTGTGGAGTAGGGTTAATGGTTGGACTTGATGATCCAAAGGGTCCTTTCCAATAAGAATGATTCTGTGATATTTCATCAGGATTTTAGGAATGGATCCTGTGAGGTGGAAAATGTCCCCAAGCCTGCATATCTGCTGCGTGATTGTTTTGAAGTAGGAATGGATTTTTTTTCATTTAAATGAGATTAGCACCAACAACCATATGACAGTTTGACTTCTGCGTGGCTGTCAAGTAGCTCTTTTGCAGACTCCTCCAGAATGTTAGCTTCAGAAAGATGCAAAGTGAAAATTGCCATCTACAGTTCCTCAGGATAAAAAGTGTAGATTCTGCCTTAACTGTGCTACTCTCTCAGTTTAAGAAAGCAAACTAAGCACCCGGCGCAATGAGAGCTACCAGGCTATTTCTCAGATGTTTACAACAGTTTCTTTCTGTAGAGTTTTCATCATCCGATATCAGCTGCAATAAAAACTTCTGGGGGATTGGACTAGATGATCTCTCAAGGTCCCTTCCGATCCCTAATGATTCTGAGATGCTATGCTTGTCCTTTGCCTGTTGCACGAACGGACTTTGTGATTAAAAGTGCGTGGCCATCAGAGCAAGAGAGGTGATTCTCCTCCTTTACTCTGCTCTTGTGAGATCCCACCTCAAATACTACATCCAGTCCTGGTGTCTCCAGCCTAAGGACATAGAATTACTAGTCCAGAGGAGGCCACAATGATGAGCCAAGGGCTGGAATGCCTTTGGTATGAGGACAGGCTGAGGGAGCTGGGGTTGTTCAGCCCAGGGAAGAGAAGACTCCAGGGGGAACCTTAGAGCTGCCTTCCAGTACCTCAAGAGAACCTACAGAAAGGCTGGAGAGGGACTTTTCCCAAGGGGATCTAGCAATAGGACAAAGGGAAATGGTTTGAAACTGAAGGAGAGGAGGTTTAGACTGGATCTTAGGAAGAAACTCTTCAGTGCAAGGGTGGAGAGACCCTAGGGAGGCTTGTGATTGCCTTCTCCCTGGAGATGTTCAAGGTCAGGTTGGATGAGGCCCTGAGCAATCGAGTCTAGTTGAGATGTGTTGCTGCCCATGACAAAAGGATTGGAGTAGATGACCTCTAAGACCCCTTCCAACCTGAGTTGTTCTATGATTCCCTGATTAAGAATCTCAGTACGTACAAGGGGTTGGTTCATCTTTTCCTGGTGTTCCTTTGCACCATTTGTTTATGAACGCAGTTAATTTGCTGCAGAATAAGGGTCTTGGATCCTGGACGTGCTAGACAACTGGTTATCACCAGTTATCAAATTCATGACAAAATACCTTTTGGAGTTTGAATGCAAAAACCTGTTAGCTGGGTTGTTATGAGACCTGGAAAACTAATGACATTCCCAAACATCCCCAGGGGGGAAGTAAAGCTCAGTGTTTAGGAAATGCTGTGCCTTGCTGCTTAGTCTAGTCAATGAATCTGTAAATGAATCTTGATAATGTCCTTTAGGGACTGTGTGTTTTAAGAAAAGTTTTGAGGTTAGTTTCTCATTTATTAATATTCTACCCTTCAGCACAAATGAAGCCAGACGTAGAAGCAGTTGCAATAGAATTTAGCCTTGTATTTAAATACCATTAATGTAAGCTGTAATCATTATAATACAGGCTGTATTTGGAGACCTATTAGGTTTTGATTTATGAAATAGGAATTAGAAAATAATTAACTATAGCAATATGCAGCTTATAGACCTGAGTGGTTCATTAAAGAGAATGCTCCTGTGCTCATTACGTGTCACAGAGTAACGTCACTTATTTAGGTCAGGTGGTTTATCTTAACCAACTAAAGTCTTTTACTTACCTCTAAAATATCTTTAAACTGGAGGTGTAGTCAGATTGAATTCTGAAGAAGAAAGTAACCAAATTAAGTTAAAATTAATTCAATGTACTGAGAATAACCTGTAAATTTGTACAAAATTGAGTACAGATAGTGCTCAGAATCTGCGTACAGACAGTGCTTAGAATCTGATCCCAGATGCTTTAGTAATGGCAGTTCTAGTTAAAATTGGGGAGGCCAATACATAAAAAGTCTCATTAAGTATCTTGATGAATTTGAATCAGCTGTGGAACTTCACCATTGTCCTCCTACTCCTTAACATAGGAAGTAAATTCATGTGTGCGATTAAGCAACTGGTCGATAGAAGTTGGTATTGCTTTCTCAGGTCATTTCTAGATTGGAAAAAAAGTAGTAATATTTCATAGAGGAGCAAATAAAATTGATCTCCAAACTGGATTCAGATCAAAAATTCAGAAAAGAAGTTTAAATCTGGGGCAACAGATTAGTTTTGACACTTTCCAAATGTTTTATGTCAGTTTTGACCACTTGTATGTAACAAGAGCAATGACAAAGATTGACAGAAACTGTAGAGAGGGAAGAGAATTTCAAATCACAGAGGAGAACTTTTTCTTTTCCACATGCCTACACGGAAAATACAGAGTGGATGAAGAAAAACTTTTCCTTGTAAATATTTTTCTCTTTGACAAAGGTTTTGACTTTTTTTAAAAATTAAAAGTCATTTCACTTAGAGTTTTCTAGACTGGCTGCACTGACTAGCATCAAGCCTCCTCCATGAATTATGTAGACTTGTCTCATCAGCCAAAATGTGGGTTGATTTGTTTTTAAAAGTCTTGATCCATCTCATCGACAAATGTTTACTTCTTTCTGAGGTATAGATTCTTCTGCACTAAGGATAGAATAATATTCATGACAGTGGGCTTCACTCAACTCCCTTGTAGTGGTATAATCTATGAACTCAAAAGAGATTGCAAAAGAAGAAGCAGGGAGGTGGTTTTCATAGAATCATAGACTCATTAGGGATCGGAAAGGACCTCAAAAGATCATCCAGTCCAATCCCCCTGCCACAGCAGGATCACCTAGACCAAGTCACACAGGAACACAGCCAGGCGGGTCTGGAATGTCTCCAGAGAAGGAGATTCCACAACCCCCCTGAGCAGCCTGATCCAGTGCTCCATTACCCTCCCTGGGAAGAAGTTCCTTCTGATATCAATATGGAACCTCCTCTGTTCCAGCTTGCACCCACTGCCCCTTGTCCTGTCACCAGATGACCTTGAGAAGAGCCTGGCTCCATCCTCCTGACATCCACCCTTCACATATTTATAGACATCAATGAGGTCCCCCCTCAGCCTCCTCTGCTCCAAACTATAGAGACCCAGCTCCCTTTACCCTTCCTCATCAGGGAGCTGTTCTACTTCCTTCATCATCTTCGTTTCTCTATGCTGGACACCCTCCAGCAGTTCTGTTTTCCCTGAAAAGTAATACAGATTAATTTAACAGCTTTTCTGTCTCCCTAGTGTTGCTGCACAATGATGGAGAGCAAATATTTCATTTGGGTTTTTTTTTAGTATTTAATATTAATACGATGTTCTTTTTTTCACGAAATGTTGCTTAACAAAATGAGATGCAAGCCCTGCAAAAGGGACTGTGATTGTTTTGGGGTTTATTACAGGGTAATAAAGAATCAAGTTTTCATTTTCCTGTTAGAATCAATCAGGTTGTATAAAGGTAGAAGGTGCTAGAGTGGGTGTCTGAGAGAGCCACCAGCTGCTCTCTATGTGGGCCAGTAAATAGCACTAATGTCCTGACCTCTTGTAAGATATTGACAAATCCAGCTCTGTACATCTTCTAAACCAGTGTAGTTTTACTGGATTAAATGTGGCTTATTCCTACTTAGAGTCATAGAATGGGTTGGGTTGGAAGGGACCTACAAAGGTCATCTGGTCAAGCCCCCCCTACAACAAGCTCTATCTAGAACAGATTGCCCAGAGCACCATCCAGCCTGTGAGTGTATCCAGGAACGGGGCATCCACCCTTTCTCTAGGCAGCCTGTTCCAGAGATCCCCCACTCTCAGAATATTAGGAGCCACCCTGTGGGAGACCACTCTTAGGTCACAGCCTCAAGCAGTGGCAATTACTCTGACCCTTCACTTTCAGGGGGTCCAGCTAACCCCTTGGTACAGGCTCAGCATTCACAGAAATACCCTACAGCTCAGCTCCCGGCTGCTAAACGCAGTGCCTGAGTCCCGGGCATCGATGAGTTGCTTGCAGCCTGACCCACAAGTAAGCTTACTGCTCTAAAGAGTTCACGATAGGGGGGTAGTTGTGTCCGTTTACTTCGTACCAGTAACATTCTCAGTGTGCACAGCAGTAGGCTTTCAGGATCAGAAGAGCCTTAGCCTTTCTGTGTGGGATATCTAGCGTCCTAGTGTGAAACACCATCTTGCCTCTAAGGATTTGCTTTTAAAGTATAAATTAGTAAATTACAAAATAGGTTTAAGCCCTGTCATTACCTGCTGCCACATGTCAAAAAGTAAAGGGAAGCAGTGTGACCAGGTGCCCAAGAAGGCCTATGGCACCCTGGCCTGCATCTCTTAGGGTTGGAGAATACAGGAGGTGATCCTGCACCTGTACTCAGCCCTGGTGAAGCCGCAGCTTGAGAACAAACTGGGGAAAGTTTTGACACTGCAGTATAGGAAAGACATCAAGGGGGCAGAGAAGGGCAACTGGGATGATTAGGGGTCTTGAGAAGAGATCTAATGAGGAGAGGCTGAGGGAGCTGGGGCTGTTCAGCCTGAAGAAAAGGAGGCTGAGGGGAGACCTCATTGCTCCCTACAGCTACTTGAAGGGAGGTTGTAGTGAGGCTGCTCTTGCCCTCTCCTCCCTAGTGCCTGGTAGTAGACCAAGAGGAAATGGGGTCAGGTTGTGCCACAGGAGGTTCAGATTAGATATTAGGGAAAACTTCTTCCCAGAAAGAGTGGGAAGGCCTTGGGACAGGCTGCCCAGGGAGGGGGTGAAGGCACCATCCCTAGAGGTGTTCATAAAACAGGTAGACATAGTGTTTCAGAAGGCGGTTTAGTGGTTAGGGTTTGTAGTGTGGACAGTTGGACACTGGATCTTGAAGGTCTTTTCCAACCTTGATGATTCTATGATTCCACACTGTCCCTTGGCTGTGATGTACCTATTGAAAACATGGAACCCATAGGTATGTCAGCGAGAGAGGAAAACAGTGAGAGAGGAAAAAGGTTCTGAGGGAGGGTAGTTTCTTCAGCAAAGTGCTGGGAAAACACACTTTGGCTCAAAAGTGTGAGTGTATCATGCATGCAGTATTAATGAGCATGCCCTGTTGTAATTGCTACAGGTCAAACCCACGCGTGCCATCAAAACAAGCACCATGCTTTTCTACAGGGACAATGATCACAGTAGTCGCTGCAGCAAATGAGCATGAAATGAGTTTGGATGTCAGAGATCAGAGCTTTGCCATTTCAATTCCAGAGTTTGCATGCCATGCTCTGCAATCCTCTCCTGTCCCTGAGAACAGCCACCTGGAAACAAACAGAGCAAGTGCTGAACTGGATTGTTCATCCAGGAGCATGAAGTGCCACTAAAAGCAGCCTTTCCATTTTCACACCAGCTCATGGTACCTAATTTCAGGGTTGCAGCTCCAGAGGTATGAGAATCATAGAATCACTAGCGATTGGAAGGGACCTCAAAAGATCATCTAGTCCAATCCCCCTGCCACAGCAGGATCACCCAGACCAAGTCACAGAACAGAGCATTACAGATTGGAAGTGACCTGGAAAGAATGACTGCCTTTTGTGGGCGTAATTCTGGCCAAATAATGACCAGCAGCAACCACTCTGAGACTGGAATGCTCTAAGAAGCTTCCTAAACCAAAGCAACAAGAGCAGACAGTTTTGATCCTAAAGATGCTTCCTGATTCACCTTTTCTGACTGATGGGCTGTCCAGGTAGAACTGGTTTCTATGGTAGTTTCTATTCCTAATGATTGAACAGCGATTTTATATCCTGTAGCCATAGAAGTAGGAGTGGGAAACCTATTTTCTTGCCATGTGTACATAGTGTTATTTTCTTTGTGAGTATGTGTGTGTCTGTTTGAAGGTCTAGAGAGGGCAGAGCTGTAACTTCATTTTTGTGTGAGCTGGAGACAGAACTGATGAGTGAAAATAGAATCGTCTCTCTCCTGGTGTGCTGGGGAGAGCCAGAAGCAGCCTGATGATGTCTCTGGAGCAGGGTGTCTCCAAGTGCTTCTTCAGGCATCATCCAGTCCTCTGCTTTTTGGGAATATTTGAATTTGCACAAGGTAAGCACAAACAGTCAAACAATAAAACCTTAACAATCCTTTTTGTTTGAACTGTAAGTGCTCCTGTGTAGCCAATTTCTTCTCTTTGTCGTGGTGGAAAGAGATTAGATTTCAGCTTGTTCCTACTACCTGAAGTGAGACAAATCACCCAGCCCATCTGTACCTGGTTTTCTCTGGCTCTGTTTGCAATTACTGCTCCTGTGCTTCTTCTCTGGCCTCCTTGGAAGGAGACTATAAATCACTTTCATTCACCTGGGAGACAGATTTTTTGCTTACTCTGTACTTTGTGTGCTTTCCTGTATCAGGGTCTGACTGAAGTAACTTCTCATCTGTCATCACCCATGTGAAATGCATGGAGAGGGAGATGGTCTGCCTTACCGTTTGGTCTCAGACTTTCATGGCTCCCATGCAAAAGAAACATCTTATTTCTGTGATCCCTGACGTGCTTGGACATCAGTAAGCTATAGGGATCAAAACAAATTATGAGCACTCTGGTACAACTGGCTTGTGGGTAAGGAGCATGTCCTTGGCTCTGCATTGCACCAAGAGCTGGCAGAGATCATACAGTGACCACTAAAATACCAACGTGGCCTCTGATTCCCTTTTGTACCATGGTATTGAGCCATCAGCTAGTGTTTGATTGAGCACAGATTGCTTCCCCTCACCATGACCTTACTGCCCTCTTAAGCCTGAAGCAAACATTGTGCTTGGCTGAGTGAATGTGGGCTCAGTGCGGGGTGAAGGCTTGATAACCCTCACCGAGCTTGTTATTTCTTGTGGTCTAAGGTAAATAAACAAGCAGGTAATCTTAAACATCCTTAATCCTGTTGAAACACATAGCTGAGCCATAGTCTGTCAAATTCTGTTGGCTTTTAACAGTTGGCACTACTGGTACAGCTGGGGCTAAGTACAAAGACGCTATGTTTCAATGTTTTAATGTTCTGCCGTGAGGACTGAACACAGATCTAGCAATGCCAGTGAAAAATAAAGTGAAAGGACAAAGTACTTCCCAGCAGCTCAGCCTATGGGTGTGTGTACTAGCTTCTCTCTAGATACAGCAAGTTTGCCATCACTGCAGTGGTTAAAGGCTCAGCAGCAGTCCATGTCTCAGTTGGCATCACAGGGAAGAACTTATGTGTGAGGAGATGAGGGGGGCAGGGTCAGATTCCAGTAATAACTTGATTTTTTAAAAATATTAAGCTAATCCACCATCCTAAATTGGTCCTGGATTCTGTCTTTGCATTCTCTTTGCAGAACAGTGCATTTATTCCTTCCTTCCTTCTTTTCTTCCCTGTAAAGGGAATTATTTCCTCAGCAAATCCAAACTTTCAAATGTATTGAAAAGTTCATTTCTAAATCAAATAACTTTTTCATCACTTTTGTTTTAAAGATTATAGTCTGGAATGTAGAAGGGGAAAATTATTTGTGCTTATTTTGGCATAAATTTTTCTAGAAACCTAAATTAAATCTAAAAATTAAATTAAATCTAAAAAAAGGGGATGAAAATTAATATTAAAAAAAAAGGTGATGAAAAATCATACATCGAGGAGATAGAGAAGATGAACTATTTTCCCACTTGTATCTGTGATCAAAACCTAGTTAGTGTCTCTTTCAAAAGACATTGAGACCCCTTACTTTCCCAGATGTCAAGGATATTTGTTTCAAGTAAGACTGATCAATATTTTTTATAAGAATGTGCATTTATTTTAATGAACTCTGCTCTGCTTGGAGTATTAATTAGCTCCTTAGCTGTTTTCCAATGAGTCCATCCTTTTCTAAATGTCTTATGTCATTTGTAGTAAGGAAACTGCTTCATTTCAAATTACTAATCTATTTTCTTAAAGACTTTTCTTATAATTAATAATCTTTACTCTCCTGTCTACATAGAATGAAGCATCATCAAGTGAATGTCTGCTTCGGGTCTTTCAAATTTGGTTTTAAATGCCTAGTGGCCACACTGAAAATCCGTAAGAGAAGAATATATTACAGATTTTGCCTTCTGTGATGTCTCTGTTGGCACCCTGAACATAGAGCTGGTAGAGAAGCTTTGAGTTAACAAGGCCATTGCACACTGTGTTCTAAAGAAAAAATGTCCACTGCATTTGATCATTTTCAGAACTATTCACAGACTGATTTTTTTTCAGCTGTTTTCTGTTCATTCTCACATTCACAAGATTAGATATTGATTGCTCCTGGCTGGGTGGTTCTGTAGCAGCTCTTTCCTCAGCAAAATCCATATTGTTACAGAGAAAAGTGGGGAGCGATGCATTTTCAGTGGATGCTCTTGAAGTCCTGCTCGATTGAAAGAGAAGTTAGCATTTGCTGCTCATCTAGCAATAAACAATTTGCATGAAAGGGATTAGGTCTACATTCCTGAAGGAGCAAGTTCAAAGGTTTAAACTGATTAATGCTTGAATGCAGACCCCAGAGCCATGTAAACGTAAGCTGCAGAGGGAGCTGGGCATCTGTCTGTGGCAGATTTTTCAGGAGTGTGATTTTTCAGTGTTTAACCCGAGTGTAGTGTGGTTCTGAATTGATATTTCAGACACTTGTGTTTTCCACAAGTGTGTTTTTCCTCACTTATCGTGTGTTGTGTTCTTTTGGGAGAAGGAACAGTCAAGTTACTAGTTACCAGCTGTTGTGGCATCTCAGTGGGTGAAGTCTGTATTGCCACAGTTCTTACTGGGGGGGTTAGTCCTGCTCTATTAGAGGCATTAGTGTATTTTTCAGCTCATGGTAAACTAGACCAGATCTGTTTCTACTGACAGAGGGTAATTTTACCAAATGTGATTTAGTTTACCCCTGGAACTCATCACTGTGATTTTGGGCTCAAAGGAATTACCAATTACTGGTCTATTTTGTAAAAGACATGTAAAATTCTTGGAAAGCTGTTCCTTTCCTTTCATGTCCACCTGGGTGTGATCTGATGCCTTTTCATACCAAAGATCATCGTTCTGAGGAAATGTGCATCTTGAATTATGTCCTGGTCGAATGCTGGACATCAAGAGAGAAGCAGAAGTCCTCTGGATGATATTAAAGAGGATCACAGGTGCATAAAAACACACTTAGGAGGTCTGTTTGGCTGTGGGTCATGTTAGGTGAACCTCAAAAGGTCATCTTGTCCAATCCCCCAACCGCAGCAGGATCACCTAGACCACATGCTGGAATGCGCACGATGCTGATGTCTGAATAGCTTTAGTTTGGTTCTAAGCAGCCTTGACACCTCCCAGGGGAGGCATAGATTGGACATCAGGAAAAAAATTGCTTCGCTGAAAGTAGCCAGGTTTTGGAACAGGTTGTCCAGGGAGGAGGTGGAGTTGCCATCCCTGAGGATGTTCAGAAATGTGAAAATATGGTTTAGTGGGCATGGTGGTGTTGACAGCTGGACTTGATTTGCCTTGGAGGTGTCTTCCAACTGCAATGATTCTATGATTCTATGCCATACTAATGCAATTGCACCTTTTATGATAGACATCTTAATTTTGATAACCTGGATAATGGGGTTAGGAGAGAATGAGAGAGGTCACTGATACTTGCCCGATGGAAAATAGCAGTAGGGTTAAAGAACTTGTCAAAGTCATGCCTGACCTTTCTTGTCAGGGAACAGAGCCAAATCCACACTAATTTTCCAGCAGCATGTGCTAACAGCCAGGCTATTGCTTGTATCAGCCTTCTTGTGGTTTCCTTTCCCACTAACCACCTTAAAAAAGCTAAAGCAATTTATATGTGTGATTATCAAAGAACAGTAGCAAACATTCAATCCTTAGAGTCTGGGGCAACATAAAGGATTGGCATGAACTTTCCTGAAAGGTGAAGCTGTAATCGCTATATTCCCTGCATTCCATTTATATTATTGCCAGTAGCAATCTGAATTCTGCTAATTGGTAGTAATTTTATGTTCCCCTGAATTTTGCTGAGGGTAATTTTCTTAATGGATTGTGATCATCTGAAGTCTGCACTTGTGGGGGGGAGAAATTCTCCTTTAGAAAGTTATATCAGCACCACTTTGTTTGGAGGCATTATTAAGTGGTTTATTTTAGAGTAGTGCTTTCCAGCAGGTTTCAGTTAACATGCTAACATTTCTCACTACTTTTTCCCCCTCTTTGGTTATCTCATTGCTTCATGAAACTACTTGGTTTCATGAACGGTGATTCATTTCTCATGTTTCTGTGGGTCCATAATCATACCGTGCAGCCCACCTTTTTTTTCTCACCTTGTTCTCTTTTCTCTCAGATCTAATTTTGTTCTTCTGAGTGAATCAAAGGATGAGGCTTCAAAAGATTTAAAAGAAAAAAAAAAGAAGGGTGGGTGCGATGTGAGCGAAAAGATAACGATGCATCCACAGGCAACTGGAGAGGAAGGTTTGGGGAACCTTTCAGATTTGCTTTTGCAGTTTTTTAAAGGTTAAAATTAAAGTACAGGGCTAGGCATCAGGCAAAAAACTCCTAAGCCTGTGCTGTTCTCGTGAATGAAGTTTGGAGCCTGCACGCTGTGACTCTGCCAGTTTGTTCACTTTCTAATCAAATGTAAATCCCAGCCCATTAGGCTGAGGAAATCATCACCACAACATATGGCACCCAAGCTTTCCAGTTCCAGACAGAGCTCCCATTTGTCAGCAATTGTTAGTATGAGCAGCAACTTGGAAGCAAATTTTCCCATCCCCCTCAAGTCTCAACAGCTGCATCCTTTCCCCTCTTCCATGTAGTAGCATCTGAAATAGGAAGTTTAATATTTGAGCCTCTTCTGCTGGTGGGTGGGCTGTGGTTCCTAAGGGAAAGCTGCACGTTCACTGGTGCTTCCTTCCACATTCCAAATCATAAAGAATAAATTATGGCTGTCAGCATTTGGGGGCTGAGACATTTATGATTTATGGCAGAGAAGCTGTTACCTGTGGCTGATTCATTTTGCAGCCCAGTGAGGCCACGCGTAGCTATCCTGAAGATTGCTAGTCAAATCACAGCATAGAGCACTAGATTGGATGCCAAGGTTGCTTACGAAGGAAACTGTGAGACACCTTCACAAACAGCAGCGCTGGCTAAGGTGCAACACAAGGT
This sequence comes from Upupa epops, assembly GCA_013397515.1. NCBI lineage: Eukaryota > Metazoa > Chordata > Aves > Bucerotiformes > Upupidae > Upupa > Upupa epops. Next base: position 14,327 of record VZRI01009678.1, read on the forward strand.
GTGAGAGAAGAGGACAAGGCAAATTGTGTGGATGGCCACTGACAGCATGTGTGGGGCTCCTCCTTGTTAATCTGACAGTACTAAATTCATTCCAAATCAGAGATTTCCTTTGTGGTGGCATAGCTTCAACCAGCGAAAAGAATGAAAGTTCCAGCAGCCCCTTTCTCTTTTCATCTATAACGCAATGCTGCCAGAACATCCAGTTGGACAGACTAGCAGTTGAGTAACACTGAAATCCAGGAGCAAAAGTATTTTCTCTGTGTCTCTGGAGAGATGAGGTACAGGACTTGTTCCTTCCATTCCTACAGGTCATCAGTTGTTCACGTAATTACATGTCCTTTTCTCCTTGGTTCTGATCTTGAGCAAAGTTTATGGAAGTTTCACTGCTGTGCACAACAGAAGTTAAATCCCAGCAAAACCTTTGGGTTTTAAGGCACGTTACCTATTTTCTCTGGAAACTGAAGGACTGAATTCTGTCGTTCAGTATCTTTTCTAGCTATTTGGCAGGTTTTTTATACAATAGCAGTGTCTCTTTTTTCTCCCCGTGTAGTAAATCTTGGGTGGCCCTGAAGTCATGCTTTTGTTCTATAGAGTAAACACCTGTCTGTAGGAATAATTCAAAACCAAATATGCAGTTTTGCTGGCTGATTCAGTGAATTTTGAGTAGACACAGTGGACTCGGTGTATACATACATGTGGGGGTGTGCTGATAATGGATGGTCACTACGTGCAGTGCTGTAACTGATTTAGAGTAGACACCACTGATGAAGAACACTGAAATTAGAAAGAGATTTGCATTGTAGTGTAAAGACTATTTTGTCATCATCATGATGGGAGGTTTCAAATAACTAATGTCTGAATGAGGGCTGTAGGTTGTATTCAAACAATTCAAAGTGAAAGGAACAATAGGGTTTCAGAAGCATCTCACCCACATCATGAATGCATCTGGTTTCTGAAGTCTGATGAAAAGACAGTTCATAGCTCTGAGGTTCATCTCAGGTTCTCTGTATATTCAACTCTAATTTCAGGTTTGCTTTTTTGTTTTGGTTTTTGGGGGGGAGTAGTGTGTGTGTGTGTGTGGGGGTTGCTTTCTATTGAGGATTTTTAGTGGTTTTCTTATTCTTTTTCTGAAATTCCATAAACTGAAAACAGTTTTTATATTGGATCTGAATTCTTATCTCACTGCATTGTTCCACCAGACAATGCTCTAATAATGTTTGTGCAGCAACTGCTCCTTAAGAATGTCTGAACTAAGAAAATGTGGTAAACAGCCCTGCAAGTTTCATTAATGGCAACTAAATGTCTGCCTTCAGATTAATTCGTGGATTCAGAGGAGTTTATTACATCTGCATATGAAATAAAGTTCAAGGAATTGTCAAGTTCAAGTTCAAGCTGTGGGGTGAGGAGAGAGAAACTTTATTCAGGCCAGTTGAATTGGGAGAACTTGAAGACACAGAGGAGAAACACTGGTGTTTTAGCCTGAGTAAAGCACATTTTCTTGGGTTAAAAATGTTTGCCTAGGAATTTCAAATTCAAAGCAGAATGTCTGCAGCTAAATACTGAAATAGTATAGCTTATATTCTACAGAGGGGATGTGGGGAGATGGTGATGCTTAGAGGCAAGTGATGACCCGTATATAGAATTATAGAACCATTAGGGATCGTAAGTAACCTTGAAAGATCATCCCCTCCAATCCCCCTGCCACAGCAGGATTGCCCAGACCAAGTTGCACAGGAACACATCCAGGCAGGTCTGGAATGTCTCCAGAGAAGGAGACTCCACAACCTCCCTGGGCAGCCTGTTCCAATGCTCCATTACTCTCCCTGGGAAGAAGTTCCTGCTGATATTTATAGGGAACTGTCTCTATTCCAGCTGGCACCCATTGACCCTTGTCCTATCACCAGAAGAGCCTGGCTCCCTCCTCCTGACACCCACCCCTCCCATATTTATAGACATAAATGAGGTCACCTCTCAGCCTCCTCTTCTCCAAGCTGTAGAGACCCAAGTCTCTCAGCCTTTCCTCATAAGGGTAAAGAAAGCACAAACGGGAGGTTAAAGAGCTGTTTAAGTGATAGTGGAATTGGAAGCAGCTGGAAAAATAGCATTAACACATTACCATTGTTTAAGCTTTAAGGAAAGTGGAAATCACAGGAAATCCAAGTTTAATAACAAGTCTAAGTCCTAATTAAAGCAACTGTGAAAATCTCAGTCGGTTGAGCAGAAGGAATCTAGAAAGACGAGTAACTCAAAGAACATCACAGCAGAGCTGAAATGCAAGGAGGTGCCCCAGATGGCGCTTTGTTTCTTTGCTTGCATGTGGCAGCTGGTTCAGCTGGTTGCATCTGGTTACATCAAGAAAAAAATTGTCGTGAATTAAAGTCAAGTATTTGTCTGGCAGTTTGCATGATCTAATTGCAAAGAGTGATTAGGGATTAAATCCTTCTGACAACAGAACCCTTTAATAACAAGTTTCATAAGGTAGGAGGCTCAAGGCAATTGTGCAGCGAACAATTATTTTTTCTTTTGGTAGAAAAACAATCAAATCACACTGAAAAGCCCCAGCGTATTCATTGCAGGTAATTTATTGGGCTTTTTTTACTTGCTCATTTGAAATCTCATCTCCCTTGCAGAATTAAACATTGACCTTAAAAAATAAAGCACTTGGCAAGGGGGGATAGAAGCAGATGGGCAGACAAGGAGGAGCACACTGAGTTTTCACTGACTTCAAAATGAGCTGAAATTATTTCTCTGAGAAAAATTTTACTGCTTCTTAGTAATCATTTGAAGCAGCTCCGAGGTGGAGTTTATAACAGATGATGCTTAGGAAAAGTTGACATCTACCAAACTGATGTGCAGAGTAGAGAGAGAATCTGGAATCAGCTTGTTTGCTTGGAGAGTGTGGGGTCTGGAGTCACAGCTAGACCTAAGTGTGGCAACTCACTATAATTTCTCCTTTTTAAATATTCCTTCAGCTTCTTGCTCTTCCTCTCAAAGCTATGCAAACAAGAAAGTCAGAAAAAACAGAAGGAATTTACCGATGTGAAGGAACCATCAGTGATAGTAGAAGTTGATCTATTTGTCAGTGTGTTCTTAGCTTGTTTTTCCCCTTCATCTGCCTAAGTCTGAAGTAATTCATCTAGAATTATGCCAGCTTTGCCAAAATAAAGTGTTTAATAAAACAAAGCTGGTAATTGGTATCATTCTATATAGCAATGAATATGTACAACCCTGACCGATTCTATAACTTCTTCCCAGGGAGGGTGATGGGGCACTGGAGGGGGCTGCCTGGGGGATTTGTGGAGTCTCCTTCTCTGGAGACATTTGAAACCCACCTGGACCTGGTCTGTGTGATCCTGCTGTGGCAGGGGGATTGGACTGGATGATCTTTCGAGGTCCCTTCTGATCCCTGATGATTCTGTGATTCTATGAATTAAATATGGAGATACCCCCTTTCATCAACGTTGGCTATTTCTACTACCTCATAGTTCTTCTAGTAGTAGTATCTTCTTTGTCTTGAACAACCAGAGATTCCTCAGATCTGGAAGCACGATCTGTAGACACAAAGTAGAGGGTGGATTTTTGATGGAGCTCCCATGGACAGGTGATATTTGTATGTGTAAATTTCCTCAGATGCATCTAGGTCTCAAAGAAGAGTTAAGAACCCAGATATTAATTACTGAACACAGAGTGATATTTCCTTTGACTAAGCAACCTAAATCAGATCATCTAAGAGGTATCTGCTGACTGTCTCAGTGGGATTGCTACAAGAGTCCTTGAGGGTCACATACTGACCTGCTACACATAAGGAAAGCACAGGGAACACAAGGTTTGTGTTTGCTGGTGCTTTTAAATTGTCGTGCTTTCTCTGCATTAGCTGAAGTCTGACCTGGACCAGAACATAATTTTACTCTCTCTCTAGCAAGTATTCAAGTGTTGGCATTTTCAGTTTAGCAGCAATTTTAATTAGTAAATACATGACAAATTTCCTTCTGCACTGGCCGAAACTTGGCTTGACCCTGGTTAAATACTTGCAGTTTCCCAAGACATGGAATATGATTTAATCATGAATTTTATAATGAAAACTGCCAAGGGGATCTCATGTAATTAATGATTTACTACTATAAATATTGCAAATGAGAGAGGTGATTTAAAAATTTGCTTCCTCTGACCCACACATCAGACTAGAGTATCTGAGAGACTGACATAAGCAAAAACTTCTTCCCCCTTCTTTCTCAGCAGAATAAGGATGTCACTGTCTTAATTTCTTACTGTAAGATTTCTGGGGTCTCACCTCTCCCAGGGGAATGGAAAGCTCTAGTATCATTTCCATGTCATGTTTGGATCATTATATTTGAGTATCGGGAAATCTTTCTACAATAAGACAAGTGACATTCTGCAATCAGGTGCTCAGGGATGCTGCAGAGTTTCTTTGAGTTGAGGTGCGTAGTACCAAGGGAGGCATAGACAGACAAATTCTTTGTGTAGTTCAAGTGACCTGGAATTAACAGGTAATTCCCACATCTGAAACACCAGGTGGCAAGATCATCAGTCGGCATAAATCTGGGGGCTCCATTATATCCTCAGAACTTCAGACAAGCCTATTTTTAAAGGTAATTTAACTGTCTTCTCATTGCAGTCGTTTTCACATCCCTCAGTTCTACTGATGTCGTGTTTTGTAGTGTACAGGCCTGAGGAAAAGCAGTACAAAGCTTCTGTAATTCATGGGGGTGAAGTTAAGCTGGAGATCAAGCAATTTCTAACCTGTGGTTTTGGGAAGAGCAGCATACTGCTGTCAGAGAAGGAGCATGAGAATCAAAAACCCACATCTTATTCACAAGAAGAGTTCTGTTTTGCTGCGTGATGCTGGATAACTCATTTTAATACTTTTGTTCAGCTCCCACTCCTACTTTTGGTCTCTTTACAACGCTACCTGGCATGTCTTTTCTCCTTCTCTGCAGCAGTTGGTACTGTGCAGTCTTAGCCTGTAGCTGGATTTCACTGGAAACGATAAATATTAACTGCAGTGAGGCCTGCCTGCTGCTGTGCAAGTACATGGTACTGAGCAAAAGGCAAAGTACTGCTTACATTTAATGACAATCTGAACTGGTAGGTATCTCGCCCTCTCCCCGAAACATGTTTTTCAAGCGGTTTATCCACTCAGAAAAAAATCCAGACAGAAAAACGCTTCATTCCCATGCCACGGTTTTTGCATATGTGCTTTGGCAGGTGATTTACTAGGGTGAACTGCATAGGGGAACGTTGGTTTCTTGTAAGCAGCAAGAATGACTGTCAGGGCACTAAAGAAGAGAGTGCCAGGAAACTTGAAGCACTGTCGTTTCCATTCAACTACGGTATAGAACAGGTTCTCCTCAGGTAAATTAGAGAAAACGAGAATCTGACTGTCATTAGAAGTTTCTCACTAGTAGAGCAAAGGTCAGTGTAGAGTCTTGCATCTGGGCAAGAACAACCCCAGTTACCAGTATAGGCTGGGGACTGACCTGTTGGAGAGCAGTGTAGGAGAAATGGATGTGGGGGTCCTAGTGGCCATCAGGATTACTCTGAGCCAGCAATGTGGTCTTGTGGCCAAGAGGGCCAAGAGCATCCTGGAGGAGATCAAAAGAGGGCTGGTTAGCAAATTGAGGAGGAGTTCTCCTTCTCTACTCTGCACTAGTGAGTGAGGCCACATCCGGAGCACTGTGTCCAGTTCTGGGCCCCTCAGGTCAAGAAGGACACAGAGCTGCTGGAGGGTGTCCAGTGTAGAGCAACAAAGACGATGAAGGAAGTAGAGCACCTCCCTTGTGAGAAAAGGCTAAGGGAGGTGGGTCATCTAGTGGTAAGACAAGGGGCAATGGGTACAAGCTGGAACAGAGCAGGTTCCGTCTAAATATCAGAAGAAAATTCTTCCCAGGGAGGGTACCAGAGCACTGGAACAGGCTGCCCAGGGGGGTTGTGGAGTCTCCTTCTCTGGAGATGTTCCAGACCCTCCCGGATGTGTTCCTGTGCAACTTGGTCTAGGTGATCCTTCTGTGGCAGAGGGATTGGACTAGATGATGTTTCGAGGTCCCTTCCAATCCCGAATGATTCTATGATTAGCGTCTAAGGAGAACTGTACCCCAAGCTAGAGGTTGGGCAAATACAGCAATGAAGTACTGTAAAGAGTAATTCCTTACCAGATGAGAGATGACCCGGACAATTCCCATTCTCAGCATGTGGTCTGTATTTTCTCTATATTTCTGTAAACAAAAGGGCTGTTTTAATCTATAATTTATGCTTAATTCTAGCACGCACAGATTATTTGTGTCTACTTTATAAGTACTGCAAGAATAATGTGCTCCTTCTTGCTGCAGCTATTACATTATTGATATTTCTAGGGCAGACTCTGCCAGTAGGCAAAATATACTTTATAACATACTCAAACTAACCCAATAACATCAAACAAAACCTCACGAATAAGCTGAGGACATCAAACAGAACCTCACAAATAACCAAAAAATAAAGAGCTTTAAAGTTTCAATCAATAGCAGAAGTGGGTTGTTATCCACTTCTTTGTAGGCTTGTGGACACAGCTTTAACAGGAGGAAATGTTGCCGATACCGGTAGGACTGTGCTTTATTAAGGGCAGGATGAGTGCCTGAGTGCAAAATATAAGTATACTGTAAAATACTCACCATTCTGCCTTTCAATTTGATTGCAGAAATTCTATGGCAGGAAGCTCAGCTGGTTATTCTGGACAGGAAGCTGAAATCTCATGTTGGTATTGGCTTGGTTTTCCTGAATTTGTGGTATTGTAAATGTTTACAGGTTTAGTGATGCAATTAGCTGTAATAATAATAGAACTGTAGGCTCAGGTCCTAGCTGACAGACTGAACTGAGATGCCCCCAGAATGAAGAACTGGAATTTCTATCATGGAAAAATCTACAAACGAGGGTTGTTTGCTTTGGTTTGTATTTTTAATTCTGGGTTGGTACTCAGCTATGTGCAATTTATAAAGTTAACTTTAAATTGATAAGCAATATTAGACTCCAGGATGTGAGGTGTTTGGCTTTACTGGCCAGCAAACCAATACCCAATAGCACAATACACAATAGCATCTAAAAGAGTGCTAAACAGGTGTGAAATGCTCCTTTGCCAATAAACCAGGCAGACTTCTCAGCGAAGCAATTCTGCTGTCCTACAGAATGCACACACTGGTCATAGATTTATCAGTGACTCAGTGTCATCCAATGATAGGAGAAGGGACAACGGGTATCAGCTGGAACATAGATGGTTCCACATAAATACTAGAAGAAACTTCTAGATGATCTTTTGAGGTCCCTTCCAATCTGTAATGATTCTATGATTCTTTAAGGTGAGAGTGACAGAGCACTGGCACAGCTGCCCAGGATGGTTCTGAGGTCTCCTCTAGAGACATTTAAAACATGCCTGGACATATTCCTGTGAGACTTGATCTAGGTGATCCTGCTTTGGCAGGGGGATTGGTCCCTTCCAATCCCTAATATTCTGTGATTCTATGATTTACATTTCCCATCCAAACTTGCCTCCCCTGTTTCCTCATTGATTGAGTACTCCAGAGTTTACAGCCTATCCACAGCATTTTTCTGGGTTTCCCCTACTGCTTACTCTGCCTTTGGTCCCTTCTAGTTTGTTTAGTTGTCCCCTTTCATGGTACTGACTGCCTTGTCTTTTAACCACAAAGCTGAGTTTGGTGAGATAAGATAAATAGTAGAATGTTATCCCCAAGTTAAACCACAGCCTTTAGGTCCATGTCCTCTCTCCTTACCAGGCTGTGTTCAGTTATCATACTGTGAAAACAACACTCCTTCCCTCACAGAAGTGTGCACTGGGAAGAGTTCTCCAGTCTCTAAATGATGAACAGGCTTGATAAAACTTGCTGGAGAAAATTTACCTTTGATTCCTAGGATGCTATTCAAGTGAGTCTTGAAAAACTGTGAGGATGCTCAAGAGGACGATGAGGCACAATCCTTGCCTAAGTTTCTTTGTGTAGAAAAGCAAAGCTAGATTACAGCTGTAAAAGTCTCATCCACGGTGTGCATTTGGCTTTTGTTTTACTTCTATGTGTTTAAAATATCAGTATATGTGTAATTATTTTTTTACTTAAGAGATAGAAATGAGAAACAATGACTCTTAGGTTCAAAAGAGTTTTATGTCCTCATCCTGCTGAGTTGTTGCTTCTCTACTGAGAGTGCCCGTGGCAGCAGGAAAGTACAACCCTATCAATCTTCTGTGTTGTAATGGCATTTTATTTTCTCTTGCTAGGCTTCTTGAAGTGTGATGAGTACACTCCTGTCCCTAATTTAAAGGGGAGACTATCCTACGTCTATGAAACAGAATAAAGGTGGGATTTCTCCTGTTACTGCATGTTAAGATACTATGAATTCCTCATGTTTCCTTCCCTCACGTTAAACAATGTGAAATAAACGGCACAAGCAACTGGCAATGCTTTAGCGTGAAGGGTGCCTCATCCTTAGAGCTGCTTTAAGTTTCCTTTTCTTATGTAACAAAAGCTACTTGCAATGCAGAAAAGATCTGATTTACCGGAGAGAATTTAAAAGTGACTGTGCCTGAAAAACACTGCTCTTTGTTTTCATGTGAGAGACAAAATTCTATGAGACTTCTGTGAATTCGGAGACAATTGCCAAGGCCCCAAACAGAGCCCCTAAAGCGAAGCTGTAGTGAGCCAAATTCATGTTGTTAACATACTGAGAGAGGGAGAAGCACCACTTAGTTCTGCATCAGGGTTTAAGCTGCAATATAGATACCACATATTGTAGTTGACATGCATTTTAGCAGTCAAAAGGAAGTGATTGCATTATTTATCTTTCACAGACGTTTTAATTCGAAGCTCTGTGCTCTATTTCTGGGCACTGCAGGGAGTTCTCCTTCCCAGTTGTTATATTCTTTAGGATGCTGATCCAGCTTGGTGTCAGGGAGGATGATACTAAATAGATTATGCTTCCGGGAAAGTCCATTCAAATATCGAGTGTGGTAGCAGCATGCAAAATCAAGGTGAAGACAACAAGAAGCACTCCAGGTAATTAGAAACCATGCACTGGAGAGGGTATCAAGTGATCAGCAGATGGCATGTTTCTTACTGCTTCTTCCAGACTGTGGTGTGGAGGTCAAAGTTTTGACCTTGAGTTGAGTCCCCTTCGATCATAAAGCCAAGGCTGAGTGACAATCATTGCCAAGAAACGTCTGTAACAAGCAGTATGGAAAAGACCAGGGAATAAAAAAATGCAGGTTCCCAGTAACACTGCTCTTGTTATCAGAGCTACTCACCTTGCTAACAGCTAGTAAATGTGACAAAAATATACTGCAGTCAATCCTTCCAAATTCCCTGTGAATGTAGGTATCTCTTATATTTTTAATCAAGTCTCTCGGCATGCATAAAATGAGCAGCTCTATCTTTGGAAAGGACAGTAATTTAAACTGAATACCGCACCTTGAAAGTTCAATTATTGATAGGCATGTTTTACCCTCCTAAAGTAAATAAAAAACTTAAGGTATTGGTTAAAAAAAGCCCCCCAAAACACAGAAACAAACTCAAAAAGATTTCTTGAAGCGGTGATTTGGTGCTGTATGAAAGTCACCAGGTTGAGCTTAATCCAGTAAAACTCAACCCTTGTTAGCGTCAGTAAGATTTGAGAATGACTGCTCGGTGACTTTTTCTGGCTTAGCTGTCCTAAAGGCTTTCAGCCAGAGCAGCAGTTTGAAATACATTGAACCTTGCATTAGATGTGTTTTCTTCGGAAGGAAGCTTTCTCAGTTAATCCCCCCCCAAGCACCCACCAAACCAGTAACATATGTGACACATTCCTATTGAATCTTAACAAATCCACCGTCAAGACTGGAGGCTGTGAAGGAAGTAAAAGGATATTATTGTTGATTAATGACTTTCGATATTGTAGAGGCTCAGTGTTTTCAGAGTGTGCATTTGGGCGATGCCTAGAGGTGTTACGGGCCGAGCGGCTTAGGGCTAGAATGAGAATTACCAAATATTGAGCTAGAATGGGATTGTGAAGGATATGGAAATATATTGGAACTCTTTCTGAAATAAATAGGAAGAAAGGAGGCTGGAGTGGGGCCGCTGTGTGTCAGGGAAGGGGTGGAACAGCTTGTCTTGGTGTTCAGCCAGGTTGGTGACTCTGTGAAGATAACAGCACTGAGCATGTGGGCAATGAGGAGAGGTGATGGGGATGAGGAAATAGGCAATACCGACCCTGGTGTAAACCAAGAGTATACTGCAATCAGATTTGGAGAGTGGGGTGCTACAGGGGTATTGGAGGTACCACCCTTCAAATGACAACCTGTATTGCTAAGGAAGTTCCCAGTCCATTCCAGGTCTATAACATACATGTAGCTTCAACACCAGATTAAATAAAGCAGGATAATGGACAAATCTACACTATAGATGGATGAACAGCTTTTTATTGAACATCTCGCTGTCCAGCCCTCACCCACAAGAAAGTTACTCACCCTGCAACTTGCAATGTAGTTTTCAATATTCATCTTGCTGGAAAAACCCTTTATTTCCTACCAGGTTTCTGCTTCTGAATTATAGTACCATTGACACACAGTTTTGTGGTGAGGGAAACAGATAGTAATTTCTTTTTATCATAAACTCATAACGTTTTGTCTGTGCTGCTTTGTCTCATTCGCTGGCAGCATCATTCAAATCTTCATTTGGTGTTTTTATGCAACTTTTTACAGTATCTCATCAAACCCAATCAGGTGTCTGATCAAATGGGAGATCCAAATAAAAAAAGAAAACAATACGGAATGTTGATTTAGGGACAATTGAGACTGTGTGAACAAAATTGTATTACTTTGACTACCCTCAGGCTGAAAAAATTGCAGAGAAGTGGGAGTTCTGGATAATTTCCATCCTAATATTCTGAAAACTGAAGCCTGGAGCAGGACTCTGCACTAAGAACAAGAAATATTTTATTGCAGTTCTGCTTATGAGGGCAGAGTGCAGCAGGAACCTGAAAACTGCAATCCATACATTGTTAAAGGAGTTGAGGGAGAAGTGCTAGGACCCAAGCCAGCCATTGGATTTGAAATAGAGAGAAGATAAAGAGTTGGAAACAGAATTGGAGAACATTTTAAATTGAGATTCAAATGGGGAAAAACAGGAAGGAAAAAGTAAGATGAGCCTGTAAGATACTTATATTGTTAGAATAATCTCCTATTTTGCTTTGATGGGGACTAGACTAGATGAGCTTTCAAGGTCCCTTCCAATCCCTAATAATTCTATGATTCTATGATATTAGTGTTGATAATTCCAGAAGTGGAAGAAGCTGCAGTAAATTGGACTGGGGTTTGCTGTAGTAGTTGGTGTAGTATCACTTATGACAATATGTGTTAATCGAGTATGATAGAACATAGAACAGACTTTATAACTTGGTGATTAAGTGACTGTGAGGAATCAGCAACAGACAAGGTTCACACAGGAAAATCCCAACTGGATAAACTGTTTAGTTTGTTGCCTCAATAAGTACTTTTAGGCTCCTGGTAAAAGAAATTAGGATAGGTTGGCCTCTCATAGAACACGAAAAGCAACTGGCATAGAAAAATAAGTCCAGGTTGCTAAAAGCAGATCCCATGAGGAATAACAAACATGTAAATACTATACAGCTTGTTGCAAGTAAGAAAGCACTTCAGATCTGCTTAATAGTTAGGTTGTGGCAAAGGAAAATGCCGGTAGAGCCAATGAATAATAGAAGCTATCTGTCCATGACACCAAAAAGTGCAGTATTTCAACACTCTTTCAGCATCAGTTAACTGCAAGCAATTTAAGATAATTACGTTTGAAAGGGTCTGGAGAACAGGAATGTCTCAGGAGAGGAGAAATGCAGATAGTTTCTGTCTTTAAAAAGGTAGCAAAGGGACAAAAGAATGACACTGAGAAATTCCAAGAATATATGACAAACTTCAATTTCTCAGTCAGTCGGAATGAAATGGTCTCATACTCCTTGTGAAGTAGCCGCCACTGCAGAGGAATGTGGACTATTACTGGAGAATAGGATTGGAACTTAAAATCTTGGTAGTCTGAAGAAATGGTCTGAATCAGCAAGGCCTGTGTTCACTAGGACAGTTCTATGTACCACCCCCACAAGAACATCAACTGTGTAACTACAGAATGGGAACTACTGAGAGGGTGTGGAGTAAGACCTTGTAAAGCAAACAAATAGCCTGTAAGTTTATAGTGGCTTTGCTTAGGCTCTTAATCACAAGCCTGATCTGAATTTGGTCACTGTAGTTTGAGAAGAGTAGGGAAAGGCTGTGGAAAAGTGAGGAGGTTGGTCAGTAGTGTAGATATTATTATCCTTGAAAACAAAAGGAGGAAAAAAAGCAAAGAGCTGGGTTTAGCTAGCCCAAGTAGGAATGAAAACAGAGACATCTCCTAATACATGAAACCCCACAGACCTACTGAAGAAACAATTCACAGTGTCCCCATGTTGCAAGGTACTCAGGCATACTCTGTTCTCCTTTTTCTGTGCTGAAGGATGGAACTTTGATGTCATGAAAAAGCCCTTTCCTAGTCACAGAAGCACAGAATGATTGAGGCTGGAAAAGACCTCTGAAATCATCAGGTCCAGCCTATGACCTGACAAATGATGAGGATATGACAGCTTTAGAACAGACTATATGGTCAAGGTGTGGTACTGTCCCTCCTGACTTGGAGACTTATCACTGATGGCAGTCACCACTGATCCTGCCTTTGTGCAGGAGCATGGGCTTTTCCAGCTCTTACTGTCTCTGCCAACCTCAGATTTCTGTGCTTGTGTGACTGCATTTAAAGATTTGTGTCAGGTGGACTTTTTCCATTTCCTATATTCTTTTGCCTTTTTACTTGTCAAAATGAAAAATAGCCCATTCTGGCTCAGAACTGCTCCAGATGGGACTGCCAGCCAGAAAAGAACACCCTAGGAAAGCTGCTTTGCGCATACATCCTTCATGAGTAGGGTCACCAGAATGCCAAGCCCAAGCCTCAGAAAGTATGAAAAGGGCTTGTAGAAGACACTCACAACTTCACCAACCTAAGATGTTCACTTTATTGGCGTTTCTCTAGTATTCTGCAGCCAGTAAAATCTGAATATAAGGGCTCTTGTTTCTCCCTGTTTGTGTTGTATGGTTGGTGGGTTCATTACAAATGTGGGCTTTGCTTTTCTGATATGGTCATTACATAGGAACAGACTAATTTCAAAGGTCAAACATGAATACTTTGCACTACAGAAAGAATAAACCAATTGCCAAGAAAGGATTTTGTTCTCCAAACCAACCAACCTAATGGAATAGATTGAAAACATACTGAAAACAGGACCAGGAATATAGATTCACCTATACCACATAGCAAGCAGTTTCTTAAAACAGACCAAAAAAGCAAGAGAAGCAAGTATTTGACACCCCAGCTTTCATGAAACCTCGACATTTCAGACAGTCCCATCTGTGTGCCTATGCTTTCTACATTCCCCATTGCAGCATCCAGTCATCAGTCTACTCAAATCCAAGAAATTTGTGATTCCAAAGTGAACAAGACCCTGTTTTCTTTTGCTTTCTATCATTCTTCAGTCTAATTTTAGAGGGTAAAGCAGTTTCCCATACTCCTGACTCTTCACAGACTCTCCTATAAGCAGTTTATTTGCCAGGTTTTGTAACTGGACCTTCAAAATCCATTTAGAGTCTGCACATGGAAGCACAGATTTGGCTTTAGGATGAATATAATGACTGCCTGCCCTATTTAACCTTTGTCTCGCACCTTTTCCCTCTTGGCAGAACTGGAATAGTGCTTCACCGGCAGAGGTGGCTCGGTGATGTTATGACATACTATGAAATGAGTACAGATTCTGCTATGGGTTTATACAGGCTGCAGTAGTTGGACTCTTAACATTACAGTTCACTCTGGCATCTATTACTGGAATTACTCCTGAACTGAGTGCTGATTCTGAATTTGAGTTACAAAAAGCATGAAAGGAAGCTGAAACTTCTGGAGAAAATTGGTTTTATTTGAATAAATATTTATTTCTATAATTTATTTTAATAGAAGTTATTTTTTAAATAATTCACTTCAGAGTCTGAGATTAGCATTTTTTTTCTTGCCTTGTGAATCGTGGGATTAGCTTTGCTTCTCTCATTAGAGGGAGGAAATATTTGAAAGCACATTTATGGAACTGTCAAATGCAAAGTAGAAAATACCCTGAATTTTATCAGTTGAATTTATCTCACTATCCAGCATACATCATGGATGCTCTTTTACTGACTCTTGTGTCCTATGACTTCATGTAAAAATCTTTGCAGATAGGCACAGATTATTATCACGCAAGAGTTCATGACTGATTAAATTATCTACTATTATATAATGTGAGAATTAAATTGCACTCTTAATGTATTCTTTACATCATCTCTGAAGACATGCCAGGAAGGGAAAAAATAGCAATAAGAAGGTTCCAAGACCATAGCTTTTATGCATTCATTATCTTTTTTAGGAGAGAGACATAGATAACATCTACATTTTTATAGATCAATAGGTACATTTTTTAGTATCATCATATTTTTAGTATGATTGTCAAGATAACTGAGTGTTTGTATGACCTTGCTATGCCACAGTATCTTCAGCTTATCTCCACTGTTATGCTAGGCTCTTCAGTTATATCCAATGATAGGATAAGGGGCAATGGGTGCAAACTGGAGCAGAGGATGTTACACATAAAGGTAAGAGAGAATTTTTCTACTGTGAGGGTTACAGAGCTCTGGCACAGGCTGCACATGGAGGTTGTGGAGTCTCCTTCTCTGGAGATGTTCAAAACCTGCCTGGATGCATTCCTGTGTGACTTGCCCTAGGTGATCCTGCTCTGGCAGGGGTTTGGACTAGATGATCTTTTGAGGTCCCCTCCTACCCCTAACTATCTGTGGTTGTGTGATCCCTCAGACACTTACATGGGTATGAAAGCAACAACCCGTGTAGAAAGAATAATTTTTGAAGCAATCCAACTACTTCAGTATCATGGGATAAAGATGACCGACGTTGGTAATTCAGAAGCCAGTATCTTCTCTTCAGTAGCCAGAGTACTAATGTCCTTTTCCAGCGTTTCAGAGCACCTGCCTGGCAGTGATTATTAGCAGCAGGCAGTCCCACAAAGTACAATTTCTTGTGGAGGCACCGAGGTTTCCTCTTAGGGAATTCTGTCCACTAAGCAGTCTGCAAAAGGATTTCTTTCCACTATTTTTCAAACACATTTCATAATCTTCATTCTAGTTTGTGTTTATAAGAAACAATACTTTTAAGAATATCAAGGATTTCTGGATATGATTTCCAACATTAGCTAGATTTTTAAAAAGGGAAGAATTGAATTTGGAAATTGGAAGTTACTTGCTTATCTGGGAGTGAATGCTGTAGTGGTCTAAACTGGTGATCATAAGTCAAACATCTAGAGTCTCCCTTCTTTAAATATATGAGTAATGGTTGATTGGAAGCTTAGAGGGCCAGAGAGGGCCACAGGATTTCCAAGGTACCTTTTGGTGTTGATAAAATATTAAAGTGGGGTGTAATTAATTTTTCTTACTGTAAAGCAGTCCAGGATAACAACAATACTGTGATTCATAACCACAAAAGAAGTTTCTGGGGATTAGGTACTTCACAAATAACTATAAATAACTATACACAGCAGGTTTAATGCTACTACTATTTTGATCTCCATCTCCAGGAGCCATAAACTAGCTTCAGTCCATTGCCTTCTGTGAAATAACCCTGATTTATGGATCAGAATACTTCCTTTGCGTTGTTGGAATCGTTACTGCACTAGCTATGAAAAACAAGAAGTAGCAGCCACAGCTTATTTATAGTTGCGTTAAAGATGCAGCAGAGCAGTAATGCAACGTGGTTTGGAATGAACCGAGCTGCAGGCGCTGAGGCAGCGTTTTGGGGCACGGGCTGCTGAGCAAGCGGAGACCCTGCTACTGGAAGTAGAACCAGAGTTCCTAGTGAATTTCTGCTTCTCTTTCTGGCTGTTCATCAGGGCCTTATTTCTATGAGGGAAAGAGAAAAGCACGTGTAGAATAATAAGGAAACGGGTTGCTTCTTATTTCAGAGGTTTAGTAGACTCTCAGCCTTTGTTAGTATGACTGCTCTTTTCAAAATGGGTTTCGTACACTCAGACTTGTGCAGTCCTGCATGATTACCCATTAAAAGGGGCACAAGCACCCAGGCTTCATGTTGTGAACCATGCTAGATTAATCAATTCATGTTTTTGTAAAACCAGATCAATTAATCTTCTCTAAAGCACCAAACTGCACTTGTAGGAAATGTGTGGTGACACCATGGGAGCGAGTCCAGAGGAGAGCCACAAGGATGATCAGAGGGCTGGAGCACCTCTCCTATGAGGCCAGACTGAGAGTTGGGGCTGTTCAGTCTGGAGAAGAGGAGGCTCTGAGGGGACCTTATTGTGGCCTTTAATATCTGAAGGGAGCCTACAGAAGAGCTGGGGAGGGGCTTTTTAGGATCTCAGGTAGTGACAGGACTAGGGGTGATGGAGCAAAGCTGGAGATGGGGAGATTTAGACTTGATGTGAGGGGTAAGTTCTTCACCGTGAGAGTGGTGAGAGCCTGGAATGGGTTGTCGAGGGAGGTGATTGGGGCCCCGTCCCTGGAGGTGTTTAAGGCCAGGCTGGATGAGGCTCTGGCCAGCCTGCTCTAGGGTAGGATGTCCCTGCCCATGACAGGGGGTTTGGAAATGGATGATCCTGTGGTCCTTTCCAACCCTGACAGATTCTATGACTTCTTCCTATAGAGGGTGATGGGGCACTGCGGGATGCTGCCCATGGGGTTTGTAAATTCTCCTTCTCTGGAGATGTTTGAAACCCGTCTGGACCTGGTCAGGGTGTCCTGTTGTGGCAGGGGGTTGGACTGGATGATCTTTCGAGATCCCTGATGATTCTATGACATGATTTCCTGTAGGGAAGTCAAATGCAATTACCTGTCTAAGCCCAGCATGTGCTACTGCCTGAACTGGGGTAGTGAGCCACACAAATGTCATTTATTCCACCCTTCCACACTTTAAAAATTCCATAAAATGATAAAGCACATTAATAAAGATAACAGCAGTGATGGAGCACAGAAAATGTTTACAGAATAATACTGCTCCTTATTCATTCCTGAAATGGTATATGGGTGCCTATTACATTCTCTGTAGGATCACAGGCTTTCTGGCTCTCCCATCATGCTCTTTCATTTCTTGTCTCAAGGACAAGAGAGAGGACAAACTCCCCATGGGGTTCTCAAGCATGAACAGAAGTTCCGTGTGAGTGGTACGGACTTAAATACAGATCAGTTGTCCAAAGTGCTTCCTAATTATTTTTCAGTTTTCCCGTGTTTTTTAGTTTCATCCCCTTTTCTTTAGGTTTCTACTGTTACGACAAACATAATTGCATCTCTTCTTGACACGCAAGACTGACCAGGAGTCTCTGCATGATCTCTCCCAGAACTTCAGCCACAGGACAGGGTATTTATATTTTCTTTCAACTGGGAAATGATTGTCAATTCCTAGTGTTAATTTGCTAAGGTTTCTGAACATCATTACAAGAAATCAAGACAAAAATCAATTCTGAAATGTTCTAAAGCTCTTCCCTTCAGTTGTTTTGCTTGAGAGAAACATTTTGCTATTGTCTTTTTCTAGAGGATTCCTGCTCTTGATTCTCCTGAGACAGCCTGTTGTGCAGTCAGTACTTTTATCTGGTGTTGATTCAGTGCTAGAAATAAACACTCCAGGCTTGAACTTTTTTTCCAAGTTCTTAATGGACTTGAATTCTGACTTTTGTCTTACTGTGCCTTGACCATATTTCCCTGTGGCTGGTTTGACCGGTCACACCTGTGAATCCCAAACAACACTGTAGGCAAATATAGGTCCTGCTGTGCTGAGGCTTCCACGGGAATATGAGACTCCTGTTTATTCTGTCTGCAGGAGACACCGAAGGATTGGTTCTGCATTAACTACTTCTCTTCCACTGCCTTAGCTTTGTAAGAAAGAATGATCCATCTGTGAGATCCAAATGTTCTCATTGCAAAATGCAGTTATCTTCTAGGAAATCTGAATTAACGCAGGCCAAGAAATTAACTTTAGTAGCCAGCCTGCACGAAAGGAATTGCAGACAAAATGAAATCTGTGTTACCTTAAGCTACTTATCAAGTATTAATGACGTCTTATAAATGTAGTTAAATGAAAGCTCAAGGGTTTTAAGAGCTCCTTGAGAGACCTGGGGTATGGGAGATGTCACATTTTTCATTTAACACAATTAATTTTGCCTAATGTAGTCATTTTTTACTTTTTATTTTGGCAGAAATAAATATAAATTTGAGTTCTTTTATGAGCTGTATGCTCCTTGCCAAGTCTTTGTGTATTACATTATGTGACTTCTCCATAATTATAAGGATTTATTTACTCAGCATTCTTCCAAAGCAGCTCTTCAGGCTTACTTCCAGCACAGGTTATACCAAACAGGAAAAAGACCCTTTGAAGCTGAGTTAGAGAGCCTAGCATGGGAATTATTCTTGTCTAGCTATTTTGGTAAACTTCCAAATGCAGACAAATCCTAGGAGTTCAATTAAATACAAGCACTGAATACATTTATGGCATTGCTCTGTTGTAGTAACCACTGAATACTCATTTTGGAATTGCTCCATTAAAGTAATCATGGTTACTACTTTGCAGGACTTTATCTGTCTTGTTTTATTTCTTATCTGTCAGCCAAACTTCATTCTGAATTAGGCAGATCCTCCAGTATAGACAGCACAACAGCTATCATGTCATTTAGAAACGGGATGAGACTTAACTAGTTTCAAAACAGGCAGTTTTGTGGTCCCCCAATTACAGGCTGTGTGGAGAAACAACTCTGGGGTATCTGTGAAGACTGGGGCTCTGGCACAGGGCTCAGCTCCTACAGGTCTATAGGTTAGTCACTGCTTTTGGATTCTCCTTTTGATTTTCTCCTTCCTGAGGATTCTTTTCCACACGCTTTCCCAAGGATTAGTTGCCCTGATACCATTTTGCAGTGTGTGACACAGAGCTAAATACACAACTCTGTACTGAATCACTAGAATTACACCCACATTTAACAATGAATTTGATAGGGGTTGTAGCAACCCTGGAGGGGTTGGAAAAACAGGTAGACATGGTGTTTCAAGAGATGGTTTAGTGGTTGGGGGTTGTAGGGCAAATGATTGGACTTGATAATCTTGAAGGTCTTTTCTAACCTTGATGATTTGATGGTTCTATGATATTCAGGCTTATAAAAACACTCAAGGGAGAGAGAGAATGGTGAAATGAGAGATGATAGAGGATACTGCCATGATTTTAAAAGACTTTTGTGAGTCATAGATGGCTCCTGAAACCTTGAAGTGCTCCTTAATATTCCAATTTTTGGTTCATGTCTCCATCTTTATCAGTAGGAGATTCGTCCGTTTGGGGATAACTGTTTTCCTTTAAAAGATCCAGAATGTATTTTCAGTAAATAGACATTTTTACACATTGACTCTCTTAATTTCATCAGTTTCTAAATTAAAACAGAGCTTCAAACTGAAAACCAAATTATTTCATCTTGAAGACACTGAAGCAGAAATTTTTTAGATGTTATTATGTGCTAAATTAATTATATGAAGGAACTGCAAGAATTCCCTGAATCTTTCAACTCTACTTTTAATTTTGCAGTATCTGTCTTTTATGAAAGAAAAAAACCCAGAAGAACAGTTCTAAAACTGTCACTCAGTGCTATCACTTCTTGGGTTTAACATTTATTATGCCTACAGGCTGGGGACTGAGAGGGAATCTTGACTCAGCTGTGATCATCCTGGCAGATGTGACTTGGGTTCTGACTGCCAGACATTTTCCTCTACAGCAGCGACAAGGGTAAATGATACACAAGGCAGAACCGTGTTTAGCAGCATATTTAGGAAGTCAACGTTAGAAAAATGTATCGTACTCTATATGCATTTGTGCATGATACTGAAGAAGAAGTAGTTGACAGGGCAAATGGCTGAGCTTCAATCCAGAGGGGTCTTGGGACAATGACAACCTTGTGAAATTCACCCAAACTGTTTTGTGTGGGGTGTGGATTAAACCCAGCCATAGGATAGGGACAGACCTGCTAGAAAAGATTTGAGGTTTATGGTGGCCATCAAGCTGAGCATCATCTACCAGCGTGCTCTCCTAGTAAATGTCCCAAACTGTGGGTGTGGCTGTGCCAGGAGGAGCTTGGAAAGATAGACTGACTCTGTTGAAGCTGCATATGAAATACTGAGGCGAATTAAAGAAGGATATCAAGAAACCAGAAAGAGTGCTCTTGAGTGTTACAGGATGGTCAGGGATCTACAGCCAGTGTTTAAACTCAAGAGGTGACTTTGCAGCCTAAAAGTGGTCTTCAGCTATTTAATAAGGTGTTCCAAAGTCAATGGAGTCAAAGTCTTCTGTGGTAGATGGGACTGAGAACCACAGAATCATTCAGGTTGGAAAAGACCCATGGGATCATCAAGTCCAACCATCAGTCCTATTCTACAAAGTTAACTTCTAAACCATATCTCCCAACAGCACATCTAAATGACCTTTAGACGCATCCAGGGATAATGACTCGGCCAATGCCCTGGACAAGACAGGGGAAGAGCAACACATTACAGGGGCAACAGCAACAAGTTACAGACTGGGAAGTTCAGAATGGACGTGTTGGGAAAAACTTTCACTAGTGGAGTTATGCAGTACCACAGCAAAAATTCCCAGAGAGGGGTGGAATCTGCTGTCCATGGAGATTTTTAAGATCTGGGTTGACAAAACCATGGTTGATATCATCTGTTCTTTGTGACAGCCCCATTTCTAATGGAAGGTTGGAGTAGGTGATCTCCAGGGGTCATAGTATTTCTGAGACTAATATTATGATATTTAGATGATGCTAGTGAGTACTGAATAACTTTCTCAATGCATTTATTCTGTTGAAACACTTCCCACAGAGCTGGTTTCTGCAGATTTTTGTTATTTTGGCTGCTCATCACTTTTCTCTACCTCCTGTATGTAGTCAGTGGCTGTTTAGTTTACTAAAGTTATTTTGATGGCTGTGTGCTAATTAATTAATAATGTACTAATTAACATCAGATTTCCATGAGGGCTTTTTAAGACCCACTTCTCTTAGAACCTTCTAGAGTGACATCTTTTATATCAGTAACAATTTGTGGAGAAAAATTGCCTATAGAGGTATTGAAGGATTTATTTTTCTGCTCTCCAATACTGATGAAAATTAGTTTTAAAAATTAATCTGCTACCTACTGCAGAACACTCCAAAATTGTGGGACACAGCTGGAATATTGTGGGATGCATATTTGCGGAATATTTTAAGGACAAGGGAATTATCTGGGGAGAGATTCTTCTCTGAAACTCTTGACTGAAAAGGTTTGCTCAGTTTTGTTTCACTTTGCACTACAAAGCAACACCAAAAAAAAAAGGGGAAAAACCCCCTATATTTTGTTGTTGTGGAAACCACTTTGAAGTAAGAGCACCTCTAAAACTCCTTAAATCAGATGCATGAAATCATAGAATCATTAGGGNGCTCAAGAGACCCAGCTCCCTCAGCCTTTCCTCGTAAGGAGGTGCTCTAAGTGCTTGCTATAGTGGCCAGAGAATGGATTTCTTTAACTGCTGGCAGAAATGAAACAGAGAAAATGTGTAAAAATATCTTCCACCTACTTCAGCTGAAGAAACTAATCACATTAGATGTATTATCCTGGGAAGAACTGAAGAGAATAGATTGACAGTAGAGATCTGTAAAAGTATCATGAAAAAAAGATGGCAAAGTGCCTTTTGGTTTGGAATCCAGCAGAATAAGTGTTTTCTAATGCTTGTAATAAATGACATCAGTCTTCAGTAGTGTTAATGAGACCATTAATATGATGGAATATTAAACTCATTTGTGATTTTCAATGTAGTTTCCCAATACGACTTCTCGTTGTTCTCATTTAATTGGTTTTGCCAGCTTGAGAAGTTTATTTGAAGACTAGGATTTACCATATGTCAAATAAACTTTGACTCTGGTAGCTCAGCTCGTTTTATATGCAAAGGACAGAATTAATGATATCTTAGATGGGTCTGGAGAATTATGTTTGCTAACATCTCTGACCCCATCGTGAAAACCCATCATTGCCATTAAGTTTTAAAAATGCAATGTCTGGAGCCAGTATGCTAAGACTTGAGAAATTATATTAGCTCTATTAAAATGAAGTTTTAATGTCCTTAAACAATTGCAGCTCAAATGTTATATGTCTGTTAATGAACTTCATAAATATTTATGCTATGCCATTAAACTGTGCAGTTTAAAATGAGTAAGGAAAGACTTCAGGTGCCTTTTGCTTAATTTGAAAGGATGGTGTCATCACTTGGAGCCTGCCTATCTATCTATCTGTTGCATGCCATTGTCCATCCTCTTACCACAGTACCTCAGAGGTAATTGCATTAATGTCAGTGGAATTATACCAACGTCAAAGCAGTAAATATGAAATATCCTACTGTTACACAATGTTTGCATTGGCTCCCCTTAGTCTGCGCTTTGGCACCAGGAAGGCTGGTAGGGACATAAGGACACAAAAAGAGCAGAGACAGAGCAGATTGTACTGGCACATTTATATCACCACTTGTTAATGGGTAGGCAGGAGGTACTAGAATTTTCCATTTTTTCTAGAGTGGCATACAGACATCTTTTCAGTGAAGTCCATCTGATATTCAAATGCCAATAAAACCTTGTTTCATGTAATTCAGGTCCAGTGAAGACACTGGTCACAAGTAGTGTCCCTCANTATATTCAAATGCCAGAAAACCCTTGTTTCACGTAATTCAGGTCACAAATAGTGTCCCTCAAGGCTCAGTTTTGGGACCAGTCTTGTTTAACATCTTGATGAGGGGATCAAATGCACTCTTGGCACATTTGCAAATGGCCCAAAATTAAACAGCAGTGTTGTTCTGCTTGAGGGTAGGGAGATGCTGCAGAGGGATTTGGACAGGCTGGAGCAATGGGCTGAGGCCAGTGGGATGATGTTTAACAAAGCCAAGTGCTGGCTCCCTGGAGGGGTTTAAAAATGAGTAGCTATAGCACTTGAAGCCACGGTTGAGGGGTTAGGGAGACATGGGGATTAGGGCTGGACTTGATGATCCTGGAGGTCCATTCCAGCCGTGATGATTCTGTAATATTATGATAATAAAATTTCACTCATGCAAACTGATATACCTGAGTATTTAGACTTTCCTGCTTTTAGGAATCTGCGAAAGTTGCTGATTAAAGTAACTTGAAAAAAATGCTTTAATAGAAGGCAGTCTAGCCACACACTCATTGCACACAAAGATGTGTTTTTTTAAAAGCTGCTGTTGTTCTGCTCATTTCCCCTTGTCTAGATCTTAGTCTTTTCTACAGGATTTAATAAATTCCCTTCAAATCAATACACTCCAGCTCTTCAATTAGGATTAGAAGACAGAAAACAATGGCAGTGTGTGTGGTTTTGTAAGGGACTCATCTCCAGCCACTGCTTGATATCCTGTTTCAGTTCACTGCCTTAAATTATTTGTTCTCCCTTTGATATTTGGCTTGGGCAGCTTTTGGTTGGCATCAGAGCTGCATTCCCTCATTAATGAGTTTCCATTGTATTTTTAAATACTATTGATATTCACTCAAAAACCTATCTCATTATTGCTGCTTTTTAAAAAATATAAATTCTTATTTCCCCTTACACTTAATAGATCTTGGTTGCTTTGTCTTGTACATTTGAGCTTCCTCACCATGGCTGCTGGCTAGCGAATGGCTAGGCAGATGAGTCTCCATTTCCTCTCTGATCACTGCTGCTAGCAGCAGACCACAGTGGATGAATAATTGCTTCCCAACTCAAAGCAAAATGCTTAGCGAAAGTGTTTGAAAACACTAGCAGATGAACATAAGCAGCATCCTTTCAGACAGCGCTCTGGTTTTTTTCTTCACAAATGACAAGTCCTCTTGTAGACTGATAACAGATGGGGATTTTGGAGAAATATTTTGCCTCTCTGATTCCTTAGGTCTTGCTATAGCTGTTGGCGTTTTATCGCTGGGACTGATACGATTTTAGAGATGCACTAAAAATTTCCTTACAGGAGACAGCAAAACTAGTGAGAGCTTCCACTTTGTTTTAATTATGTGAGAGAACAATAACGAGTCCATTTTATTTGTTTAATCAAAGATACTGTTTTAGATTCCTCGGGTATTTACACAGGGATAGAAGGACATTACATGGGTTTGGACACTTAGGGTGAACAAATATTCCATCTTCAACAAAACTTGCCTGTGAGTTTCCCTCACTGCACTGTAATTAAAACTCTGCAGTTGCTAAGGTTTAAATTAGAGCTGACTGATCATGTTTAATTTAGGTGTCTTAATGGCTGTTTTTGAACAGGTACAGTACCTAATCAAGGGTTTATCCCGCAGAGAAAGGAGTACAGAAAAAATCCTAAGACTTTTTTCTCCCAAAGCACATAAATCTATAGAAGAATTCAGGCAAATAACAATTCCACTGAAGTCAGTGGTACCATTACTTACTTGCTTGAAGTTCTGTTTGCATTAGAGGAGTTGATATATCAAGAGCTTACTCTTGCAGTTAGTTTATTCTTGCATCAGGAGAAAAACCTTTTGATGGGAGACATGAATATTTCCCTGGCTTCTGATTCTTAGGGGACTCAACAACAATCAGCCTTTTGCTTTTGCATCAGGTATCATGTATTCAAAGATCCCAAATCACTTCCCAAGCTGTGTGGGAATTAATTCCATCCAGAGAAAAGTAGAACATTATTTACACCACTGGGGATAATGAAATGACTGAATGTATTTAAATCATAGGAAACAAGGGCAATAGTTTGGCATGAATTTTGGGTTCCATCTAACCTAATTTACTTCTCTCTTTACTGCAAAGAATAAAAACCATCCACATTTTACCAAGGGATTTTTGAAGGCACACAATGAACACCAAGCGATTTGGGATATAATTATAACTCAGAAGAATTGCATTGTGGAATTTTTCATCTCCCCTCTGTTTTTTTGCCAGAACAGCTTTTTTGAAGAGGAAAAAAATGGTGATAAATTGTGAAAATGTTTTAAAGTCTCTTGCCTCTGGTGGTCCTTCCCTTACGTGAAATGGATGGAACACTGCAATGAAGTCTGTGAAATTCTCGGTGTGGGAAAATACGTTTAGAGTTTGACACTGTATCTTGTTTTCAAAGAATCTTTAGACTCAACGGTTCCTCTTCAAAGATAATAGCACAGAGCCGCTATTGAAAAGGGTGATCATTAGGTAGGGGTCTTTACATGACACATACATATTTATGGTGCCTCATTAGGGCTGAGCTCTGTTATATTGGTTCCGTTTTCTACCCCATTTTAAGGTTAAGGTTTAAATTCCCAACCAAACAAGATGTTTAATGGAGTTCTGATGTATTTTTTAAATACAATTATTACCAAACAGCTTTAAGAATGAGTTCACTCTGCATAATGATTAGGGCTGTTAAACCCTAACATGTCTCATTTTTGACTGAACCATACTGAGGGGCTTCACTCATTGGCAAGGTAGCACAACTGACATATAGGCAGAAAAAGAGGCAAAGAATCACAGTTAAATATATAGAAGAAGAAATCGGTGAAATCCTATTTGCTTTTATAAACTCTAAGCCATACCTTTGGCTCCAGAGCTTTCAAATAACAAAGTAATAGATCTATATGAAAGCTGAACTTGCCATATCTGTGCTGCCGTTCAGCCAGGTTAATCTCCTCTACTTCAAGCAAAAGTTGTTCTTAGTTTCTTTAACAAGAGCTCTTGGAAATAGCTATTTACAAGCGTGGGGAGAAGTCGATCCTTTAAAACTCCTGTCTTTCTTATCACTTCACAGCTGTTCCTAAACACAGAAGGGGAAAAAACTGCAGTAAATTTCTGTTATCTATCAGCAAATGTTGACTATATTAATGAGATTAATCAGTCATTTGGAGGTTAAACAGATTAATTAGATGCTATCTTATTTTAATTTTCTGTGCCCTAATGGATGCTTTGTGTTATGCATTAATACACATATCTTATGATTTTCTGCATTCTCTCTTCTTGATGCTTCTGTTTAAAATAATAATAACAGGTCACACATTCCAGGCAACATTTAATGAATGTAGTGCCCTAAATGTCTTTCAATCAACTGTTTTTTACATAGAGTCCTTTTCTCCTCCTCTATCTGCTAGATCACATCCAGGCAAACTTTTCTTATAGACATCAAGAAGTATTCGGGGGTCTATCCATGGCAGCACTTCAGTAAAGTCAGTTTTATTTAGAGGTGCCATCTGTGTTCGTTCAGTTCTGAATCCCTGACCACAGGGGCCACAGACTCCTGCCCTGCTTTCTCAAATGAGCTTTGTTAGATCTTTGTTTTGAAGATGTTTCTCTTCTTCAAAGCATTTAGTACCTCTCAGTTGAAGTGGCATTCAAGCATAATAAATTTTCAAGAGTGTATTAGTAGCTGAAAACATCATCAAAGCTGTTAATCTCCTGGTGAAGCAATAGGAACCGCATAGAATTTATAGGATGTGACTGGGTGAAATATTTAGACACCATCTTCTAAGTAATGTGGGAAAAGGGCGGCAGTGAAGGAGAGTTTGGAGGCTGCTTCTCCATTTTCTCATTGTTAGGACACACATTAGAGAGTCATCACTGCTTTTATGTTGAGACAATTCTAAAGTCTGAACTGAATATTTACTAAACCTTACCAAGGCAGCCCACTCCCAGCAGCACAGGACACTCATTACCTGAGTTCTTCTACTGTGCTTTTATTGTTATTACAGCTCATTTACAAAATAGCTTAATTACTTGTTTGACAAATATATAAAATATTAAAGGCAGTGCTAGTTGTTCTCTAAATGTCAACATATTCTTCCCTCGTGTTCCCCAAAGCGAGAAGTACTGATGAATGGTTTTCATTATTCAGTGGAGCAGTGTGATACAAGGATCTCCAGCACCTTGTCCTGGAGTTATCCACAACCTATGGAGTTATCCTTCTCCTATGTAGTGAATCTATACTGACCTTCCTATTGCTCACTCAAACTTGGTGAGAAGCCCTTCATTCTTAGGGCTTATGAAGAGAGTGAAAACCTCTTAATACAGTGCAGTGCCTTCTGATACCAAATTAAAAAATATATGTTAATTATAATGATGTCATTTCCCATCAGCCTTTCAGATGGAAGAGTTTTTAACTCCTTTTAATTTCAAAATTCTTTGAAGTCACTGCAACAGGTGAAAACCAGCGGGTATGGGATAGTGTTTTATCTCAAAGCTGTTCTGCCATACACATTTTTTAATTGCAGTATGTGAAAATATTGTAGCTAATTATACTGGTCAGCTTGGGATGATGCTTTTCTAAAATCATTTGAGTAATGTTTTCTATGCAACCATAGAATCATTAGGGATCGGAAGGGACCTCGAAAGATCATCTAGTCCAATCCCCCTGCCACAGCAGGATCGCCTAGGTGAAGTCACACAGGAACACTTCCAGGTGGGTCTGGAACTGCTCCAGAGAAGGAGACTCCAGAAAATTTGTAATAGTGGTAAGTAAGATTTACTAATGAGGTTTTGAAACCTGTATTTTAAAAAGCATTTAAACATTTAATCAATATGTAGTTGATTTTACTACCAGCTTTAGAAAATTATCACTGGACTGGGTTTCAGTCCATGCAGTTGATGCGTTTTGAGTGCATGAAATATTTCTATTGAAAAATGGTTTCATTAACTTCTCACTATTAAGGAAGAATTTAGTTTTGATATAAAAATGCTCTGGTTTTGCTACTAAAGACATTCCGAATCTTTCTTCCTGAATATTTCAACATTTTCAAATGTTTATTTTAATTTTTATGATAAAACATCTCCAATTTATCAGAAAACACTGGTGAAGTTGCCAATATAATTCTTTAAAAAGCTATATAAAGAATTATATAGCTTTTCCAGTAACTGCACTTCGAGTTTGAGCTGTTAATAGATGGTCCTATTTCAATAAAATTAAAAAAACATTACAATATTCATAAAATTCTGGGTTTAATGAACTTTTTCTGAATTCAAACCTGGATCAAAAAGATTCATCACTAAATACATCCAGGATCAGTTTTAAGCCAGGCTGCAGTGGGAATGTTTTGTAGAAATCCCTGGAAATCCATTGCATACACTTAATTAGCTCCATGCTCTCAAACATCAGGTTCACTGAGAAGCTGTGGAGCTTTGGAAATGATAATGTCAGTTGTTGGTTTGGATTCCTGAAAAAAAGAAGAAACTTTTATTCTGGTAACAGAATTTTCCCTAAAGAGGGAAATCTCCTCTTTTTGGTCAGCATCAGCTGTTGACCTGATGTTCCACTAGAATTTGTGTTGATTAGTTGACACTAAATTAATAAACTGACAAAAACCTCAAAAGAATAGTGAGTTTTACAGCGTTTCTGGCTGTGAAGACACTAAAACCGGACAGACAGAGAAAAACTGTATTGTGCAAGATGAAAAACAACATCACATCATTAACTCACAGAAAAGGAAGAACCAAACCAGGTTGATTTTGTTCTCTAAGATCTAAAATTCATACACAGGAGGTTCCATCTAAATATCAGCAGGAATCTTCCCAGTGAGGGTAACAGAGCACTGGAACAGGCTGCCCAGGGGGGTTGTGGAGTCTCCCTCTTTGGAGCCATTCAAGACCTGCCTGGATGTGTTCCCTTGCAACTTGGTCTAGGTGATCCTGCTGTGGCAGGGGGATTGGACTGGATGATCTTTCGAGGTCCCTTCTGATCCCTAATGATTCTATGATTCATTTAATATTTCATTCTGCTTGTTGCTATTATGTTAATTGGGATTAAAAGCAATTATCATGTCATTATATCCCTCTTGGCATTCACTTCTAGCTTGTTGACACCAGAATAAAAACCACCAGTGTGGCTTTTGCCAAGAGCAGGAGAGTAAGGACTGGCTAAAGAGACATGAAGTATAGCTGCAGGCAAGAAGACTCAAGGGACTGAGCTGGGTATTCACATTATTTCTGTTTCTTCAGTCTCTGTGTTTTGCACTTTATCCTTAATTAAGTTTGCTTTTACTTAATTGCTTTCCTTGATGAATATAAATTCAATCACCTCTCAACAGAATCTTGCTGATCCAAAACCATAATTGTCTGTAAATGGGTGTAAATTCTGCCTTGCTAAGTAAAAGCTGGGNATCAAAAAGATTCATCACTAAATACATCCAGGATCAGTTTTAAGCCAGGCTGCAGTGGGAATGTTTTGTAGAAATCCCTGGAAATCCATTGCATACACTTAATTAGCTTCATGCTCTCAAACATCAGGTTCACTGAGAAGCTGTAGAGCTGTGGAAATGATAATGGCAATTGTTGGTTTGGATTCCTGAAAAAAAGAAGAAACTTTTATTCTGGTAACAGAATTTTCCCTAAAGAGGGAAATCTCCTCTTTTTGGTCAGCATCAGCTGTTGACCTGATGTTCCACTAGAATTTGTGTTGATTAGTTGACACTAAATTAATAAACTGACAAAAACCTCAAAAGAATAGTGAGTTTTACAGCGTTTCTGGCTGTGAAGACACTAAAACCGGACAGAGAAAAACTGTATTGTGGAAGATGAAAACCAACATCAGATCATTAACTCTCAGAAAAGGAAGAACCAAACCAGGNAAACTGGGAATTTTTTGCATGCTTTAGGTGCCTGTGTTCCCCACTGGAATTTGGAATGTCACGGCATTTTCAGGGGAGCTTTCTGTGAAAACTCCTGTTCCATGCTAGTTTTCAAATTTCAATAGAAATGTATGACCTGGTGTGGCATGGAGCTTCAGTCTGTGCCCGATGAGCAAATTAGCAGAAAAATAGGGACACATCTACAAGTAACCGGACAGACAGGAGACTTCTTTTTGAAATTCCCCACCAGTGTGAAGGCAGCAGCTAGAACAGCATTTCAGCACGATGCCTGGGTCCCTTACGGGTGGGGAAAGGCAGATGGTGAAACAGAGACCCAGGTGATAGGAATCAGCACAGTAGCCTAGGACTTGGCTAAGAGACTTAATAGGACTCCAGTGGAAAAGACTAGGGAGGAATTGATCATAGATGTCTCTTTTGAGATTAAAGGGCGTTGATTCTTTTGTTACAAGCAGCATGGTGGCAAATTTCTGCCTATAATTGGGTCAAGTGTTCTCAGGCATTTGCTTGGTGGAGTATAAAAGGATTTTGAAATTCATGCTTGATTTGCTGAGCCTCACAGGGACAAACAAGGAGAAAGTATACACATCTAAACCACCAGTTACAGCACAGGCTGATCCTGGCTCTCACTATAGGTGATTGTAATGGTAGCAGGTTGTCACTGATACTAGGTTGAAACTGTATGAAGGGTATCACTGGAGAACAGGCACCTTGCAAGGAGCATGGAGAATGATAGCACAGAAGATTGGAGAATGTAGCTGCGGATCCTGTTACACTTAGGAAAGGCAGTAACATCCCACTGGAGAATGGGGAAATATAGAGAGGTGCCGTGTTCAGTATGTCAAAGAAATGCTGAGGCTTGATGCCCGAGTTAGAGTGGTGAAGGGCTGATGTGAGCCTATTTGTAAGGTTAAAATTCCAATAATTTTCTAGCATTCCTTTTCCAGATGTCTGCAGCATCTGGGGAAGAAGGTAATTGAATGACAAGATGTGAGGACATAAATTGTTGCATAATGAAGGATTTGTCGAGGTGCTGGAACGAGTCCAGAGAAGAGCAACTAGAATGGTCAAGGGCCTGGAAGGTCAGCCCTACGAGGAGAGGCTGATGGAGCTGGGTCTGTTTAGCCTGGAAAAGAGGAGGCTCAGGGGTGACCTTATCGCTGTCTATAACTACCTAAAAGGTGGTTATGGTCAGGCGGGGGTCGGTCTTTTCTCCCTGGACACTGGAGACAGGACGGGGGGTCACAGTCTTAAGCTCCATCGGGGGAGATTTAGACTTGACATTAGGAAANTGGACTGGATGATCTTTAAGGTCTTTTCCAGCCTCATCATTACTGTGATACTGTGATCAGGTCACAGGGAAAAAGTACTGAAGTGATGACCTGAAAAACTAGAGGTGAGGGCCGATAAAAGCCCTGAGACTGAATCCTGGGATTCCTGGCCAATGACTGCAAATGCTTAATAGAAAGGGAAAAGCCAGCAATTAGAATGGGAGCTGCCACACGCTAGCTAGCTGGTACAGACCATAACTAAGGGGACATCACTACTTTAACTCTCTCTCTCTCAGCATTCGTTACTGTGTCTATTCTTAAGTGTAGTTTACTCCTTAAGTAGTGTAAAGGGGCATTGGACCCTTTGCTTTTGCTTATGTGGCAATTTTGATACAACACCTCTTTTAGATGTGAGAGATCATCCTTTAATATGTGTGAAAATCAAGTCTCAATCACATTCCTTACCACCCAGGAAAGTGCTCTCAGAGGACTAGAGCTAATTTGAAAAGAGCTTAATCTGCCATAGCTGCAGAGTTTGGTAAAATTAATTAAGCAATCAGCAGTTTGAAATGAAATAAAGATATCCACAATCAAGTTTACCACCTACGAGCTGGAGTGCTCTCAGGGCAAGGCAGAGATTTGTGTCTGAGATGCACCACAAACTTGCAGGGAATATTGGATAAGAAATAGTGTGGAATAGCTCCAGCAGAAAAGACTAGGATATACCTAAGCCACTCTGCTCCTTTACACACAATTTCCTGATGGCAGAGAGCTTGGGTGGGATAGTGTAGAGGAGAAAACAGGAGTAAAATGATACTACTTATTTATTTCTGAAGCAGATGCAAAGACAGAATCTTTGAACATCCTCACAGATACCGCCTGTGTTACTGCTGTACTGCGCATTTGTCTATGTCAGTAGCCACCAACTCAAGTTTGCTTGTGAAGCTGGATTTTGTGCAACGCCTGGAATTAGTAGGTCAAGAGCTACTGTCTTATGGAATCTATTAATGTGACAAGTTGACCTCAAGACAAAATGTCATAATGTCCTCAGTCCCATTTCTGAAGGTAGCAGATGTGCTGTTACAGGAAGTGTCACAAAAGGAGATAAATAGATGGCAGTTTTGATGGTTGCTCCAAGTTTTGGGTACCACGGAATAAGAAGGACATTTTGGTGCTGGAGTGGGTCCAGAGAAGGACAATGAGACTGGGGAGAGGTCTGCAAAACAGGCCCTATGAGGAGCAGCTGCGGGAACTGGGGTTGTTTAGTCTAGAGGAGGCTGAGAGGAGACCTTACTGCTCTCTACCACTATCTAAAATGAGCCTGTAGTGAGGTTGGTGCTGTTCTTTTCTCCCAAATTACTGATTATAGGACAAGGGCCTCAAGTTGTGTCAGGGGAGGTTTAGATTGGATCTTAGGAAGAAGTTCTTTACTGAGAGAGGTGATGTGCACTGGAACAGGCTGCCTAAGGAGGTGGTGGAGTCCCCATCCTTGGAAGTGTTTAAAAGACAAGTAGATAGGGCACTTGAGGCCATGGTAGGGCTGGGGAGATGCTGGGATGAGGACTGGACTGGTGATCCTGGAGGTCCTTTCCAGCTATGAGGATTCTATGATTCTAAGAAAAATGTGAGGGCTGATCAGCCCCTTTCTCTTCCCTCTCTTTTCAGAGTTGCAACAGATTGCCCAGGTCTGGAGAACAAAGACCATTTGAAAACAGAAAAATGAACAGTGATCCAATCAGTACCATGGCCAAGCAGAAACTTGAGGAACACCAGTTTTATCTATTCCTCCTGACTCTCAGAGCATTGAGCAAGTGGACTCTCCATCAGTCTAGGAGGAAGAAGTTCAAGAGGTCAGATTTGCTTTCTGTTGTTTTCTTACCCCTTCTAACAGTTTGAACTCCTCTGGGCAGCAATGACCTCTTAAAGCTAAGGGGGTTTACTGCTAGTGCTTGTCTCTCTATGCAGCCACATAATTTTCAGGAATTTGTGGCATGGTGCACACTCCCAAGTGGGATGTGTTCATCAAAAGGGAACAGAGCCCCTTGTCAAGGGGTCATGTTCAAAGGGAAAACACAGAAAAGGAAAGTAAAGAAAGAATCGATAGTTCCAGACTGGAAGTTTGTGCCAACTTAAGAAAAGTACTGCAGCCTCCTTCATACACAAAAACCATAGTCAGTAGGGCAGTTAAATATTAGCTGTTCAAGATATCAGAAAACACTGCCTATGTACTCAAGCATATGCTGTCCTTGTGATGGATAGAGTAAACTTGTGTTGTTATCATAAGCACTTGAATCTGAATGATTACCTGCTAGCAGTAATATCACAAAGTTGGAAGAAACCCAACCCATCCTGGAACTCACACATCACTGGCTGCATTTCCTCTACTACTTAGAACTATTGGGTACACACTGAGCAGTCCTCAAGTTAAGCCCATTTATCTGTTTCAGGAGTTTAAAAAACATGTCAGCTAATGAGACACTGATCAGATACAAAACAGTTCCAGAACTGAAGGCAAATAGGAGCGATTTTAGAAAGCTGCATTAGAAACATAATTACAAGGAAGACTAATGAAGGGCACCTCCTCAATTTCCCTGTGGCCCTTGCTAAGAAATTAAATCAAGTTTGTATTGCATAAACATGACTGAACTGTTAGAAATGAGGGAAAGATGAAAGTGTTGTCTTCTGAACAATAAATACATAATGAACACAAAATGCATAATGAAAAGAAAACCATTAGACTGACAAGTACAGAGGAAATTGATGGATTGTGTGAGACCCAGAGCTTAGAACTGCTACTGGGGAAGAGGCAGTGAAAAGGTTATTTTGGAGGAATAACTACCAAGGTTTGGAACTTGTGTTGGAATAGACTTTCCTGATATTTCAAGAGGAGTAAAGCTAAAGTTGTTTCTTGAGCCACCACCAGCCAGATGATGAGAGGTCTCTGTTGATGGGTAGGACATGCAATACAAAACCTGTCGAAATCCAAGCGTTTCCACTGGCACCATCAGGCTCTGCATGAGGGTTTGGCAAAAAAAAAGGCCCTCTTTGATTTTGGGTTGAATTTTCTGTCAAATGCCACCTCAGGCTTCTTGAAGCCACAGAGGAACATAACCACTAATACTAAAACTCTGCCCACAAAGTAAAAAAAAAGTTTCAGTGAAGAAAAGAACAGATACTGATTTCTGTAGAGTGAACAGGTGATACTTCTTCAGCTGCTCAAAGTATTTAGAAATATAGAATCCTTAGGGA
>VZRI01009679.1:0-11612 GCA_013397515.1 Upupa epops
TCTTCCCAAACCAAGACAGATGTTCAACATCCCCCGGAAGGGGACTGAATCTTGTGCAGTCACTTGAATCTCAATCTTGACAGCGAAATAGTCATTGCTGTTTTCCACATAAGGTTTTCTCCCATCACTTTTAGACAACATAGTAGCAATGTATTTGGACCGTATTTCTGAAACTAAATTTAAGATTGCTGTGTGGAACATGTTAAAAGTCTTACTGAAATGAACATCTCTAAGATACAGACAACTTAAGGAAAACTAAATGGATTTGTAAAAAAAAAATAAATCCTGTCAAGACAGTGTTGACTATCACTGATTTCTTCATATGATGGTACATTCTTACAACCACATTGACTGCCAGTGAAATGAAAATAAAATCATATACCACCTCCCACCTCCCAAATTGTTTACCTAAAAATAGGAGTTGAGGAGGCTGGCTTGCAGTTCTTCAGTTATATATTTCTTGTTACCAAAAGGGGAAAAAAATCCCACGGAATTGCAGTTACAGAGACACCTCGTCTGTCACTACCATTTTTTATCCTCTTTTCTTATTTTTCTACCTCCTACCCACTAGTAGATGTCCCACAATATCTGGCAGGAAAACTTAGTTCCTCCTCCACAGAAGATGTCACTTAGCTAAGGGTATTGTGAGATTTCTTATTAAAAGCTTCAAAAATGACAGTGTGAAAGTCTCACACACATTAAATAAAATCCTCCTCACAAAGATGGGTTGTATTTCTCCCTTTGATTTCATACACTTACATTCCAAACTTGCATAATTATATCAGTCCTATTGATCTGACACAAACTTTTGAAAACTTGACATTGGAAACTGGAGACAATCTCATAGTATCATGGAATCACTAGGGATTGGAAGGGACCTTGATACATCATCTAGTCCAATCCCGCTGCCACAACAGGACCAACTAGACCAAGTTGCACAGGAGCAGATCCAGGCAGGTTTTGAACTTCTCCAGAGAAGGAGACTCCACAACCCACCCTGGGCAGCCTGTTCGACTGCTCTGTTACCCTCCCTGGGAAGAAGTTCCTACTGATATTTATCTGGAACCTCCTCTGTTCCAGCTTGCACCAATTGCCCCTTGTCCTATCACTAGATGACCTTGAGAAGAGCCTGGCTCCAGCCTCCTGACACCTACCTCTCACATATTTATAGACCTGAATGAGGTCTCTCCTCAGCCTCCTCTTGTCTAAGCTCAAGAGAGCCAGCTCCCTCAGCCTTTCCTCATAAAGCAGGCACTCTGCTTCCTTCATCATCTTTGTTGCTCTATGCTGGACACCCTCCAGCAGCTCTGTGTCCTTCTTGAACTGAGGGGCCCAGAACTGGACACAAAACTCCAGATGCAAATCTCCTTGTCCTTCTTCTTTGATGAATGCCACCATCTCGAAGTTCAGACTCCTTTTTTCCTATACATGCAGCCATAGAGAGACTCTATGACCAACATTTTCTTAAGCACTTCTCTTTGAAAACTCCCAGTGTTGTAAATTAATTCCTGACCCCTTGACATTACACAACAGCTTAGGGAACCAACCAGATTCCATCACATGACCAAGCTGAGAACTATTGTATTCCCCTTCTCTATGACATTATAAATGGCACATGGGAGGACTCAAATTTTTCTTTCTGCCACTGAAGATGGCTGCCAATGTGGATCTGACATTTTCCTCCTGCCACACCTACCCCTAAGTTCATTTCCCATAATCCAGGACAGCAAACTCTTCCATATGATGTTTTTTATTCAGCTAAGCTTTACAATTCCTAAACTTTCTGGAGAACATGATTACAGCTGTGTATTACCACAATACATTTAGAAACAGCTGATGCAGCAAAACTCAGCAAGCAGCAGAAGGAGTAAATAAGATTGTCATGCATTATTTAATTGTATGGAGTAGCTTTTTTCCCTTTCTTCAACAGAGAACAATCAGAACTGCTCTTAGGTGTTCTTTTGCTGCAACGTGTACTAGTTATTACAGCTCAATCCTAAGACTGACAGAAATCACTCTTCCCTTCCCAGTAAGTTGTGAGACTTTCAGCCTGGGGAGTACCATGAACTGGCACCAAGAATACAACCCCTGCATCATGCAGACAAAGTGTTGGACTTGTCATGGAAAGGAGATTCACTGTCTCAAAGTACCACCACCGCCATCCCACCTCCCCTCCCCTTGCCCCATACATGTGTATAGGGCACATATGTGCCTTGCTGGGAATTGAAGATTAAAATTGTCAGAAAAATGGAAGTATATCAGTTCCCCCCCACCTTTTTTTTTCCCTAAGATATTTCAACACAATGATGTGCTCCACAATGTGGTTTACTAAGCATGAACTGTTCACACATGTAAGCTGAACACCTACAGAGAAAGGCTATCTACCACTTCTCCAAGAAGAATCTTATTCTCCAAGAATAAAATTTATTCTCCAAGAATAAAAAGAGATAAAGACCAAGAACCATTCTAGTTTGAACCTAAAATATTAATCTCTATCTGTCCTTTGCCATTAGCTCTCCTTGACAACAACCCTAAAAAGGCTAAGGATACATTCTGGACTAGAACATTATTTATTGTCTACCATATCTGAAACACTTTACAGCAGAAAACACATGATCAGAAAATACCTGCCAGATGGGTAACAAATTCACAGAAGATGGTGCTGAAACAGACTGTTGAAAACATCCTCCAATTTGTTTTACAAAAGCACCATCACAACCAGGACAGGCCTATTTGATCTGTCTGGAGATTCACTTGCAGTAACAAAATGAAGTGACATTTAGCACAGCTCGAAACAAAACCACTTCAATCTGCTGCATGTGAGGGAGCCCATCCGGAGCTGAGGAACAAAACAAATTTCACTAGAACAAAAAAACTCCTGTACTGATCCAAAAGGAAGCAGTTTATTTCAGTCCTCAGCTGAACAAAAGTGAATAGCTTTTAGTGTTTAGCTGTTGATTCCAGTCTCATGAACTTCACCAAGGACAAGTGCAAGGTCCTACACTTGGGTCAGAGAAATCCTAAGCACAAACAAAGGCTGAGAGGATTGAGAGCAACCCTCTAATTAAATTAGGGGTACTGCTGGATAAAAGCTAAATGTGATCTGGCAGTGTGTTCTTGCAGACCAGAAAATCAACTATATCATGGGTCGCAGCAAAAGAAATTTGACCTACAGGATGACAGAGGTGATTCTATTCTTCTGTTCTGCTTTGGTGATACCCCCATGTGTATTACTACATCCAGTTCTGTGGCCCACAGCATAAGAAGGACATGGAACCTACTTAAGCAAGTGCAGAGGAGAACCACAAAGGTTATCAGAAGGCTTATTCTGCTATGAGGACAGAGTTTGTGGTGTTTGGTCTAGAGAAGAGAAAGCTCCAGGGAGACCCTACAGTGTCCTTACAATACTTAAGAGATACATGAGGCAGGACTCTGGCAGGAAGTATAGTGATAGGATAAGGGTAGCAGTCTTAAAGCGAAAGAAAGTAGATTTTACATTTTAGAAGGAAACTTTGACTTTGAGGGTGGTGTTATTTTACCACATATTCCTCACTGCTAGAAGAGGTAATGTAAGGGCATGGGTGGTTTCTTCTGACTTCCACCGCTTGTTTGTTACTCCTGTGTCAGGTATTCAAGTACCTTTCAGAGTGTTAAACCACTTTACATAATAAGCTACCTCCTTTTCTTATTCTTTTGAAAAGAGTAACTAAGATGCAGAGAAATTAGTGACAAATCTGAATATTTTAACTTCATGCAAACTCTTATCCACAGTCTTAGAATTGGCCTATTTTTAAGCCTTTACAGTAACAAAATGTGACTACTGACATCCAGATCTCAGCATGTCCTGTAAAATTTGGTGGCACAGACTAGGTTTTGAGACCAGAGGGCAGCATCTTTTTTTATGATTCTTTTTATTTTCTTGAAAAAAATCCCTGAATTAGATTGTATTTCTAACAGTCAAAAAAAGCTAACAAGTAACAGGAAAATAAAAGACAAAAAAAAACCTCCTGAAGTGTCAGAAATAATTTCAAAGGGAAGAACAGCTGTCTGTATGAGTCTTAATTCAAGTAGAACCTATGTATCTTGTGTATAATAAGCTAGACACACCAGCAATGGATTACTGACTCTATCTCCTCAACATCCTTTGCCCACATAGTATCCTTTATCTCTCTAGAAAACTGAGATCTTGTTCTGCTTCATTTCAAGTGCATTACAATCTTACTCTTTTAGCTTCTTTGGAAGAGCAGGACAAAGTGTATGGATCTTATTTATCTTAATTTACTTCTTAATTCCATGCAGAAATATTGGATACATTAGATAGTTGGCTGGGATTGACTGACAACACTGAAAGAATTTCTTCAAGTGCAAAATGATAACAGAATTTAGTACAAGTTGCTTGAAATTGCAATGACCACCCAATTTATCTCACAGAGAATGGTGCATGCTATGCATAGACAGCGTGATTGGAAAAAATTCACTTGAAAGAATATATTACACTTATGTATTACCAAGCAATGACAATATGCCCATTTCCCACAGCAGCAGTGCAAGAAGAAAAGAACGTAACTGCTAAATTAAAGTAAATTAACCTTTTAATCTTGGATACACTTGCTGATAATATTGTTATGTGTAAACTGTCATTATTGCACAGCAAGGGGTTCTTCAGTCAGATGGAATAATGGACAAGGATGAGCAGGATTTTGGTATTTCTTCTCTTCGTGAAGCCTCTATGTACTTTTCCTCCTCTTCTCAAAGGCTTTCATGTATAGGCATGTTTTCAGATCCTGTAAACTTCAATTGTAATGTTTAAGTTTGCAGATACTGGTTGTCTATTTCTCTTGTTCCTGACAGGAAAAGATTCAATGTATTCACAAAGATATACAGCACAACACTGCACACGATATGCAAATTGTGTTAGGTTGTGGTCACCGCAGAGTTAAAGAAGTTCATGCATAGAAGAGAATACACATAGACACAATACTTTTATTCTATACTGAAACTGGTACAAGCTGTGTTTCCAAGGTACAGTGTCCAAGGCTCCCAGTTTCCAGTCTGTCAGCATATGATGACTTGAAGTTCCCAGCATGTTGCACTCAAGTATCCTGGTTCTCTGCTGCAGACATGTTTTTTTTCATAGCTCATGAGCCTCATTCCTTTTCTTCAGGAATTGCCTTTTGGTTTGACAATGCAGACCATGAGAAAAATCAGTCACCATCAGGGCTTTTTGTATATGGCTTTAACAGCACATGTCTTCTCAAAGCTATTTGCATCGATGTTCAGATTTTTGCCTCAGGTGAAGTTTCATTTTAAGATGCTTTCTGTGCAGGTGGAGGTTTCACACATTAAAAGTTTTGAAAGACCTCCACAGAATGTTTGTGATAAAAAAAGCATCTTGGCTGTCTGAGGAGATGCTTGACTTGCGAACCATTGTATGAAGGATAAAATACAGGATGACAGCAGTCTATTCTTGCTCTGCTCTTTTGTTGATTTTTGTGTATCTGTTTTTTGACTCGTGGAGAGAGCATAAAAGGTTGCATGAATGTTTGGGCTGTGATAACTCAAGACAGGCTGACACACTAAAACTATTGTTGTTTGCCTGTGTTCTATTCTGGATTTTGGGGATTAGCAGTCCTAGGTGAGGCTTCTTTGGTAGGTAGTCATTCATATTGACTGCTTTTGATTCACCATTTAGGCTAACAAAGCCCCCTAAGTGAAATATCCCAGATTGACTGAGAACCTTAGGAGAAGCATTATAAAACCAGAATTAGCAAGAGTACAGATTTTACCATAACTAAATGCTTTTCAGCTTCTCGGCATCACTAATTAAAGGATCTTCTAAGAGACATGAAATAACGAGAAGACAACAATACTTATTTTAAGGAACAACTCCTGAAAAGAAAAAACAATGAGAAAAAAAGCATGACCACAAAAATCTCTGTATGGTACGCCTTAAAGAAATTACAGAGGGAAGTATAATGAAAGCCTTCAGACCAAGCCACACTGACCGAAAAAACATTTCTGCAGGGAGATCACTAAGATTCCATGCCAGCAACTCAATAATCTGTGGCAAACTGTAGACAGCTTGCCAGCTAATTAGATAGATGGCTCACAGCCTTGAAATGTTTAAACGAAACCTAGCAATCCATTTCCCCTGGAGGAATTTTGGTGGAAATCAGCAAATATTTCATCCAGCTATTTTGTGCTGGTTATCAAGCAGACCTTCAAATGTGCTCCAGAGCACAGAGACTCTTAGGTGGGCACAAAGCCTCTGTGCACATGAAAGAAGACTTGATGAAGGTTGGCAAAATGAAAAACACCAAAGCACCCATCTTTATGATGATAGCACTTGAAGTACATTCAAAATAAAAAAAACCCTTAACATGAGAGAGTGCAGCTGTATAGTAGTCTGAGGATGACCATTTCCAAATTTCATTACCTCAGTTAAAGCAGGTAAGTAGCATAGCTCCCTCAAGCTTTAGTCTATGTCCTGTGTAATGCTGTGAATCTTTTCACAGGCTCTGCTTCCCATTAACTCCTAGACCAACTAACTGCACTATAAGCAAAATTGCAGGTGTCTTTTCTTCCCATACATGTTGTTTCCATCCTGTATCTCTCTGGATTCATTCTTGGATGTTCATTCAGATTTCATTGACTATTCCACAGCATAGTTGCCAGCATCCATAGACAACTCTTTATTGTAGCCTTGATGTCTAAGAAAAGAAGACCAAATTATATTTTATTAATCCATTTTAGTATGATGAAAAGCTGACAAGAAGATGCTACTCAGTGGGTTTGGGTTATTTAACTTTAGATGTCTTTGGATGTAGACAGTATCTCTTTAAGGACTATCAGTATTCATAGATATAAACCTTGGAGTACAGGGATAGTCAGATTTCTTAAAGTGGATTTTCATTTTCAAATTCACCTATTTTTAGGTGATTATATATTTTCATTCTATAAAATGAAAATCTGTAAGACAGTGAGGTAGAGCTTGCTTTGTGGGGTAGCACCCAACCCCCAGCTATGCTGTATTAAACAATATGGTATTTTACCTTGAGCCTATATGTGTATTGGTTTGCGTACTGGGTAAATATTCCATTTTCCAGGATAACAATCTTCTTCTCATCATTGCAGAAATTCACATGTTAATCTTCAGTCGTCTGATTTCAGGATCTTTGCAGTCTCCCCATCAAGCTCTGCACTGAAATAAGTAAATGGGTGTTGCCCCAAAACTTCTCACTGCTCTGGGCTTTCTGTGACTGACAGTAAACACAGTAAGTAAGTTCCTGCAATGGAGAAAGGCAAGGATGATGTGCTCCTAAAGCTCAGAGAGTAATGCAGTGTGTGACTAAACACAGCTTTTTCAAGAAAAGCTGACCTTGTCTCAGCACAAAGGGGACCACTGAAGGGTGGCCTTTGCTTTAAATAAATGGCTATCAACATTTTCTCCTTGAGTTTGTTAAAGGAGTGTGAACGTCTCTACAGGTAGCTAGATCTGCATAGGGGGAGTGAACACAGGTCTCAGCCCAGCACAAGAGTATGAAAGCTAAACAGAATAATTCTGAAGACAGCAATGAGCTTGACTTGGCTTCAAGCCACCTATTCCTTCCCAAATGACTGGGGACACTCAGCATCCTGCTGGTGAGCCAATTATACAGAGCAATAATGGGCATCACAGTGGTGGTTTTTTGGAAATGTGCACAGCAATTGCTAGAATTTTTACATGGACCTTATATTTCATGTCTTCTGCATATTTTGTATCATTCTGCCCAGACAGAAATCCCATATAACTTTAAAGATATATTCAGATAAGTAAATCTAATATTAAACATGGTATCTTCCATGTGTGGAGTATCGAAATGAACCTGCCCAGAGAGTATTGGACTGACATGTAATTGCGCAGAAACACATTTTGCAGCAGCTCCGTTGCACTCTTCTTAAGCCTCTGTTCTAAGAGTACACAGCTACTTCTGTATCTGAGGCTCATGAATTCTTCTTCATGGAGAAGGGACATGCTTATTTGGCAGCCTCAGAAAGCCTCAGGAGACAAGTTACGTATTTAGTTGGAAATTAAGTAAAGGTAAGTGGGTGACAACATAAAAAGCTTTTACCAAGAACTGATGGTTTGGTCCTTGTACAAACTTGCTACTTTCTCTGCTGCTAATTCTCCAAACCACACTTTCTGTCTTTTGCCTAGTTGTTTCCAGGAGTTCTCCCAGAGGGATGACTTTGCTCTTTTGGATATTAAGCTGCTTAGATTGTGTCTCTCTAATCTTGTTCACTTTGTGACTTCCATGCATTACTGTAATATGCCCAAGAAAACCTGTGGTTTTTGGAGACATTTAAGAAAATCCAATCTATAAATAATACAGCCATGTGAAGAGCTCTAAGTCATTGCATGTGATTTGGCCTAAATGATCTTGCCTTGGTTTCTGAAGAGCCATATTGTAATTTAATGGTTCACATTACTGTGTCACATTTTAGCTCAGTGAACAAAGATGGAGTCATTCCAGATCTTCTTGTGATTAAACCAGCCATGAGACAATGGCATATGCATATGGAATACTCAATTTCCTAAGTGATTACTTTCCTTGTCTAGTATAGCAGACAAATTAGCCTGCCAAAGAGCAACTGCAGTAAATGAACTGAAAGCCTGCTAGGTACAACTTATTCCAAAGTATAGATTCAATAAAGTTATATATAAAGGGAAACATCTGTATTGTTAGACATTGTTTATACTGCTATTATAAATACTCTCTGTTGTTGGGAGAAATTCTTGTGGTGTTATTTTCTATGCCATAATTACAAAAAAAAGGGGTATTTTATTCTTAAGCAAAAAAGTTGTGCAAAATAACAGAAGCTTTACTTTAATACTGAAGACTAGAGAAGGAGGAAAGAGAAGATGTGTGTGTTGAATAAAAAACCATAATGGAACTGTGCGGATTAATTTTGTTCATCCACCAAAATGAATATTCTCATATTCAAAACATTATTGAAGATTAACACAAAAATTGCTAGTAATCTTACTTCAATTATCTCTCTTAAACCGTTAATGAGAGCATTATTGGTCTGGCTTAACAAGCATCTGAAAGAATGATAATGAGAAAATCTGCATATCCCTAATGAAACTTCCTTGAGTAAGTCAGATTTTCTAAAAGATTCAGAAAATGGTTTTTTACTCTCTCCAAATCAAAGAACCATCCTGTGCCCTAACTGAAACTATTTAAGGCAAACACATTCTGAGGGGTCACTTAGCTGTTACTTAAGTAAAAAATATTGGGTATAAGCACTCTCAGAAAGCTGTCCTTGATTGTCAGACTTACAACAAAACAAAGTCATAAAAGCAAATTGCAGTAAATTGCATTCAGACACTGCTTTCCTATCCATTTGAACAGCAAGCAGAAAACATGCCACCCTCCTCATGACATCAAATTTGTGCAAATATTGCAGATACTAATACAAACACTGACAGCACTGGTTTGGTTAAAAAGGGAAAGGAACACCAGCACTAACAGTCACTTTATCAAGATGAGAGCAGTGTAGTGCTGAAAATCCTGAGTTACTCTGCATTTAAGTCTCAAGGAATCTTATTGATTTATTCTATTCAGATTAAAAAGAGACAACTGCAAAACAAACATTGATTTACCCCCATAGGAGGGACTGTGAACATATATTTACTTACGTGTTTGCCATCCAGTTACTTATAACAAAGGGGAAGGTAACATGAATATCACATAGAATACTTTTTTTCGCCCTAACAGTGTTACTTTATTGGTTGTTTCAAATTATAAATATTACAAATATCTGTGTCCTTGCACTCTGAGAACTCATATCTAAATTTCCTAGATAAATCCAGTTGTCCTGGCCTCTGGAATAAAATCCAGTAAGACAGCTAGGCGACAAAAAGAATTTAAAGGAAAACCTCTAAAAGAATGTGAAAGACATAATCAGGTGTATGAAAAATTTTGCACATTCCATAACATCTCTAGGGGAAAAAGGTCATTACAATTACATTAATAATGTCAGGTAATTCATTTGAATGGTAAACACAGCACAAACCCTATTTGTATAAAAGAAGTTGTCTAGAGGCTCTCATCCTAAGTTCAAAGCATATT
This sequence comes from Upupa epops, assembly GCA_013397515.1. NCBI lineage: Eukaryota > Metazoa > Chordata > Aves > Bucerotiformes > Upupidae > Upupa > Upupa epops. The sequence continues at coordinate 10,116 of VZRI01009679.1, forward strand.
CTCATGATCTTCACAGCTCCCTTAAAAAGTCTCAAAAAATAAAAGGATCTCTTGCCTGGAGACAGAGTCTTCACTGGAAAACAACTGGCCTTACCAAGATCATACATTGCCAACGCCTTGCATTGGTCACAGCAGGCCCTTAGGTTACACCCTTAGGTTACACAAATGTTGTCTCTGTCACTCTAGAAGCATGGCTCAGCCCTTACATCTTTCTCACCTCAAGCAGCATCAGCAAGGGGAAACTGCTAGATCTCTAGTCTACCTTCAACAGTAAATTTAGTCTGTGACAGTCAAAGATGAATGAAGATTAACTTCTTCTATCTTAAGTAAGCAGGATCATGTTCTAGTCCTGCATTAAGCACTAACATAATTATATATATATATATACAGCTGTGATTTCTCCCTGTAGATACAAAGCATGGAGCGAGACAGCTCTGATGGTACTTCAAAAGCTGCTTATTATCCTTCTGACAGCAGGTGAGACAGACTGTAACCCAGCCTTGCTGGTGCTGCTTTCTGGTTTGCAGTGGAGGTATGCTGCCTCAGTGTATAGAAGGTCACAGCCACTGCATTCTACTGCTTCAAACACCTTCAGGCATCATCCCAGCAGGTTCTGAAAATGTGGTCTGGATACTTATACAAGGAAAGATAGACTGATGACATGAGTGGAGGCTCTGAACCACACAAGGAAGTGTGGGAAATGGAAGAGGTGGTAATCAAGTTGATGGCAAGCAGAAAGTCTAAGCAGAACTACATTTAAATTCATGTTTTAATAGAAATGACTGAAAGATAAAATCAATTGTTAAATCACTGAGACATGACCTGGAAGTAACAGGGCAGATCATCTGGATCACAGTTAGCATGGATTATTCTTTTTCCGCATTTAAATAATCCATAATGTATTGACTTGATGAAGCTTCCTCACACACAGGTTCCTGATTATAACTAGCTGTAACTTGCCTCATCTTGTGCTGTTTATTTAACCCAGAATGCAGGTGAATTGTGAAACTAAGGCTACAGACAGATATTTTCAAAAGTAATCCAAAGGGAAAATACTTGTTGAGGAATAATAAAGTGAAAGTCAATCTGAGGAAGTCTGAGAGACTCACTTCTGGTTAGTAGATCCTAGTTTTGAAAAAAAGAGGGTTCAAAAAACCTGCTGCACTGCTGTATCTCAGACTGGGCACCTAATCTTGGGATGTCTCTGAGTCACTAATAGTTATGAAAATTCTCCTCAGAATTAATAAGATCTGGCATTTCTTTGCATACTGAGGCAAGCTTATATCTCTCAATGGACATGTGTTTTGCAGGAGGGAGATGTGTTTCTCCCGATTAAAGTGCAACTCAGTGATCTGGGAAGGATTTCCTTTTATTCCTTTGAATAAGCATTTCCTTCTACATAGAATCATAGAATCATCAGGGATCAGAAGAGACCTCAAAAGACCATCTAGTTCAATCCCCCTGCCACAGCAGAACACCCTGACCAGGTCCAGGTGG
>VZRI01009679.1:11782-44668 GCA_013397515.1 Upupa epops
AGTACTCCAGGTGGAGTCTCACCAGAGTGGAGTTGAGGGGAAGAATCACCTCCCTCAACCTGCTGGCCACACTTCTCCTGATGCAGCCCAGGATCCATTTTGTCCTGTGAGTTGCAAGTGCACACTGCTGGCTCATGTTGAGCTTTTCATCCACAAGCACCCCCAAGTCCCTCTCCTCAGGGCTACTCTCCAGCCAGTCCCTGCCCAGCCTGTATCTGTTGTTAGTATTTCCTCACCCCAGATGCAGAACCTTACACTTGGTCTTGTTAAACTCCATGAGGCTGGCTTGTGCCCACCTCTCCAGCGTGTCCAGGTCCCTCTGGATGGCATGCCTACCCTCCGGCATGTCTGCTGCACCACACAGCTTGGTGTCATATGCAAGCTTGTAATAAACACTTTTTAAATCTGCATCCAATTCTGTTTGTAGCTGATGAAGATATTCAATGTCCTTCTGCCTTTAGAAGCAGTAGATGGCATTTGGTACCCACAACTGGTTGAAAGTTTCTGTTGTCATTTATGTTGCTGCAAGTCTGTCATAATCCCATAAAAAGTCCTTCTTATGTCACTGACCATTTAACATGTTTGATTGTAATCAGTGACAACAGCCCTTCTCCATTATAATTTGACAGTATAATGCTTGGGAGACTATTAAAAACTGTAATATGCATGGTAGAAAGAAGGTAACATAATTTATTACTTAAACCTGAGTCACTTTCAACTGCTTGAGCTGTATTCACTTGTTGTTCCTTCCTCCTTCCCTGTTTGCTCATGACAGCTAACAAGAAAGCAAGAGACAGGATGAGAAGGTGTGTTTGTACAGTGACAGTTTCAATAATTCTTTCATTAAAACACAGGTCAGAACACTCTTGTATCAGAAAAACAACATCATTGCTCTTAATGAAGTTCATTGACCTTTGGAGAACCTTGAAGGTAAGGCTTGTTTTGTTGCACTACAAAATGTAAAGTCTTTCTTTAGCACAGAGGACTTACAATCATAAATTTCTCACCACTATTACCATCGTGACCAGAAACAGCAGACATCACCTTTGTGCTTCTTTACCCAAAACATCTTAGTAAACAGTTTCCAATGCACAGAAGAAATTAATAGCACCTAATATTTCAAAAATCAACTGTCTAATTGACATTAACAGCATTATTATTTGGATGATGAGCTCTTTCTGTAGTTGAATTAAGACCACATATTTAATCACTGACTCACAGTCACTGAAAGAAATTGTTCCCAAACCTCATGTGACTGGCATCAGGGTTGCTGCAGAACAATCCTGTGTTTTTCTTCTGTGGTTTTCTTTTCCTTTCTTTCATAACAGAGGTTTGCCACAGGGTCTGTGTGGAATGGGTGGTACCAGGGCTTTCCATAGGCTATTTAAAGGGCTTTAAAGTGATCTTAGCCAGTAATGACAATCAGTAATACTCCCCTCATCTCCTTTATGAGCCCTTCAAAAGCACAGTGGCTAGCATGCAAACAAACAGGGACCACACCTGAGACCCTTGCAGCAGGTTGGATGCACAGAAAGACACTCAGAACCAGAACAGCTGGCAAAAGAGGTTGCTGAAGCCATCAGCTCTGCCAGGAGCAATGGTAACCACTCAATAGAAAACCATGGCCGTTTGCAGTTCTGCACCCACCAGCTCTGATATTGCTACCCAGAAGAGTGTCTTGCATGAACATCCACCCACCTAAGTATTGGGCTGCACACTATGCCCTGCTGTCACACCAGTGTTGGATGACACCAGAAAGCACCTGTCTGGAAGATGAGTTCACATGGAAGAGTTCTTGTGCTTAGTGGTGGAGCTCAGGGAGGAGGTGAGCAGCTTGAGGGCTATCAGGGAGTGTGATAGGGATAGAGATGCTTCATATTCCTCCTTGCCTCTTGTGAAAAAAGCTCTGCAGGCAGACAGAGCTCTGCCACTACTCTCTCCACCCCACTGAAAGTGACAGCTTGGAGGGCAGGGAGCAATGGCAAGTAGTTCCCTCCAGATGTGGCCAAACAGGTACAGAGCTCTGCAAGACGTAGACGAGGAGGGCAGTAAATCTCCCACCTTGAAGATGTCATCAAGGTCTAGTCAATCCATTACCTGCATCAAAACAAATTCAGTAAAGAAGAAAAGATGAGCCATTGTCCTAAGTGACTGGTTTCTGAAGTGAGCAGAAGGCCCAATCTGCAGAGCTGACACTCTACGCAGGGAGGTCTGCTGCCTCCCTGGGGCCAAGGTCAGGGATATGAGGAGAAAATTTCCTTCTACAGTGCAGCCCATAACTATTGCTCTCTATAGGTTTTTCATATAGTAGTGAAGAGGTAAGGAGAAGCCTTAAGAAGGCAATAAAGAGAGATTTGGGGGCCCTGGGACAATTGGTTTGAGGGCATGAGTTCTGTTCTCCTCAGTTCCTCTTAGTTGCAGAGAATGATGAGGGGGTAAACAGGAGGAGCCAGCACATCAATTCCTGTCTCCCAGCCTGATGCTACCAGCTGTACTTTGGATTCTTTGACCACAAATTGATTTACAAACCACAGGGGCTGCTGGCAATCTGAAAGAGACGCTTATGTCATAAAGCCAAGAGGTAAGAATTATCAGGGTTTATTAACAGGTTTTAAACTAGATTTTAAACGGGAAGGGGATGTTACTGGGTGCCTGGGGGACTTGGTTCAGCACATATGGGGCAGAATCCTGGTGGATTTGAGAGAGAGAATGCTTTGTTTGTGAGAGCCAGAAGGTGCACCACCCCTCAAGAGGCAGGACTGTATACCAAGGCATACAGTATGAGCAATAAGCAGGAAGAACTGGAGGGATGTGTGCTGTTGCAGGGCCATGATCTCATTGCAATCACTGAGAGATGGTGGAGAGATGACTGGAGCATTGGAATGAAAGTGTATCAGCTCTTTAGGAAGAACAGGTGGGGAGACAAGGAATGGATGTTGCCCTTTATTTTAAGGACCAGCTGGAGTACATGGAACTCCACCTAGGAACAGGTGCAGAAAGGACTGAGAGCTTATGAGTAAAAGGGAGGGCAGGAAGCATTATACTGGGGGTATGCCATAGGCCACCTGACCAGCAAGACCAAAAGGATGAGGCTCTTCATAGGTAGATAGGAGTGTCTACACATTCACAAACCCTGGTCCTTCTGGGTGATTTCAACCTCCTCAGTATCTGATGGAGACACAACAAGTAGGAGATTCCTGAAGTGCAGCGATAATAATTTCCTCCTCCAGCTGTTAGAGTAGCTAACAAAGAGAAGTATGTTGAATCTTGTATATACCAACAAGAAGGGGCTTGTGGTGGAATTCTTGGTCCTTAAGGAAGTAAGGAGGGTGCACATCAAACTTACTACCCTGGATTTCAGAAGAGTGGACTTCGGCCTCTTAAGGAACTTCTTCAATATGGTGTAATAGGATAGTACTGGAGGGACTGGAAGCCCAAGAAAGCTAGCTAACATTCAAAGATCATGACTTCCAAGCCCAAAGTCACTGCATCCCTACAAAAAGAATGTTGGGCAAAAATACCAAGAGGCCTGTGTGAATGAGCAAGGAAGTCCTGGACAAACTTAGAAACAAGAAAGCCTAAAAATGATGGAAGTGAGGATGGGTATTCTGGGAGGAATATGGAGGAACGTTCACACAGCCAGGGATCAGATTAGGGGATAAAATTAAACCTGGCCAGGGACATCAAGGTCAACAAGAAAAGCTTCTATGCATACCCTTGAGAGAAAAAAAAGAAGTAGGGGAAAATGTGGGTTCTCCCCTGAGGGAAGCAGGTGACCTGGTTAGCCAGGATACGGAGAAGGCTAAGGTGCTCAACGATATATTTCTCTCAGTCTTCACTGGCAAGGATTCAAACTCTATCATCCAAGTCATGGAAGTTAAAGGCTGGAACTGGGAGAAGGAATAACCACCTATAGTAAAGTCAGGTCAGATTTGTGACCTTATTAAGAACATGAAGGTTCATAGGTCCTTGGGCCTGATGGGATATACCCATGAGTTCTGAGAGAATTGGTGGATGTAATTGCTAGGTCATTATCCATTGTATGTGAGAAATCATGGCAGCCCAGTGAAGTTCCCACTGACTGGAAAAAGAGGAAACATATCCCCCATTTTTAAAACTGGAAAAAAGCATGACCCAGGGAGCCACAGGCCAGTCAGTCTCACCTCTGTGACTGGATAGACCACAGTTTTCTCCTGGAAATTATGATAAGGCACATGGAAAAATTGAGGTGATTTGTAATAGCCAACATGGCTTCACTGAGGGCAAATCATGTCTGGCAAGTCTGGCAGCCTTCTATGGCAGTGTTTCAACATGTCATCTACTTGTCTTTGTATAAGGCATTTGATACTCTCCCCACATTTCATCCTTGTCTCTAAAATACAGAAATGGGTTTGAAAGATGGACAACACAGTGGGTAAAGAATTGGCTGGATGGTCACACTCAGAGGGTTGTGTTCAATGGTTCAGTGTCCAGGCAGACATCAGTTATGTGTGGTATTCCACTGGGGGCTGTTTTGGGTTCAGTGCTGTTTTAACATCTTTGTTGGTGACACAGACAGCAGCACTATGTGCACTGTCAGCAAGTTTACCAGTGACACCAAGCTGAGTGGTGTGGTGGACATGCTGGACAGAAGGGATGCCATCCCAGAGGGACCTGGACAGTCTTGAGAGGTGAGTCAGTGATAACCTCATAAGATTCAACATGGCCAAGTGCAAGGTCCTGCACCTGGGTTGAGGCAATCCCAAGCACAGATACATGATGTTTGGTGAATGGATTAAGAGCAGTCCTGAGGAGACAGACTCAGGAGTGTTGGTGGATGAGAAACTCAACAATGTGAGTACAGGCAAGAAGGCAAATTATACCCTGGAATGCATCAAAAGAAGTGTCACCAGGAGGTGATTCTTCCCTCTACTCTTGCTCTTTTCAGACCTCAATTGGAGTACTGTGTATACAGTTCTGATTTCCCCAATATAAGAAGGGCATGGTTGGAGCAAGTCCAGAGGAGGGCACTGTTGAAACAAGTCCAACACTGGATAGCAAGAAGTCAATCAGAGATCTGTGGGATCTCTCCTCTAAGGACAGATTGAGAGAATTTGGGCTGTTCAGCCTGGAGAAAAGAAGGCTCCAGGGTTACCTTATCACACCCCTACAGAACCTGAAGGGGCTACAGGAAATATGGAGAGGGAGTTTTATGAGGGAGCCTAGTGATAGGACAAGGGAGGAATGTTTTCAAACTAAAGAGAAGTAGACTTGGACTTGATCTTAGGAAGAAATTCCTCACTATGAGGTTGGTGAGACACTGGAACAGGGCAACATGGTCAGAGAGAAGTTTCTCTGATTATGTCAGTGTTGGAACTAGACTATGTCTGAGGTCTCTTCCAACATAGGCCATTCTATGCTTTTATGATTCTATGGAAACTGAAACACTAAAAAGAAAAGGAGAGTCCAGCTGGCCTGTATATCCTTTTCCAGATCATGCTGGAAATTCAGACATGCAAAGCTGACAGTTCTTTCCTGGTGACTTTTAAGGCTAATGTTGTATTACACACCTTGTGCAAGGAGTGCTCCACTCACTCTGACCAGGAGTGATGATTTCTACCTGGCAGAAAGCCATGGTCTTTTCTTGTGCTACCAACACCACTGCAGATGCAGTGTGCCCACACAGAGCTCCCATGAATGCACACAGCCATCCAAGCATTAGGCTGGACACTGGCAATGGAGGGCAGCAGTGAGCTCACCTGTAGGAGGTAGATTTTTCTATGTCCATGCAGTCACACCTTAAAGTCACCTCATGATATCCAAGAGTTAGAACCACAAACATCACCATGAAAGTCCAATATAACATAGCCAAAAGCATAACAAATTAATCCATAGTTAAATTCCAAACCTTAGCAAATCCCAATAAAATTGTATTAATTTAGACACTCTACCAGAACTGTATTCCATTAAACACTATGCTGTATTCACAAACCAAGTATAGTAAAGAGCAAGGATTAACCCCTTACAAAGCAGGGACCAGACCCTCATTCCACAGTTTCTCAAAGAGGAGCCTCATCTCTAGCTGAGGATGGCCGCCTGCAGCCAATCCAAGCAAAAAAATCTCTTTGTAGTCTCTTGTATGCGTCCCGCTGCCAGTGTTAAGGTGGTGCAATTTTTCTTCTGTAGGATGTCCAGGCTGATTACAATTAAAGCAAGTCTGTCCCTTCATGTCTGTAGCAGCAAAAGTGGCAGGAATCACCTCATATTGAAGTTCCACTGTCCTGATGCAGTAGCAGGTGTCTATCAATTACGCTACGATCTTTCAGAGGACAAAGGACCAGTTGACAATACATTACCTTTCGTGTGTTTGAGGGTGAAGTTGCTGCTACAGTGGAGGCAAAAGTTTTTCAGTCTAAGTTTTTAAACTCTTTCTTTAATCAGGCACCACATAGTAAGTAAAAATTGTGCTGTGGCATCATTGTGCATAGCAGCATCAATTAGGGCTTGCCCGCCTCTCTCCCAGGTATCTATTTGGAAACCATCATTGGTTGTACAAGTAGCGTTATTCTTATGGGTGCAAGCTGGAACAGGGGAGGTTCTATAAAACTATCTGAAGCAATTTCTTCACAGTGAGGGTAACAGAGCATTGGAAGAGGCTACCCAGGGGGGTTGTGGAGTCTCCTTCACTGGAGACATTCAAGACCCGCCTGGATCTGTTCCTGTGCAACTTCGTCTAGGGGATCATGCTGTGGCAGCGGAATTGGACTAGATGATCTTTTGAGGTCCCTTCTGATCCCTAATGATTCTATGATTTTATTTAAATACTTGGTTTCAGACTTTGAAGCTGAGTGTAGCAGACAACAAAATGCCCTGAAAATGTTATGAAATCAAAAAAGGAATAAAAACAGGAGGGTACAAAGTATGAACTAGAAAGTATAAACCTTTAGCCACAGTTGGTACCAGACATATTCCCTTCCCAAGCCCTTGTAAAAATTCAATACTTTAGTTCAAAAAAGATGACTAAATCCTCCCTTCTTTAAATTGGACAACTTTTATCAGTCCAGAGTCTGCTTGATTCTTGCCCTATTTTTCTTCAGCAGATCTATCACTTTGTTAAAAGAAGAGATAAAGCAGAAAAAAATGAATGCCAAACAGCAAGCAACAGTGCTTAAAGTCTGTTTGTACCTGTGAAGTAACCATTACACACTTTCTTGTTCCTCAAAGTGTATTAGAATTCCATAGGTCACCCTATGTAATGAATACAACAGAGTCTGCTTCATTATTTCTTGAAAATGGCATCATTAATTTGTGTTTTACATCCCTGTTGCAATCAAGCACCTGACATCTGTTTTTATTTAAACATCAAGTGTCACTAAAGACACACAAACTCTGAGAACTGGCTGCCATAACTGACCACGTAAAGCAGATGATCAGGATCTGGCAGTAGCTGTCTGAACAATTTATGTCACCATGTTCAGGTGCTGACAGGGAGCCAACACCATGCAGAAATTACTTGTGATAGCTCAGGCTTCTCTCTTTTGTTTTCCAAACTTCCCTCTCCCAGGCTTTCTCAGAGCAGAGATGCCAGTGTGAAAGTGTCAAAGGGATAATGTGACACCTTATATCTTGCCCTGTTACTCTAAAATACAAACTGCATCCATTTTCCTTTTCCCCATTTGTATTTCCAAAGACAAACTGTAGTCTTGATGCTCAAGGTGAATCTACCACTAAAAGTCAGTATGAACTCTAGATAAGCAAACATTCCAGTATGTGAAAGGGGGCTTACAGGAAGGCTGGAGAGGGACTTTTTGTGAGGGAGTCTAGTGATAGGAAAATAGTGATAGTTTCAAGCTAAAAGAGGGTAAATTCAGATGGGATCTTAGGAAGAAATTCCTCTCTATGAGGGTGCTGAGGCACTGAAACAAGCTGCCCAGAGAAACTGTGGATGCCTCCTTCCTGGAAGTGTTCAAGGCCAGGTTGGACAGGAACCTGGGCAACTTGGTCTTGTGTGAGGTGTCCCTGGCTAGAACAGGGAAGTTGGAACTAGATGGTCTCTGAGGTCCCTTCAAACATAAGCCACCCTATGACTTTATTATTCACTTCTTCCTTTTTGGGCAAGGTGTAAAAAAACACCAATTTTTTTTCTCTTTAGTTTCATGCCAAATAATTCATTCCATGTTTAACAGGTAGTGTCTGCAATTGCCTCTATGCAAAAGGTATACAAAAATACATTCTGTCCTTCAGGTCTTAAAGTACCTGACTCTTTGGAAGAGGAAAACATCTTTCACTTTCAGTCCTGCACTCTCTTCTGAAATCATAGAATCATAGAATTATTAGGGATTGGAAGAGAACTCGAAAGATCATCTAGTCCAATCCCCCGGCCACAGCAGGACCACCTACAGCAAGTCACACAGGAACAGATCCAGGTGGGTCTTGAATGTCTCCAGTGAAAGAGACTCCACAGCCCCCCTGGACAGCCTGTTCCAGTGCTCCGGTACCCTCACTATGAAGAAGTTCCTTCTGATATTTATATGGAACCTCCTCTGTTCCAGTTTGCACCCATTGCCCCTTGTCCTATCACTCGATGACCTTAAGAAGAGCCTGGCTCCATCCTCCTGACACCTACATCCAGGTTCGTCAAGCCTGACTTCCCCTCGGTGAAGCCACACTGACTGTCTCTAATGACCCTATTGTCCCTGATGTGCCTAGAAACAGCATACAGGACAAATTGTTCCATCACCTTTCCTGGGATGGAGGTGAGGCTGACCGGTCTNACAGCTCCCAGAAGTATAGAAGGAGGCAGAGGAAGTATGCAGTATCTCTTCTTTCTCTGTATTCTCTGTCTTCAGGGCACACAGCTCATTCAGCAGGGATCCCACATTGTCTCTAGGTTTAGTTTTACCTGCAATGTATTTGAAGATGCTCTTTCTGCTACCCTTGCCCTCTCTTGCAAGGTTGAATACCAAGGAGGCCTTGGCTTTCCTAGTTGCATCCCAACATTCTCTCACCAGAGCCTTATAATCACCTCAGTTGGCCATCTTCTCTTTCCCTCTTTCCCCTCTTTCCCCTTTCCCCTCTAGACTTTCTTCTTCCTCTTTAGTTTGAGCAGTAGCTCCCCATTTAACCACACAGGTCTTCTAGCTCCCTTCCTTGACTTCTTCCCTCCTGGAATGCACTTGTGTTGTGCTTTAAAGATGTGGTCTTTGAATAATAACCAGCTCTCTTGGGCCCCTTTACCTGCCAGTACCCTGTCCCATGCGATTTCCCCTAGCAATTGCTTGAAATGGCCAAAGTTGGCCCTCCTGAAGTCCTGGGTTCCGATTCTGCTAGGTATTCTGTTCCTACCACAAAAGACCCTGACCTCCACCATCTCATGGTTACTGCAACCAAGGCTGCCCTCAACCTTCACTGCTTCAACAGACCCTACTCATAAACAATTGTAATTTCTTTGCATTTCTTTCTTTTTAATTTCTTTTACTGTTCTGAACATAACTCTGAGAAAGTTCCTCTGAGCCACAGCAGTTCAGCGATTGATCCATCCAGATTAACCTTTAGTAATTGTATCAGACAATTAGAAGTATTATACTGTTTAGATTTCAGAATGATCATACTTTTTAACACTTTAGGGGCTTGGTCATTAGGTTGTTCACAATCAGTATGGTTGCAGTGATTCAACTCAGTGTAATTACTTCTGTGAGAAGTAATAAAAAAATGCTTAGGTACTTAGCTGGAATTTTTCAGTTTATTCTTGCACCTCATATGAGGACCAAATCTTAATCTGGTTGGTTTTGTTGTTATCACTACTTTGCCAATTAGTTTAATAGAAGATATTACCTCTAATTACAAAGCTTGTCTGTTTCATGTTATTGGTCCTTAGACCTAATATAACAATATGTAATTAATTAAAAGCTTAGATTAGGTAAAACTCATGAGAGACAAATAGCAACACCTGAGTGGTATGGTGTTAAGTATATGAGAGAACAGTGTGCTGTTGGAGCAGGTCCGGCGTAGGCCACAGAAATTGTCAAACGGCTAGAACACCTCTGCTATGAGGACAGGCTGCAAAAGTTGGTGTTATTCAGCTTGGGGAAAAGAAGGTCCCCGAGGAGAACTTACTGCAGCTTTTCAGTACTTAAGGTACTTAAAGTACAAGAAATATGGGGACAGACTTTTAGCATGGCCTGTCGAGACAGGACAAGGGATAATGGTTTTAAATTAAAAGAGAGTAGATCTAGATCGGATATTAGGAAGAAACGATTTACAGTGACAGTGGTGAAGTACTGTAACAGGCTGCCCAGGGAGGTGGAGGTCCTATCCCTGAAGACATACAGGGTGAGGCTAGATGAGACTCTGGGCAACCTGCTGTAGTTGCAGATCTCCCTGCTTACTGCATGGGGATTGAACTAGATGACCTTTAATGATTCCTACCAACCCACTGCATTCTATGATTCTATACTTCTCAGAGGGGCACAGTGTGGCCCTATCTATGCATCTCCTTTCTCAGATACAATCATTTATCTCAAGAATTACTTTGTTTCAGGATTTATGATGATGGGGATCTATGACAGGATCTTCATGAACTAAAGGTAGCAGTCACAGAAGTCTTTTTCTTCTAATAGCTGAGGAAGAGTTTCTACAAGCATCATCTTAATCATTCCATTCTTCACTCAGGGATAGTACTAGTGATTGAAGATCACTTGTCCCACTCATTTTGCTATTGAGGAAACAGAAAGGTTTAATGGGTTGCCTACATAAATAGGCAAAGGAGCTGAAATAGCTGTTCTGAAACCCTCTTATGATGTATAGACTCAGATGCTTTGTTTACACTGAGAAATTAAAACTCATAATTTTGTTCAGAAGGCATCAGTCTATGTACAAGGGCTAATAGCAGACATGCTAAATTTCCCTATGCATTTAAATGCCCCTACTTTTAAATTCAATTTAGCCATTGTTTGACTGCTAGATGCAGTCTGGTGTTTATGAATTGCCGAAGAAATTGTGTCAAATGAGATTTCCCACACACCCTGGGAAAATAATTTTTGAATAATCTCATAATCCCAAAGAAGAAAAAGTCAGATTATTAAACATGAAGGAGAAGGAAATGGAGAATCCAAAGAAGATAGACCTTTTTGAAACAATCTGCCACTGGGATTAATTGAAGCCAGGAGGAAAAGTAGTCTAGTTTATTCCCCAAGGAGGAGCATCCATGGACTCATGTTTGCTATCAGCACTACTCCGCAGTTGTGACCATGTGCACTCCCTTACCTTAAATCATGTATAATTGCTCTGAAAATTATATTATTTGTCTCATCTAGAGAAGTGTAAGTTGTCTTTATAGAGTCTTTTTCACAAAGGAGTATGAACAGCAGAGGAAATTTTAAAAAATTTTGCAACAAATTATCGAGAAATTGAAAGACTTTTACACAGATGAAGCTTCTTTTATTTGGTCTACCACTAACTAAAACAAGATTAGTGTACAAATTTGCATTTATGCTTATCTACGGTTTTGTTCGTTATCCCAGAAAAATTCAACCATATATTCAATGAGAAGTAAACAGAAAGAGCAAAATCAACTCAAGGCAGTCTGAGGGAAAGTGATTTGATTATCACTTTTATTTATTCCTGTGTAAAGAGAAGGAAATATCTGAGACTCGAGGACTCTTCATTCTTGCAGAAGAGTGTGTACTAAGCTACAGACTGTGAGAACCATGGCTTTCTGTGGAAAATGACAAAGCCAGTGGGACAGCAGGTAAATAGTATTAGACAGAGACTGAAGGAACCTTTGTAACTGTAAAAGACTGGGAGATTTGTCAGCTTTTCAGTTAAGTTTTCTGGTTTTTTTTCATCCTACAGTAATTTGCTATTTGAGAGGTAACCCTTGGTTTCCACAGTGTGAGTCAAAGCTGCAGCATGAGGCAAACACAGTGCAGAAGCCCCAGTAAAAGCTGGTAACATCAGGCAGTCTGAAAACAAGTGCAAAGGTACCTGAGTGAGGATTACTGACATCAAGGCTTCTATATGCAAATGCAGGTGGCAGAGGTTTGTGGTCCAGTGCCTTGTAAACAGATGGCCTTGCAGTTTTTCCAAACACAACATTGGAAACAAAACATTTCAAGTGAAGCAAATTAAATCTGAACCCTAAGCAAAGCTCTCTGAAATCATCCTCATCATTGCTTTGTTGTCAGCGCTGCAATACTGGCTTAGGGAATATGCAGAACCCCCTTGAATTACTGTGTCACAACCTATGGTAAGCAATATCATAAAGCTTTTAGAAATTTAGGAAGAGGGAATTGTTCAAGGTCAGGCAACTCTGTGTGGCATTTGAGCTACCATATCACCTTGGCAGCACCTCTTTTAATTGCACTTAACTAGGTAAGTACACCATGAAGGCATCAATCACAGCAGCTAACTTATTTTTTCATTGACAGAAATGACACAGTTTTGATAGTCATTTGTCTTAGTCCAGGGCAGAGATGCTGCAACACAGAAAAATAAAAATTTGTGCAATTGTAGGGCTTTTAGGATGGGGCACGTAGCTTATAATAAAAATCACCTCTGATTAGCTGAATAACTTCCCACTAGCAGACCATTCATTGTAAGTTGAGATGAACTAACAACTTAATAGTTGTCCACTTTGCCTTCCAGTTCAGATGTTGAATGTGGAGGGCAAAAGAAAGATATTTTAGGGAGACAAGGACAAACAATAATTTCTCAGATTATGTTTCTTTTGATTAATTTTTCAGGCATATATTTAGGAACCAGGACAAATACTTACTTTCTAAATGGAACTTGAAAGAAAAGTGGATCCCCAGGCACACTACTCTCTTCCTCTCTCTCTAAAACTATTCACAGAGCTCCAACTGAATATTCTGTGTTTGGCCAGTCCTCTTGGAAATGCTTCAGCTTGACAAGCAGGATATTATTTAAATATATTGGCCTTCCTCCACCTCTCCACAACAAGTGGCTGTGGTAGTCACAGTGGCTTTTGAGTTCTCTCATGTTAAGCATCCCTGTTGCAGATGACACATAGGACAGGCTCTGAGCACCCTTTGCAGAAGTTTTATTCTCCTGCCCTTCAGTAACACTTATTGACAGTTACAAGATATGTTTTCTGACCTGGTAGAGAGAGGCCTACATTATGTTGTCAGTTACCAGGAGATGTCTCTTCTTTGTACTCACTGAGTGCTCCATTGCATCCATTCTTCCTCCCAGTTAGGCTTTCCTGAAACTTTGATCTCTACTTCAACTTGCTGCCATCATCTTTTATAGATCATCCTTTCAGCAAAAGGTGAGTGCAGCCTTCAGAACTCACACCATCTTCCCACCACATAGGAAAATCCTGAATAAGACACGGTTCACTTTTTTTACCTATTGGTACATTTTTCTAACATTGTTATTTTGCAGCTGCTGAAAACCTCAAAACTGAATCTCTGTGTCCTTTTCTCTTTCCCCAGATTTTACATGTTTTACCCAAACCTGCAAGCGGTTCATCTGGTGACAGGTGAATATCTGTCCCACATGTATTTAGATGTGCAATTTTTTCCCAGTTTCTGAAATGATTCCTCTTTTATCAAGTTGTCTTCCTGAACATAACAAGATGAATGGATTGAGAGCAGCCCTGCAAGAAGGACTCAGAGATACTGATGAATGAAAAATAATGCATGATCTAGCAATTTGTGATTGTATCCCAGAAAGCCAATTGTTCCCTGAGCTGCATCCAGGGAAACATGGATAGTCACTTTGGGGAGGTGATTCAGTCATTCTCATCCAGCAAGATATTCAACAGGTTGCTTCTACAAATTATGTAGAACATAATTGACACATTTGACAGTGGTCAAAATGGATTGGATGAGACTTGATTACAAGGCAGATGGGATAGGAATGAAAAACAGAGAAAAGACATTGCAACAGTGAAGCTAATAGAGGTTATTTTTTGAGCTACATATGTAAAAAGAATTCAATAAAATCATATTGTTTTGGGGGAGAGTCCTTTTTAAACCTTAACTGCATCTCCTGAACAATCCATGGATTTAACTGTCCTGGAAATTAAGGAATATCTAGGCATTTTGAAATTCTAGGTACTGCCTGCAACTTGACAACTATTAAAACCACAACCAATTTCTATTGCAAATGGGAAGAACTACATGTCATAACTGAACAGACTTCTTGTCAAACAGAAATCCCCCTTCCAGTGATAACAAAAATAAGTCCTCATGAACAGAATTCTCCTTTGTCCACACAGAGACTGATGAACACCGAGGTATGGTCACGAACATCCTCCATCTGCACAGGTTAGAAGAGAGGTCTCTGCATGATGCAGCACAGAGAAATACCATGTGTACAATGCCTTCCAAACACAGATTGGTTGCTAGTTTTATTCTGTTTTATCTGAGCAGAGGCTGGTGCTCTAGCAAATAATCAAGGTCCAGTGGGGACCTGATCCTGAATCATGATTTTATCTCTGTATTCAAAAAAACGAGGTTTCAGCACAGATTTATGGTTATTGAGAAACGTTATTGAAAGATCCAGTAATAGTTCTGGCTCAAATCACTATTAAATCTTGGGAAACCACTTTATATAGCCATATTCTTCATTTCCTATCAATAAAAAGGCAGAAGTTGACCAATTTGAGGGAATTTACTGAAATTATAAATGAAGGAGATACAACTCCTGAGGAGAGAAGAATAAAAATTACTTATTGCAAAAAGAAGCAAACACAACACTGCTGAATGAGAATCACACATCTGGCAGGAGCACACAGGACAGCAATTGATGGGCCCTTGGGTGTTTAGCAGCAGGGGGATCTATGAAGTTGTTCAGTTTATAAATATGAGAAACTGCCTTCTAACACAAGGCAAGGATGAATATTTTTTTAAATGCTGTTGTTTTGTTCTTTTAAAATATTGAAAAATAAAAGCTACAGTGTCCATTTTAATTCAGTAAAGAAAAATCTGCGAGCAGGAAGGATTATAGATGGCTTGATTGTCAAATGCTGCACTTTGCAGAAGTAGTTAAACAGAGTGGATCCTCATTCTCTATTTACTCTTCAGAACCAACTCTGCTGCGTTGATCAAAGTGTTAGAAATGAGCGGTCTGCATATGAAGTAGAAAAGAGATTGGTATTTCAGTTGAGACATTCTTGAATGCAAGCTATTTCTATTTCATTTATTTTCAGTAGCATGTATTTTATTTTCTCTGATTTCAATCCGAAGTTTTTTCAAAGCCGAACTCAATGTGGTCCCATAAAGAAAACAATTATGGGTAAAGATCAAGTTGGATTTCAGCAATAACGTAAAAATACGAAGACACTTTTTGTGTGTGGGAATTTCGGTGACACGGTGTGAACAGGAGATTCAACATCTCTGATTATGGGTGACACAGAGAAGATAAATTAGTTGGTATTTACGTCTACTTGACATCTCACAATAATTGTGAAGTCAGATCAAATATGTAGGGAGACATCAGTGCTAGTTCCACTAGGCTATTTACTTCTGTTGAATTTGTCAGCATCCATCAAGATATAATAATTATACCCCTTGTGTTGCTGGAAGCCTTTGGATGTGGTCTTATTCTTAGCAAAGGAGAGAAACACACAACAAAAAAGGAAAGCCATGGGAAGGATTTTTTTTCTTTTTACATAAGGCATTGAAGATCTTGGCTTCCATTGCTGCATCTTATTTTTCTAAATAATGGTCAGAATTTAAGGGTGAAAAGGAAAGGAAAAAAGTAGAGAGATTACAATTATTACAGTAATATTCCAGAACGGAATGTCCCTGTCTAAGTTGTGCCACAGAGAGTGATGTTTAATTGATTGTTAAACAGTGTGTTAACATAAATAAAAGATAGGCTTACAAGGGTTATTACTATGATGTCTGAAAATGTAGCTGTATAGGTTTTCTCCTGAGAGTTTCTGATTATGTTGTTTAACTAAAAATCAATCTTGCATCAGTGATGTGCCTACTGACACTCTGTGTCTTGTAGGGGCAGTCAGTGATTGCGCTTTGCTTCACAGTTATTCTTGTGTCTGGTATGGGGACATGAATGTTAGAAGCATTCTGAGTATCGGAAACACTGTATTTGGACCTTTAAGTAGAAAAGCCAAACCATAGGAAGATTAAAGATCATCCAGTTCAACCCCTTTGCCATGGGCAGTGACATTTGCCATTAGGTCAGGTTGCTCAGAGCATCTACCCACCATAATTACCCTAGGCAACTTTTTTCAGTGTTTCACCCCTTCCATCACAGTAAATTTATTCTTCATGTCCAAACTAAATGTCTTGTGTTCACTTTCAGATCATTGTCCCCTTTCACTGCTGGCCATGGTAAAAATTCTCTCTGCATGTTTTATATAAGCCCCCTTTATCTACTAAAAGGTCTCAACAAAGTCTCCGGAATCTCTTCTTCAGGCTGAACAAAAACTCTCTCAACATTTCGTCATAGGAGAGGTATTCCAGCCCTTTCTTTGGAGAGCTGTTCCAGTCCTCTTTTTGTGTTTGTGTCCATGCTCTGGACCTGCTCATGCACAACTCCATGTATATCCTGTGGTAAGGACTCCAGAGGTGGACACAGCACTAGTCTAATGAGGGGTCTCACTAGAGCAGAGTAGAGGGGCAGACTCACCTTCCTCAGCCTGCTAATAATGCTTCTTTTTATGCAGCTCAGGATTCAACTTGCCTTCTGTGCTCTAAGTATCTCTACAGGGAGAAGGACTGGGAATATGCAGTGATTCCTAATGGCCTTAAAAACTTGCTTACAAACTGGTCCCCAGTGTAAAGTTCAAAGACAATTAAAAATAATATAGTACAAAATATTAATAAAAAATGAGATGCCTAGAATAGACAAGCAGAAACATGACCAGCTGGAGTTGCTTCTTCCACTTTGGTTGTACCTCTGCAAAAACAGCCACAGATTCGAGGTTATTTTTAAACAAGCTTCAAAGTGAGACACTGTTTAACTTGACAGGTGATAGTTTTTCAAATGCAAACTCATTTTAGGAGTAGGCAGGATAGTTTGGAACTTCTGCTAAGCCTATAGTGCTGAAAGATTATAGATTGTCTTTCTCCATACGCATTATAGGAAAACTTCAGAAAACTAAAAATATCATTTTCTAAAATGGAAATTTAGGTTAAAAAATACTTAAGAAGTCCCTATGAGCTGCATCACAATTATTTTCTGCAGAGTGCTGCCTATATAAAATATTTATTAACTTGTTATTCCCCCAAAATTCAATTATAATTTTAAATGAATTGCTGTAAGTACAGTGCACCACTTATGTTGTTTTTATAAAGTGTCACTCAAACTGGCAGCAAGTTTAAACTTGTCCTTGCAGTGAAACATGTAGAGTTTTAAGAAACAATTAACTCTGAAAAATCACCAGAAAAACCTCATCACCTTCTTACTGAATTAAAGGTAATTTAACTCATGTTCACTAAAGACAACATCTTTATTCCTAGACAAACATTTAATGCAAATTATCAGAATGATTCTGCAATATTCAAAATTATTTTGTGATATTTTCTAGACAGGTTAAGGACATTTTTCAAAGATTATATCTTTAAAGATAGCATCCCAAAACAACACAGCTGGCCAACAGAAGCAAACAAACCAAAATGGTCCCGCAGGAAGTAACCTAGCCTTCACCCTAAAAGTGAAAGAAAGGTGGCTGTGCTCTTGTGGAAGGAAGATATAATCATCAGAGAATAACAGAAAGATTTTTGTTGAACTGTTTCAATTTCTTGTACAAATAGCTGGGTAAAAGTTGGAATAAATAATTATAATTTTTTATTTTAATTTTAGAATTAGTTTTTAATTTAAAAAAATATTTTATAGGTTTGCCCAAAGTGTGCAAGTAGATGAATGAGGACAAAAAGAAGTCCATTTCAGGCAGGACAAACATTGTGACATCTAGGTCTTTGTCTTGCCCTCACAGAACTCAATAGCATGAGTTCCACCAATGTTGATGGCATCATCTGTACCACTGAGAAGGGAGATTATTTCTTGGTTGCACACTTCTTCACTGAAAACTCTCCCTGTGAATACATGTTAATTAGGAATGGCATAATCTGTTACCTAGAGATCTCATTCTCCCATAAGAACATGAACTCTTCTATGCCCCACTAGTTCACACCAAACCAACAAAGTCTTAATTTATTGCTAAGCAAACTCAGGGGTTTGATTTAGTTTTCAGCCACAAGGACTGAAAGGATATGAAATACATCCTCTTAAAAACGTCATAAAGTGTCCTGGTTTTAGACTACCTAAAAATAGAACTTTCCTGTTTCTGGGGAATTTTCCATTACTAACTTGTACTTTCTGTTTTTTCGGTATTTACCTATAATAATGAATCTGCATAGTAATCAAATTCTTATCTCCCTAATTTCCATTAACTATCTAGTGGAATTATATTATTACTTACACTTGCAATGTCTGTTGACTTCCCATCTGTATAAGTTTGAAGTTACTCTTGACTTCTCAATTTCTCCTTGCTACAGAAAGAGATGCATCCAAAAATTTAGAAGCACTGCAAAATTTTACAAGACGTCTGGGTTGCTACAGACCTTTTTTTTTTGCAAACAGATGACCCACACACAAAAACTGAAGCAGTGTGGACTGGATGATTATGTAATGAGGTGGATTGTGAACTGACTGCAGGATAGAAGCCAGAAAGTAGTGGTTAATGGGACAGAGTCTAGTTGGAGACTTGTACCTAGTGGGTTCCCTTGAGAATCAGTACTGGGACCAGTCCTCTTCAATCTATTCATTAATGACTTGGATGAGGGATTAGGGTGCACTGTCAGCAAGTTTGCTGAAGACACAAAGCTCGGTGGTGTCATCGACACCCCAGCAGACTGGGTGTCTAGCCTGAACAGGCTAGAGAGCTGGGCAGAGAGAATCATAATGAGGTATAACAAGGGTCAGTGTAGAGTCTTGCATCTGGGCAAGAACAACCTCAGGGACCAGGAGAGGTTGGGTCTGACCAGTTGGATAGCAGTGTAGGATAAAGGGACCTGGGGGTCCTAGTGGACAGCAGGATGAGTCTGAGCCAGCAATGTGTTCTTGTGGCCGAGAGGGCCAACAGCATCCTGAGGGGGTTCAGAAGGGGTGTGGTTAACAGATAGAGAGAGGTTCTGATCCCCCTCTACTCCTTGCTAGTGAGACCGCATCTGGAGTATTGTGTCCAGTTCTGGGCCCCTCAGTTCAAGAAGGACACAGAGCTGCTGGAGGGTGTCAAGCATAGAGCACCAACCTCCCAGATGAGGAAAGACTGAGGGAGCTGGGTTTCTTGAGCTTGGAGAAGAGGAGGCTGAGGGGTGACCTCATTCATGTCTATAAATATGTGGGGGGTGGGTGTCAGGAGGATGGAGCCAGGCTCTTCCTAAGGTCCTCTAGTGATAGGACAAGGGGCAATGGGTGCAAGCTGGAACACAGGAGGTTCCATATAAATATCAGAAGGATCTTCTTCCCAGTGAGGGTAATGGAGTATTGGAACAGGCTGCCTAGGATTGTTGTGGAGTCTCCTTCAAGACCCATCTGGATCTGTTCCTGTGAGACTTGGTCTTGGTGATCCTGCTGTGGCAGGAGGACTAGACTAGATGATCTTTCAAGGTCCCTTCTGATCCCTACTGATTCTGATTCCATATGAAGGTGCATTTTGCTGCAGCTAAATTTTTTCTTGGTATATTTCTCCTACTCTGTTTAATAGAATCACATCATTACAGAATTATTGAGGCTGGAAAAGACCTCTGAGGTCACCAAGCCCAGCCTATGACCTAACAGCACTACAGCCAGCAGGAAGCTACTTATTATAGTAATCTGTCTTCAAGCACAGTGTCATTTATGGCAAAGCCTAAATTCCATCTAGTGAAAGTAATATTTTGAGAGTCCCTCTACAGCTAATGCAACTCAATGGTGCTAAAAAGAGCTCCTGAAGCTCCTTAAAAATACCTACTTCTTTCCACTGAAGTGGATTTTCAAGTAAACAACAGTAGCAAAAAATTAGTCATCTTAGTCACCTGAATTCGCCTCAACACTCTGAACTTTCAGTTTTTACCTTTAAAAAATATGAAGCTTGTTGTTTTCAGGCTGAAGACAGGAATTTCAGAACTGCTTCTGCATTCTTGGATTTCAAGTACAGTCAAATCCCAGAAGGCTGTAGTCAGCCTCTGTTAAAAAACTCCCTCTTGGAATAAAGAGTTTCAGACTTCTACCACAGCAGCAGGATTACATCTTTGTGAAAACTCCTGCTGATCTATACTCTTCTCACTACTCTGAACTCACTGTATCAAATATTGCTTTAGCATGTTATGATTTTTAAAATGCAGCCTTCCAGGATGTCTGCAGAGAAGCTGTCTTCCTCACTGTGAGTTTCAGGCACAGCATCTGCTTACTGTCAAAGGTAACACAAAACAGTTTAATTTCACCTCCATCTGCTACAATTTAGTACCACATCTTCCTGAAGGAAGAAAATTACTTTTAAGATTCTTATTGAAACTTTCTGCTTGTAAATTTCATCTGTCTTCTAATGATGTTTTTAGAAAACTACCTCCAAAAGTGAAACTTTCTTCAAGTGAAAATTCTGGCAAAACCTACAGACAAATTCCATATTCTTCATGAATGTAATTTTCCTCCTAAGAACTCTGAGAACCACTGTGTTTTTCTGATTCTTGCTTGTTTGTTCCCCAGAATCTATGAGAAGAAGAAAGGAACATTTTGTTTTGTCATTGATTATCACACTACCAGAAACTTCAGAGATTTTTGTGGAAGGATATGAGGTAAAAAATCCATTTCATTCTTTAAGTTCTCTCAAAAAATTCTATCAGTTTCCAAAACACACATAGGTGTAGCCACTAGAGTAAGGCCATTGCTAGCACTCCCAAATCTTCTCTTGACAATTCATAAGCGAGGGGTAAGTGCAAGGTTGGACTAACAGAATTACTAAGGGTAACTGTACTTTTAGCAGAGTTTTGATGGTTTGATGTGTGGGTGTACCTGGAGTCACAGACATATATTTCTTCAGCTTCATTCTCTCACATCACAAAATGAAAAACATGAACAAGCTTAGAACAAACAAAACACACTTATTTAAGCATTTCAATATGTTAAATACAAAAATGTCATCTCTGTGGGTACATAAAGCTGAATAGTCACTGTACCTGAAAAACACTACTTGTGTAACAAGTATCTGTGAGGTTTTATAGAGTGTGGCTTTGTAAGCTTAGTTTTCTCAAGATTTAAAATAGTAAGAATAAAAGCAGCATCTTAGATTTATTCAGCTAGTGGGCTTGATCCCATGCACAACCCATTAACTTCTTCATTTGAAGAGAGAAGAATCACCGTGATTAGAGAACACCGTAATTGTCACATGGTGGTGACAATTGTCAAGTGAGCCCACACATTGTGGCTTGAAAATCATTCGTGTACCTGTGTAAAGTATAAAGTTATCAGAGGGCACATATATTTGCAGGACTAAGTTTAACTGTCCTAGAAAGAAAAAGAAAAAAGGACCTGTTACTCAGACTGGGGTTTTTTGCAAGAAACAGATGGTTCAAAAGCTTAACAGAATTAGCATGGCAAAGACAGAGAAACTGTTGCAAATGCCACCAGACTTTATTCCACTGGAGCACACATTTGTGAAGCTAAGCAATTTGTCAATGTCCACATTTCAGCTTTCCAAATAGTGCAGTGTCATTTCAGAGAAGCTAATCTTTCCCTACATAACAGATGCCAGTTTTGTTCCAATGACTGGACCAAAATGGCATTTTCATAGCAAAAGAACTTTCACTCAACACCAGAAGAAATTCAACGACTACCAGAATATTATCTAACATTTCAGGAAAAAACACTCAACCTGACAACCCATGTCGGTAGGAAAAAAACACTCAAGTACTGTAGTCAGTTCAGCAACCCCAATGTTAGTACCTCACATGAGATACAGATGAACAGACCAAGTACTGGAACTATTACTATTTCAAATTATAAGTGATAGAAAGAGTGTCTCAGAAAGTGACATAAAAGTGCCTAAAAGAAGAAGGAAAGCTGTCAGAAACATCAAAAGCCTTTGACTGCCAGAGATCACTGTTCCCTATATCTGTTTTGTGGGTGTTCACATAGGACAGGTCCAGATTTCATCACAATGCAATATCACCCACACAGAGTTCCTCATTCCCCACCTTATTTGTAACTCAGTGAGCTAAGCACATACTTTGTGTTCCTAACCAAGCTCATTCACATTCATAGCCAGTTATGGAAAGTTTACTGCTAAGGAAAGTAAAAGTAGTTAGTTACCTTTACTATCACTAAGCATATCCATTAGAGAAGGTACAAAGTACTGTCTTTAGAGTGTATTCAGCTGTAAAGGGAGTCTTTGCATTGGAGTTTTAATTTCTTAAGTAAAATACGAAGTTATTTAATCCTTATGATTCAAAATGTCTGCAATGGGAATTAAAAGATACAGATAATCCAGTTCTACAGAACACTGAAATCATTAGGGATTGGAAGGGACCCTGAAAGACCATCTAGTCCAGTCCCCCTGCCACAGCAGGATCACCTAGACCAAGTTACGTAAGAACATATCCAGGTGGGTCTTGAATGTCTCCAGAGAAGGAGACTCCACAAACCCCCTGGGCAGCCTGTTCCAATACTCCATTACCCTCACTGGGAAGAAGATCCTTCTGATATTCATGTGGAACCTTCTGTGTTCCAGCTTGCACCCATTGCCCCTTGTCCTATCACTAGATGACTGGCTTCATCCTCCTGACACCCATCCCTCACATATTGATAGACATGAATGAGATCACCCCTCAGACTCCTCCAAGCTGGAGTCCCAGCTCCCTCAGCCTTTCCCCATTAGAGAGGTGTTCCACTTCCTTCAATGTCTTCATTGCTCTACACTGGATACCCTCCAGCAGCTCTGTGTCCTTCTTAAACTGGGGGGGGCAGAACTGGACATAATACCCCAGAAGTGGTCTCACTAGCAAGGAGTAGAAGGGGAGAAGAACCTCCTTTGATCTGCTAACCAAGCCCCTTCTGAACCCCCCCAGGATGCTGTTGGCCCTCTTGGCCACAAGCGCACATTGCTGGCTCAGATTCATCCTGCTGTCCACTAGGAATCCCAGGTCCCTTTCTTCTACACTGCTGTCCAACAGGTCAGGTCCCAACCTCTCCTGGTACCTGGAGTTGTTCTTGCCCAGATGCAAGACTCTACACTGGCCCTTGTTGTACCTCATACAATTTCTCTCTGCCCAGCTCTCCAGCCTGTCCAGGTCTCACTGAATGGCAGCACAGTCTGCTGGGGTGTCGGTGACACCACCCAGCTTTGTGTCATCAGCAAACTTGCTGACAGTGCACCCTAATCCCTCATCCAAGTCATTAATGAATAGATTGAAGAGGACTGGTCCCAGTACCAATCCTTGGGGGACTTCACTATATACAGGCCTCCAACTTTCCAAAGTAAACGAGAACCACGGGCTGAAATTAAAACTGATGAAAAAAAAATATAAAAAAAAAATATAAATTCAAAAAAATATATTGAAGCTAATGCCAGTTTAATTATACAAATTTATAGTCATCATGGTGAACATACAGTGATGAAAATAAAGAAGAAATCAGTCCTAGAGAGCTCCTGTTTGAGACTAAGCTGCTAATAATTTTGTTTGCTATGGCTGGCCTGTGCTTCTATCCCAGCAAAAGGAGATGACTAATAATTTCTTGTCTAGAAATAGCTTTCTTTCTCACTCTTTATCCTAAAACTGCTTCAGTTTTCATGTAAAACCATGACATTCAGAACACATCTTTTAGCAGAGCAGTGTTTGGGCAAGTGAGTTTTACACAGGACAAAAAACCACTAGGCTGATACATTTTCACTACCCTTTAAGGCCAGGGAATATTATGAGCAATGTCTTGTAAGCTTTATTATTATTTATAGTTCATATTTACCGATCTTTATCTGGTTGATGATATGTCTACATTTTAACACCAAATAGTTTTTTCCATACACATTCCTTTGTGCCAATTGGACAGGATTTATGTCTTTCAAGGTGGGGGTGGCAATTTTACAGTCCTGGATTGGACCTATTTATTGACATCAATTCTGACCTTTTACCAATTAGAGAGCTTGTCGATCATTAATTATTGGATAAGCTGGCAAGCAGATGGGACTTTCTGCAAGGTTATAAAAATGCTGTGCTTTTACTGTTCAGGAACAATTGCCTCATTGCAGGAGACAAAACACCTCTGCCATCTCCCCAGACAACCTGTAAGGCCTGGAGCTATATGGGACTCAGTTCTGGCAGAGGTTTATCTCTCACCTTCTACACCCCCTGTAGCGGGTGCCTGTGGTGCCCTGTTGATCTCTCCATTTCTCGCTTTCTCACTCTCTCTGCATTTCTAGGAGCTTGGCTTCAAACACTCCTTGCTCTGCAGGGACTTGGCCTTTGACAGAAGCTTTCTCCACAGTGGGGATTAGGTCCTTGCCTATTCTACTTTCCTGTACAACCTTTCAAAAGGGCTCTTTAGGGAGAAATGCAGTTGTTACATACAGACATCCACCCCTTCCCCTCTCCCTGGGATAACTTGTGATCTTGGAATAGTGCCAGAGGGTGGAGACTGGGGTGGTATAGGGTGACTTCTGACATCCCAGGAAACAGCCAGTATTCACCCATTCACTTTCATCACTTTCACTGGGGCTGGGAGCCTGGTGACTGTCCATCATTTACTATTTCCTGCAGGAACAAGTGTGAGCTGGGGCCCTCAGGTAGTGGGTGGCTAGAACAACAGTGTCTCAAGAGAACTTCATCTCTTATCCTACATTGCAGTCCAGTGAGAGAATGGCTATATTGCAACCTCTAAAAGACTGACATCCTCTCATGATGAGTGGCTAAAATAGCAACTCTAAGAGAAAAACTTCATTTCTTATCCTGTAGTGCCATTGAGCAAGTGAGTGACAATATTGCAACTCCTCAGTGAGGTTGTTTATCTCAAAGTCTTGCCTTCATTTTTCTTTTATCTTTGTTAATCTTATTTCTGTTTTGATTATCTTATCTGTTTTTATCAGTCTATCTTGTTTGCTTAGCTTAGTTTTAATAAATACTTACATTATGTTCCAGCTTCTTGATTTATTTAACTGAATTTATGCTTAAATAATTGGGAATTATTTAAATTTTTATCCTTACTTCTAATTGGAAGAAAGAGTTCTGTTAATGGTTCATCCTATACATGGCTAAACCATTGCATCATGTCAGAAATGATACATCACCTAACATAAACCCATTGTTATTCAAGAATACTGGTTTGCTTTTCTATCTAGTTCCAGTGAAGAACTGGTAATGACACATTTGTTGTGATTTTTCTCTCACATTCCCTCATTGGGGCCTATGCTGGGACCAGTGTTATTTAATATCTTCATTAATGCTATTGATGCATTGAAAACACCATCAACAGGTTTGCTGATGACAATCAAGCTGGGTGGTGCAGTCAATATGCCAGAAAGACAGGATGCTAAACAGAGGAACCTGGAAAGGCTGGAGAATTGGGCCCAGGTGAACCTCATGAGAATCAACAAGGCCAAGTGTAAGGTCCTGCACTTTGATCAAGGCAACCACTTTAAAGCAGCAATATGGAAAAAAACCTGGCAGTACTAGCAGACCAAAAGATGGACATAAGCCACCAATGTTCAATTGCAGCCCAGAGGGCCAGCAACATTCTAGGCTGCATCAAGAGAAGTGTGGCCAGTAGACTGAGAAAGGAGATTGTGTCCCTTTACTCTGACTTGGTGAGACTCCTCACCTGGAGTATTGTGTCATGTTCTGGAGCCTTCAACACAAGATGTGGACCTGTTGGAATACATCCAGAGGAGAGCCACAAAAATGATCCAAGGAGTGGGACACCTCTCTTATGAAGCCAGGCTGAGGGATTTGCACTTGTTCAGCCTGAGGAAGAGGGGGTTTTGAGCAGACCAGATAGCAGCTTTTCAGTACCTAAATGGCTTGTACAGGAAAGCTGGGGACAGAGGTTTTACAAAGGCAGGGGGTGAGAGAACAAAGGATAATGGTTTTAAACTGAAAGACATGTAGGCTGGAGATTAGAAAGAAGTTCTTCACTGTGAGGGTAGCAAGACATTAAAACAGGTTGCTCAGAGAAGTTGTGAAATCTCCATCCCTTGAGATTTCAAGACCAAGTTGGATGATCTACTAGGATGTGTCCCTGCCCATGCAGGGTGGTTGGAACTCAATGATATTTAAAGTCCCTTCCTACTCTAACCTTTCTATGATTCTATGATTCTTATACCAAGGCTAAGTGTAATTAAATAAAGATATGCAAGGCAATTTTCAGTATACAATCTGAAAAAAAAGTATGTGCCACTGTCTGAACATCTGAAGAATTCAAAAATATTATGCCAGAAGACATATACTCTTCTTCAAAGAAATCTGTCTATGTGATATGTATAGATCATTTTAACTGAGATAGTGCACCATGTACTAAGATTTAACTATAAATTTGAGTGCATCTTTATTTCATAATAAATGTATTTAATGTTGCAACATCAGTATAGTGTGCAATAATTTGAGACAAGGCTATCTATACTTCAAACCTGTAACTAAAACAATATATGTATTAATAAACACATTAGAGGGACATGTTTCTATATGGAAGGAGTAGCTATAAAATATCCATTTCTGAGGAACACAGCTTCATTTTAAATGTTTGTATATCTAGAAACAGTTTTTTGATGTTGCCTACAGCAATAAGAACATAATTTCATACAGTATATTCATACTGTATGAAATATTCATACATACAGTATATACATAGATACATATTCATACATACAGTATATACATAGATGTAGGAGACTTTTAAAAGTAAACATGTATTTTAATTTTCTCCAGACTTCTGAGATGTACACAAAATTCAATGCATAATACCACTTTTACGCTTCCCAGTCATTTTTAGAAGGGATCCTTGCACATGATGCAATATGTAGCTGTGGTTTGTAGATAAGACCATCTACTAGAATTTAAGTTAACAACAGGCTATTACTTAAAGATCCTGGATAGCTCACTCATAAGGATGACACACTACTTATAGCTCATTTGAATCTTTCTTACTATATTGTATTTCTGTAAATGCCTCCATGTAGAGATATTATAATTTACTAAGTGAAAAACATGATAAAAGAACAGGAATTTTTCTTCAGGAAGAAAAATTGAGTGAAGTATCTTACATAGCCATTTCTTTACTTGGAGGAAAAATAAATCTTGTACGTTTCTTGCTATTTCTTATTTGTGAAGAATCCACTTCCTTTTTCCCCAAGACATTTTATAGCCACTTCTGATTAAATGGGAAAAGTTTAAAGTCTGCATAACAAATCACTTCATTTGAGCCATGTAATTAGCCTGCCTTGAGAGATTCCAGTAAAAGCAGCATGTTCTCAGTAATTAGCAACAGTGAGAGGAGACTAAAAGACAGAAAATCACTGAAATTCTAGAATAGCAATAAAATCTACCTTACTTTTTCTGGTGAAGTTAATAAAGTTAGTAAATGCCTTAACAGAACAGATTTAATCCCTCAAGGTATTTAAACATGTGGACCTGGTGCTCAGGGACATGATTTAGTGGTCACCTGGTAGTACTAGGTTAATGGCTGAACTTCATTATCTTAAATGTGTTCTCCATCCAAAAAGGTTCTGTGTAATTCCATGTAATAATGCAAAATAGATTTCATTTTCTACCTATAAGGAAATGAGGCACTGAATTATGTTGAAATAAAAAACAAAAAAGGGTCTTCTTCAATTTTTCAGTAAAATCATTTAGTAATTTGCAGAGAAGTAACTTCCATTAATAGTTATTCACTGCTTTAGATTTCCCTTTTCTTTCTTAAATTACAGGTTTTTAAACAATTATACATGTGTTACAGAAATTTAAATTTCTTGCCTGGTGAGGAACCACATAGAACAGAGTACTAGACTTCAAAATGCCCCCTGATGCTGAGGGACATGTACATGGACTGAATGGACTCCAAGTTTCCTCAGGAAGCTAGAATTTCTGGAAATATCTTCTTTTGAGGGGCTGATGATTGCAGTTTGTCCCAGTTATGTAGTAAACTGTGATTAATCTTCATATGTCCTTGTGTGTGGAGTGAATTAAATGTCTTCTTTTCCCCAAGTTGAATTAGCTTTGGTTTTGCCTGCAAATTCTAAGGTGTTTGTGGTTTGGTTTTGTTTTTTTTTTTTTGAACCCTCCTTGTTTTGTTTTTGTTTCAGCTCATTAGCTCATTTACTAAATCCTTTGGTTAATGGTATATCAGGATAAACCCCATGACAGCTTGGTAGGGACCTCCATTGGGATAAATCTCATTACCTCTGCCCATTTATTTTTCAGAACATATTCAGACACCACTCCAGCTTCTTAAGGCACAAATCACTTTTTTACATCATATGCAGAGTTCTTGATAAGTTTTTCCTTGTCTGTAAATTCTATATTACAAATTAATTACAGACTGTCTATAAACCCTTCAGCAATCCATATGTTCATCTTTCTCAGTATCATCCTGTTCTTTTTCTTCACCATTTCAATGACACAATCTGAACCCTAACATACCATGTCATCTTGATAAGTATCATGACTATAAATTGATCTTCCATGTGAAAAGTCTGATAAATTTTTAATGTGTGCTTTGTGAATATGTATTTCACATACATATAGCTATGAAAATCATATATAAAAGAGTCAAAAGCAATAGCAAAAATATTTTGCCCTATTCAGTACTTGTTAGACCATATCTGCAATCCTGTGTCTAGTTTTGAAGCATTCAGACATTGATAAATTTGCCTAAACCAAGGTTAGAGAGGTGATTACAAGGCTGTGTGGAATATCATACAGTGAGGCAGCTTAGAATTTTTACTGTGAAGAAAGAGAAAACAAAGGAGGAACCAGAATATGCAGCTCTTCATGTGTGGCAATGGACAGGATGGAGTCAACGTATTAGAAATTCTTAACAGATATGTGAATGAACAAATACAAGATGTTTCAGGGAAAATTCTTGTTAACTAAATACTCATTGCCATGAGGAGCTCAGTGAGACAACTACACAGAAAGGCTGACAAGTTTCCACCTTTGGAAATATTCAAAATGCAGTTGGATGTAGAATCACAGAATCACATAATTACTGAGGCTGGAAAAGACCTCTAAGATCATCAAGCCCAGTCTATGACCTGACATCGCCTTATCAGCTAGACCATGGCACTAAGTGCCACGTCCAGTCTTTCCTTAAACACCTCCAGGAATGGGGAGTCCACAACCTCCCTGGGCAGTTCATTCCAGTGTCTAATCACCTCTTTCAGGAGGAAGGGTTTCCTAATATCCAACCTTAACCTCCTCTCATGCAGCTTCAGGCTGTGCCCTCTCCTCCTATCACTAGTTGCCTGGTAGAAGAGCCCAACCCCCATCTGTCTACAATTTCTCTTCCAGTAGTTATAGAGTGATTAGGTCCTCCCTGAGTCACCTCTACTCCAGGCTAAGCAACTCCAGCTCCCTCATCTTCTCCTTATAAAATTTTAGCTCTCATCCCTTCCTCAGCCTCATTGCTTTCCTCTGGACCCACTCCACCACCTTAATTTCTTTCTTGAAGTGAGGGGCCCAGAAATACACACAGTATAAGGCCTCACCAGTGCACAGTACTGGGAAGAATTACATTCCTAGTCCTGCTGGCCACAACATTGCTGATAGAAGCCAGGATGTCATTGGCTTTTCATGCCATCTGGGCATACTGGTGGCTCATGCTCAACCAGTACTCCACGTCCCTCTCTGCCAGGCACTTTGCAGCCACTCAGTCTGTAACTCTGCTGGGGGTTATTGTGGCCAAAGGACCATGCACCTGGCCTTGTTAAACCTCATATTGTTGGCCTCTGCCCATTGACCCAGCCTCTCCAGATCTGTCTGCAGCGTCTTCCCTCCAGTAGATCGACACTCCCCCCAACTTGGTGTCACCTGTGAATTTAGATTTGACCCCTCATCCAGATCATCAGTAAATATGTTGAACAGAACTAGGACCAGCACTGATCCATGGGGAACACCACTGGTCACTGGACACCAACTGGAATTGGCACCATTCTCAGCCATTCCCTGTGCCTGGTCATCCAGCCAGTTTTTAACCCAGCAAAGGGTGCACCCATCCCAACCATGGGCTGCCAGCTTTTCCAGGAGGATGCTGTGGGAGATTGTGCCAAATGCTTTTCTGAAATCTAAGTAGACCACATCCACAGCCTTCCCTTCATCCACTTGGTGGGTTACCCAGGCATAGGACAAGATCAGGTTGGTTAGGTAGGACCTTCTTTTACTAAACCCATGCTGGCTGGACCTGATCCCCTGGTTGCCTTGTACTTGCTGTTCCATCACCTTGCCATGCACTCTAGGTCCCCAGTTCCTCCTTTCAGCTTCTTCTTGGGCAGCACACTGGGTAACATCCAGACATCTGGCACCCCCCCAGTTATCCAGGACAGTGATAAATGATTGAGAGTGGCCTAGCTAGCTCTTGTGACAGCTCCTTCAGCACCCTGGGATGAATCCCATCCGGACCCACAGACTTGTTGGGGTCTGAGTGGAACAGAAAGTCAGTAACTACTTCCTCCTGGATTATAGGAGGGATATTCTGGTCTCCTTCCCTGTCTTCTAACTCAGGAGCCCAGTTACACTGAAGATGGCCAAGCTTTTGCTAAAGACTGAGGCAAAGAAAGTGTTAAGTGCCTCAGCCTTTTCCCTATCTTCAGTTACCATGTTCCCCCTTTCATCCAATGAGGAGTGGAGATTTTCTCTGGCCTTCCTTTTGTTATTAATGTCTTTATAACAGCACTTTTTATTATTCTTAATAGATTTGGCCACATTAAGTTAAAACAGAGCTTTTGCATCTCAAATTCTCTTTCTACATGCCCTTACAATAACGTTAAATGCTTCCTAAGTCACCAGCCCCTCTTTCCCAGGGTGACACACTCTTGTAATGGTATAGGGAGTGGGTCTAAATCAGTTTGAGTTGGTGCCTGTAATTTTAGCACAACAACTAGCTCTCACTGAGAGTTCAACAGGCAATGAATCAACTTTTCTAGAAAGACAAGAGTTTATTGAACTCACCACTAATAAGAAAAGGAAAAAACCCAAATAAGTAAAAGAATAAAAAAGGTAAAACAGAAATTGTATCAGAACGCCTTTACACACACTCTGAGGGAAATGGGAGACAGCTACCATATCAGGTTTTGGCCTTAAATGAGAGGTCTGGGGCAAGAGAATGCACACCAACACTCATTACCACAAAGCCACCACACACACTCGCACTACACTTTCCAGAAGAGAAACGGGGGTTTGGTGCTTTTCCTGATCCTCGTGCAGACATCAGCACTCCGTGAGGTCTCCAGCATACTGCTAGCTCCCATAGGCTCAGGGCTCTTCTTTGAGGCCATAGCAGCATTAAATGTAGAGCATACAGCAGAATTTCAGACCCTCTCTCTTTGCCAAAGGCTTAGGAGATCAGTACTTGTGATCTCTCTTTCTCTCTCTTAGTAGAGACTTCTCTCAGTCTCTCTCGGTGGCAGAGTCTACAGGATCTTTGCCAGCCCAGTGGAGACAAAGCCAACACAGGGCTGGTTATGTGGCACCAGGCCTGTTAATGGCAAATAGACTTTTCAGAGTCTCATCCAAGGGCTTTCTACAGACATTAAGCAGTGCCTTTCTTTCTTCTGCCCTGTGGTTAGGGACCAAGGGAGGTAGAGGGTTAAGAGTTCACCTCTGTCTGGCATCTTCAAAGGCATTTGCTGCAGAGCAGCTATGTGGAGGGTTTGCCCTTACTTCGGCCCACTGCCAAGAAAAGGAATGAGCTGGTGCTGGCTTTTCTGCATCTGAGCCCTCAGTGAAAGAGGGCAGGGCTGCAGGTTTATCCCTACCAAAGGGGGCCTGGCTTCAGTCCAAAAAGGTTTGCTCTCTCTGTGTTCAAGCCCCCATGTGAAACAGGGCCACGGCTACCCCAACAGCAGAGCTGCAGCCAGTGTAAGACTTCTTTTGCATTCTACCCTCAGGTGGCAGGGGAGCCACCGTGCGGGGTTTGGGGTGCTGTCTTCAAAAGGAGTTCTCTGTCCCTGAAGACGTATTGGAGAAGCAGGAGGAAGTTGAAGATGGCAAAAAAAAGATGACAAAGAAAGGCGAAAAAGCAGAAAGTACCTTCCCTTTTACAGACTGTCCACCAATCACCTGTAAAGTCCAGACACTGATGCAGGAGGTCTTCTTGGAAAGCTACTTCCAGCTTCAAAATAAAATGCTTTTCTGGCAAAAAAGCACCACAACTAATATTTGAAAATTTGGTAATTTTAAAACCAGGACGACTCTTTTGGTTTTTTTTTAACGCCAAAGTTCATGCAAAAACTCCTTGCTCAACCAAGCCAGTTGTCTTCCCCACTGGTCCACTTTTAGGCTCCTGTGCCTTTAAGACTTCCCTCTTGAAGTACGTTCAGCCTTCCTGGGCTTCCAAATGTTTCAGGGCAGACTCCCAAGGGACTTTGTCAATCAGTCTCCTGAAGAAGCCAAAGTTTGCCCTCCAGAAGTCTAAGTTCACAGTTTTACTGACCCCTCTCCTTGTTTCTCCAAGGATTGAAAACTCAATCATCTCAGACAATCTCCAACCTTTACTTCCCCCACAAGATCCTCCCTGTTCAGAAACAGCGGGGCCAAGAAGGCACCTTCCCCTGTGGTCCCCTCACCAGTTGTGTCAGGAAGTTCTCTTTCACACACTCCAGCATCCTCGGGAAGTGATCTCTCTCTGCTGTATTGTATTTACAGCAGACACCCAGAAAATTGATGTCCCCCAAGAGCACAAGGAGCAGTGATTTGGAAACCTCCCTCAATTGCTTACAAAAAATTTCATCTGCTA
>VZRI01009679.1:53337-64684 GCA_013397515.1 Upupa epops
ACAAAAGGAGACTCAAGGAGAATCTTATCACTCTCTATAACTACTGGAAGAGAAGTTGTAGACAGGTGGGGGCTGGGCTCTTCTCCCAGGCAACTAGTGATAGGATAAGAGGGCAGGGGCTGAAGCTACACTGGGGGAGGTTAAGGTTGGATATTAGGAAGCCCTTCCTCATGGAAAGGGTGATGAGACATTGGAATGGACTGCCCAAGGAGGTGGTGAAGTCACCACACCTGGAGTTGTTTAAGAAAAGGCTGGTTGTGTCACTTAGCTTGTGGTGATGTTAGTTCATAAGCTGGACTTGATGACCTCAGACTTTTTTTTTCCAGCCTCAATATTTCTATGTAATACTGTGCAGTGATTTTACTTTTCAGTTCAGTCTCTTCTAAGAAAATAAACTTTTCATTTATTTAAAAATAAAAGCAATGGAAACCACAGCCTGCTATGAGAAAACATAATTAATTCTCTGCCTTGTCTTGACTGTTGGTCACTGCAATGTGGAAAGGTATGTTATTGTGATACCTTGGAAATATGAAGACAAGGCATACAGTAGTAGCATGTGCCAAGAGCAGTCCTAATCAACCAGGTGGCCAGATGCGTCAGTTGGACAGGACGACTATCCACTTGTATAAGCTTTCTGTGGAGAGGATCCTGAGGTGCTGGAGGAAACAGAGGTCAGTCATCAGCTGTGTGTGTAGCTGCTTTCTCCTGTTCAGCTGAATACATGCCAGTATAAACATTTCTATTCATTCTGAAATATTTCCAAGTAGTTCATTTTGATCCATTGGGATATAAATCCACCCTATTGTAATTTTACACCCTGTTTTCAGCATTCTATGCAATTATAGTGGCTCATTATAATAGACATCATGTACTGTAGCAAGATTTAGCAACATGAAAACTAGTAAGTCCCAAAACTACAATGACATTAGCTTTCAAATCTCTAAGCAATAAAATAAGAAATCATTACTATGTGGAATATGCACTCTCAATTTTAATTCCTTATCTTATTCAATATTAAGGTGGTTCACACTCCAAAAAAAAAAGTTACTATTTTGATTTTATGAGCCTGATATGTCAGATGTTTACTCTTTTCCCACATGCATATTCCCACCTATCCATAAATCTCAATGAAGAATGGTCTCACAAATAACAAGCCTCAGTTCCTGTTGCCTTGTATTTCAGTTTCTTTACAGTGTCTCTTTCCAGATTTATACAAACTCAGAAATCAAGGTGAAGTTTAGCTTTCATATTTGTATGGATTGTATATTGCATGGCTAATGGCCAGTTCTGGTTTTATGTGGATGATTTACTGTGTTCAATTAATAGAAGAGATAACAGCTATATGGGTCGTTCCCCAAAGATGCTCTAGTTTCATTTCACTATATTCCACCTAATTGAGGCAAGTTAGGTGAGGTTTAAAAAATTATAATTACTATTAAATCTAAGACTTGTTTCTTATAATGAAATAAAATCTTTTCAATAGTTTGTGTCCTTATTCTCTGCTGCTACATCTTTATGCATCTAGTATATTATTTTCTTCCACCCTGAAGAACTGCAATATGCTCACTTTCTTTATATACAAGACCTGCTCCTGCCACTGTCAGTAAACCTTCACTTTTGCATTCTCCCCTCGCCCTTCCAATACTATATCTATCATTTCCTTCACCACTGCATGAAAAAAATAAAAATCAAGAATCTGTCATGCCTTTTCTTGTAAAAGTCCTCATTAAACACAGACTACAACCTTAGGTCTCTGGCAAAAAAACGATTAAAAGACATTTGTAGCACTTGCAGTTATAGAGAAGAGCTTGTGATCATGATCCATTCAGATTCCAGAGTCAGAAGGCAAATTAAATTGTTTGGCTTTAATATCAACCTCATTATTTAGGTTTTTTTAATCAGCCTGAGTTGGCAAAAGTGCTGATGGAAGCCAGATCGTGCAAGTTCTACTTCTATTACTGAATGCTTAACACGCAGGAAAAATGAAGCATACTCTGGAAGCTGCCCAACACTGTCTAACTGAGCATGAGGTACTTTGATAGGAAAATAAATGGGTCCAAATCAGCTACAGATGTTGAAGCACAGGCTGCTGGTAGCTGAGTATCTTGTGGCTCTCAGCCCTATAGCTGTCAAAAGCAGGGGAAATAGACACAGGTAGCAATTAAACAGCTTCTAGATGGTTGCTGTTTTAGAGAAAAACCCCAAGAACAGCTGTACTAAACAACAGAGGAATAGGTTGAATTTGGAGAGAAAATTTTGATAACACTTCGCAGATTATTGTTGAAGAACATGCCAAAAAGGATATGCAGTCTATAAGAACTTTCTACAAGTGCAATGTTTAATTGGGATTCATTGAAAGGAACTGTAAGGAAAAAAAACAACAGAGACTGAGCTATTGATTGATGTCCTTTGCAGAATTCTTGTGAGAAAGTGTGTGAGCTTGACCTTTGCAATTATAGAATCATAGAATCCTCAAGGTTGGAAGAGACCTTTGAGATCATAAAGTCCAACAATCCACCTTACAACACCCTCCTAACTACTAAACCATCTATTTAAATACCATGTCTACCCATTATGGAACATACAGATCTTCACTACTCATATCAAGAAATATAAAAAGCAAATAACACTGGTAATTGCACAAAACAGAGTATGAAGCCTGTCATAACAATTTACCATTTACAATATTATTAACAACTTATTTCCCCTTTTGGAGCTGTTTCAGTTTGGAAAGAACATTTCTGAATACATGTGATTTATTCTTACTGTATTGGGTTTTGCTTTGGACTGTGTCTTCCAACCAGCATTGGCTTGAATCTCACCCCACCTCTGTACTTACCTACTATTTCACTTCAGCTTCAAATGACCAGAAAATACCTTCTTCCTTTCTAAAAGCAAACTCAGATTAAACAAACTTGCACCAGACTGCAAATTTCAGTCCCTGTCCAAAACGCTTATATGTGTCTTCTTAAATCAAGTAGTACAATATATATTTACACCAATAAATTACAAATACATGTGCCCAAAAGTTAGCAGTCCATCTACCTATGTTGCTAAAGCTTGGCCCTACAAAAAAGAAAGTCAGACTCCAGGGATCTGTATGCTCAGAGATAGTCTGTATTTCTTTCCACAGTAATTCTTGGTTTCTTCTACCCTCATCATTGTTTTCAGGTAAACCACTGGTTTGTAAAAAATTTCCCCAAACCTAATAGCCACAATATTGTTTTTCAAATCCAGTCTAGTAGTTCTTAAAATGGATGTGGCTGGTACCTAAAAAACTACCGTATTTTAAGAAACAAAAAAAAAATGACCTTGAAAGCATCAGTAAGAATATTGTTCTGGGACCATGATGCTTTTACTATAATTTAAGGAGAAATTACAGTAATTAACTGAGTCCAGAGGGTTTCTGCACAGTACCATATTTATTTAAGTCAATGATGCTTGCCTTACTTCCATATTCGTGAGCCATTTACTACTACATTCATTAGGGCATATGACCCAACTGAGGATAGTTAATGTGTTATTCAGGAAGAAGACATCATTGAAGCTGCCAGTTATGTAAAAATAGCCATTATTTCAATTAATTCTTCAGTTTTACAATCTCTGAGTTGAAAATTTATGTTAGAGCCCCAAAGATGATAAAAGATAAGAACATCTGGCATGTGAGAAGATACTAGAAGATCAGGAACTGTTCAGCCTGGAGAGGAGATGACTCAGTCGAAACCTTATCTGACTATACAAATAACTGACTGAGGGTACTAAAAAATATGGAGTCAGAAACTTCTCACTGTTAACAAGTGATGGGACTGGGAACAATAGGAACAAATTAAAATATAAGAAATTCAATTTAAACATAGGTAACTATTTTGACTATCGTCCTTTAAGCCCTTCCCACAGAGATTGATAATTCATCTATAAAAGGATTAGGATCAGAAACATCTCTTCATTAGGATATTTGTATTTTTTGTACTTTTAACTTCTTTTAGAATTGAGCAGTTTCAATTTGAGACTTGTGTTTATGCTTTCTTTCAACAGATGTGAATGCATAGTGCATGAGATGAAATTGCTGGATTGAAAGCCCTTTCCCAGGTTTATGCCCAAATTCTGTTTACATCCAATCAAAACCTGACACCTTCAAGTGTTGTCTGTCACACTACTGAATTTTCACAAGAAGCCAAGAAAAAGCTGGAATATTTGGGTCAGAAACTTCTGCAGCAGAAACAACACTGGTGAAAATTAACTGATCTCAGAGAACTATGCATTTCATCTTTTGGCATCTTATAAATGTCACCCT
The DNA here is from genome assembly GCA_013397515.1 of Upupa epops. Taxonomy (NCBI): domain Eukaryota; kingdom Metazoa; phylum Chordata; class Aves; order Bucerotiformes; family Upupidae; genus Upupa; species Upupa epops. The sequence goes on from VZRI01009679.1 coordinate 57,632, forward strand.
TATGATATATTTAGAACATAAGAATTCATAACCAATTCTAAATTATTATGAGCAGTGAACAGGGAAATCAGTACATCTGGTCTTATTGTGAGATCATAGTTACTGAACAGAACAAAAAGTTTTCATTTCTCAGAACGTTTTGTATCACCATAATTAATAATCAGTTCAGCTTTTCCATCTGCAGTATAAAGAGAGCTCTCAACTAGCTTGGATTTGGTGTTCTCCAGTTTCCTCCAGGCCAAAATAAACACAGGAAGAGCTAGTCTGAAGACACCATTTCAGTTTACAAGACTGGAACAAAAAATGGAGTGGATTTAGTAGTGCATGGGTCTATAAACTGTCCAGGCACACAGTTATCCTCCAACCATAGACAAACAGTTGATCTGTTGGGATGTCAAGCCAGTACAACAAACTGGTATTATTAGCCAAGCTAAACAGAAAATTATGAAAACCAAGCTCATTTATGCCTAAATGGAACACAGTCTCACCACATTAGTCTGTTGTACAGTGATATTTACAAGATTAAAACTACAAATGTTAGGGCTAAAAGTTATAGAAGCACTTTATTCATTCTACTGGCAGATTAATATATTAGCCCAAATTTTAACAAGCATTTTGAATCATCTGAAGTCCTTGAATTTCCTGATCCTGGGGCTTCTATGCAAATTTCTAAACCACTGTGATTTTTCTACTAATGACGCTGTATTTTACGAAAGCAAAGATTTCCTTCTTTTCAGTTAGGTGTACATTTTTACAGCATTGAGCTGCCACTGTCTGGAAATGTTATTACTGTATTGATTTTTCTACACATATATACTGTAGAAAGAGTTTACTGTTTAATGATAACATATATGGAAATTGGGTTGGGATCTTTGTCACATAAGGACACATCCTTAGCATTAAACCAATTCCTTTAAACACACCATGACAAAATCCCGTTCTCCATAGAGCTTGTGGAAGAATTGTTGGAGAACTCAGGTGAATCACTGATAACTCAAAAGCTATGTTTCCCTGTGTGTCACCAGGGTAGACTGTCTTCAGAATGACTGCTTATCTAAACCAGTAGAGAAGGACAGGGTACAGTGTAGTTCCCCTGTTATCCAAGAGGTACTAGTTACAGACCTGCTGGACCATTTGGATCCCCATAGGTCCTTGGGACCAGATGGGATTCACTCCAGAGTGATGAGTGAGCTGGCAGATGAGCTTGCTAAACTGCTCTCCATAATTTATCAGAAGTCGTGGATCACAGGTGAGGTCCCGGATGCTTGGAAGTTGGCAAATGTGACCCCCATGCACACAAAAGGTCAGCTGGGCAAAGTTATGGAACAGATAGTACTGAATGCTATTATGCAACAACTGTGAGATGGCCAAGAGATTAAGCCCAGTCAGCATGGGTTTAGGTGGGGTAGGCCTTGCTTGACTAATCTGATGTCCTTTTATGATCAAGTAACTCAACTGGTCAATGAGAGGAAGTCTGTGGATGTAGTGTACCCAGATTTCAGTAAAGCATTCAACACGGTCTCCCATGATATACTAACTGCGAAGATGGCAGCAAGGGGCTTTCACAGGAATATTCTATTCTGGGTCAAGAACTGGTTGGATGGACGAGCCCAGAGAGTGGTGGTAAATGGTGTCGCATCTGTTTGGTGACCTGTTACTAGTGGTAACAGGTCCTGTTACTGTTACTGTGTTACTCTAAGTGTTACTAGTGGTCCCCCAAGGGTCGGTGTTAGGTCCGGTCCTGTTCAACATCTTCATTGATGATACTGATGATGGGTTGGAATCCATCATACGCTTTTGCACCTTTTAAGAACAAAACGGTTCTCAAACATCATTGTCTGCCTGAATTTTCTATGTTACAGCTGCTACCCATATATCGTGTAATGTTTACTGCTACAGTAGATGTGCAGGAGATCTGTTTCAGATCTCAAGAGTTTTTTTAACCTTAAATATAATAGAACATATTCAGCTACTGATGTAGTTAGATGTAGTTAATAAGGCTGTGCATGCTGTATTTTGCTAAAAGAATAGAATAACTACAAAATTACATTACTTCTGAAGACTGGATTACCTAAACTACACAAAATTGTGTACTGAAGGAATTTTTTTCATTACAACTCATTACTGCTGTTAGGGTACCAGTAAGCTGTAGTATCCCTGAGCAGCCTCCCTTCTGATTAGGGGATACTCTTCACTGCTCCCTGGACAATGTTGCTCCCTCTTTGGCCAGCAAAGCCCTTGCCCTGCTAGCTCCCACAGGAGTCCCTGTAGTCCTCATCTCTTGTCTCAATTACAGACTGAGAGGAGTCAAAATTGGTTTGGGCTTAGGCATTTTGTGTCACAAAAACCACATGAGAATGAAGTCTCAGGATTCATTTTAACTTGGGGCCATCAGGATCTCTCCTGAAAAGGGATTTCTCAATGCCAAAAAGATTTAAACACACAGACAAAATTAAGTAATTAATTTACTTTATGTGCTAATAGACAAAACAAAAACAAAACAAGGACAGTTTGAAAAAACACTTAAAATTTCCAGGCAAAAACAAAAAACTAACTCAATACACCCCCACAAGAATTCACCACACAAACATACATATTCATAAAAAGGATAAGAAGGAGGACCCAGGTAAATATAGACTGGTCAGCCTCACCTCCGTACCAGGAAAGGTGATGGTTGGACTGGACGATCTTTAAGATCTTTTCCAACCTTATCATTACTGTGATACTGTGACGGAAGGTTGCATACAACTATCTGAAGGAACTTCTTTGCAGTGAGGGTAACAAAGCATTGGAACAGGCTGCCAGGGGGGTTGTGGAGTCTCCTCTGGAGACATTCAGGAGCCACCTGTATGTGTTCCTGTGCAACTTGATCTAGATGGTCCTGCTGTGACAAGGGGATTTGACTAGATGATCTTTCGAGGTCCCTTCCGATTCCTAATGATTCTATGATTCTACGATTTTTACGTAATTGAGGTAAGTCCCCTGCACTTAATTTTTTAATCGTAGTCCCCGCACTATGATTTTTACGTAATTGAGGTAAGCCCCCCGTTAAAGGGAAGACACTTCTAGCCATTGCTACTTCTTGTTCATGCAAGTCATGAACCAAGTTCATGCACATGTCCCTCAGTGTCAGCAGGAGTTCTGAAGTCCACTTTTCTGTTCCATGTGCTTCCACACCAGTCCACCATTTCCAAAATGCCAATTCCTATGGCCACAAATGAGGGGGAAGCTCTCTCCATTTCATCAAACCATGAAATTCAGATGAAATTTTGCTTCCACTGATCATTGATGTACTTTTTCTTTCTATTCATCTCTTTTCCAGGCCTAATCAATGCCACTCACTCTGTTCGAGCAGCAGAAAAAAATGAAGTAGAAGCACAAGAAGATGGATCTGGAAACCCAAAACAAAAAGATACAAACTCATGATTCCAGTTTTGCAGAGCCAAAAAATGTGACAAGTTGCCACAGCAACTTTCCAAAGACGCAAAGAATCCTGCTCAAATCTCAAACTGCAACACTCAGTTTCTGGGAGACAGAAGGTAACAGTGTAAGAGATCAAGAAGACAAAGCAGTGTATGACTGTGGAAAGGATGGTGACCTGAAAGCACCAAAACCCAATAAATATCTCCCAAGAATGTTAGTAATACAGGTAATTATGGAGGAGGAGCATTCTTGCATAGACTTGAGCATATGTAGGACAACAGTATCACAAAAAGGAACAACAAAGAGGCCACTGCCATACAACCACCTCTCATGAAAAATCAGAGTCCAGATCTCAGTCCTTATGAACAGCTATCACCACAGTGCAGGGAGGGATGCAATTGAGAATTTTATGCAAAAACGTAAAATTTCAAAACATCTACTACTTTCTCCTAGCTTTTCACTCATGCTATCTCTGTGTTATATTCCTGCATTCTTGTTCCTGTATTTTTGTTTTAATAGTTCTTTGAGAATTTCAGACCTCAAAGCAACATTTTTCCTCAGCTGAATTTTCTCAGAATTGACTCATGCTGGAAACTATATCTTATATAACTTTTTATACTGCTTGGGAAGCTAAAACCATAATTAACTTTGTTAATTAGAGTTAGAATACTGCAATAACTCTTCTCCCAGAACTACATTTACCATGAAGTTATTAATCTTTGAGACCTATTCTTGCATGAGGCAATTAATAGGTTGACAATATTGTGATGTTCTGTAAATAGTCTTTAAAATGAAGCTCCCAAACACTGCAGTCCCAAGAATTCATGAACAATATCCTGGATATCAGATTTTAATAACAGCAGACATTACATTTTAAATTTTTGTATGAATATTAATGAGCTAAGTGTCAGGTTCTGTCCTCAATGGAATAATGAGGAGAAAAACCTGGCAGTAAAGACTTTAACTTTATTAATTTATTGGAGTCACACACATGAACGACCCAGCATTAACTCCCTTCTATTCCAGCAACTGCACCTACCACAAATGGCTGTGAAGAAAGCCCATGGCAGAAGCTGAGCTCTGCAGACACAGTGGTGCAAACTGGCTTGTCATACTGGATCCTCCGCTTGAGGAGCAGAGCAAAGCTGGTGCTAGGGGATTTCAGAGGTTTCCATGAAGAACACACAAATATGTTTGGCTAAGTTGTTTCAAGATTTAAACTAGGCTGGACTTTTGAGCTGAAATATATTTACAGCTTCCCAAAAGTTGTGTTTAGAAGATATATCCTATGTTTAAATAATATGTTTTAAAAACCCTTAGTGTGTGCCAGATTTTCTCAAATTGAGAAGAGCCAGCTTTAAACGTGTCTCTGAAGACAGTATGGAGACATCTTAATTGTCCTAGATAGCTCACCATTTTATGTCATTAATTGATCAGTTGATGAGGTTGGAGATCAAATTCATCCATTAATTTAGTTAATGTGCTTATAGGCCAAAAAATAAGCAAGGAAGGCTCAAAACCACTTACGAAATTTATAGGCAAAACCAGTTTCGTTTGGTGAAAAAACAAGAGATACATAAATCATACAACAAAAAAACCCTATGAAAAGTCATTAAGAGATTAATCACATGTTCTTACATAATTAGGCCAATCCACTATCTCCATGCCCTCAAAGGGAAGAGACTTGAAGCAGTTCTGTTTCCTTGTGGAAGCATGGTGTCCACCTGTGCATATATCCCTTGGCACCAACAGTATTTTAAGAGCTAGTTCCCTGTTCCATATTCCTCCAAGCCATGACAATTCCTATGGCCCATGAACAAGGGAAAGACTTTCTCTGCATTTCAGTAGAAATCAAGTGCAGGTAAATTTTTTCCTCTGCTGATCTTAAAGTTCCAAATTCCACTCTCCATGCACCATGTTCCTAGGGCAAGATGACTGCCATGCTCAGAGGCAGTGTCATGTGTCTGTCTCTGAACAAACATGACAAGGAAGTGAAGAAGAAGCAGGAAACCCAAAACAGGAAAAACAAAGCCCCAAAGTCATTGTACAAGTTCACAGGGTCACATACTGACCAAACCCAATCTAAAGAAGAACTTGAAATTCCAAGCCCCTCTGCTACAGGTTGCTACAACAACTCCCCACTGCCTCAGGCAAGAAACCTACTCAAATTCAAACTACATCAGTAACATATATCACTCTGATATCTTTTTGTTTGTTTGTTTGTGTTTTATTTTTAAACTTTTCCAAGAACAGATTTTGTTATTTTATTTGCTTTCTAGAATCTGGCTGCCACAGTTCCCAATAGGAAAAATTAAAATATGGGGAATTTTTGCTACTTAGTCAAGCTTGGCATCTTCTACAACAAAAACAATCAATTTAGTAAAGGAAAACAGAACAGGGATAATGAAAATAGAAAGCAGTTATTAATGACAAGTTAAGAAGACACAGAGAAGGTGGTATTACTGAATGCCTTCTGTGCTTCCAGCTTTACTGCAAAAGCCATTTCTCATAAAGCCCAAGCACTAAAGATAAGAGAGAAGGTCTGAGAGAAAAATCTTCCGCAGTAGAGAAGGACCATGTTTGGCTACAGTGGACATCCATAAATCCATGGGCCCTGATGGGATGTACACATGAATACTAAGATTGTTGGCAGGTGTTGCCAGGCCACATTCTCTCCTCCTTGAAAGGTCATTGGGAACAGGAGAGGTGCCTGAGGCCTGGAGGAAGGCCAGTGCCATTCTAGTCTTCAAGACAAGAAGGATGACATGGAAAACTACAGGTGAGTTAGTCTCCCTTCCCTCTCTGGAAAGATGATGGAACAAATCATTTTGGTTGCCATCTTTAACCAACTGGAAGAAATAAAGTTACTGGGACTAGTCAGCATGGATTCATGGAAGGAGGGGTGCCAATCTGAGGTGATTATAAGGACCTGATGACAGAATGTAGGGATACAACTAGGAAAGCCAAGGCCTCCTTGGAATGAAACCTTGCAAGAGAGGTCAAGGGTAACAGAAGGGGCTTCTTCAAATACACTGCAGGTAAAACTAAACCTAGAGGCAATGTGGCACTCCTGCTGAATGAGCTGGGTGCCCTGAAGATAGAGGATACAGAGAAAGAAGAGATACTGAACACTTTCTTTGCCTCCGTCTATACTTCTGGGAGCTGTCCTGGTATCAAAGCCCAGACTGCTGAGGCTTCAGAGGAAGTCGAGGCAAAAGAGGAGCCTGCCTTGGTTGATGAGGACTGGGTTAGGGATGAGTTCAGCAACCTGAATGTACATAAATCCATGGGGCATGGTGGGATGCATCCACACCTGCTAAGGGAGGTGGTGGAAGTCATTGCTAAGTTACTCTCCATCATCTTTTCTAAGTTATGGGAATCAGGAGAGGTGCCTAGAGACTGGAGGTTAGCAAATGTCACTCCAATCTTCAAGAAGGGTAAGAAGGAGGACTCAGGGAACTATAAACAGGTCAACCTCACCTCCATCCCAGGAAAGGTGATGGAACAATTTGTCCTGGATGCCTTCTCTAGGCAATCAGGGACAAAAGGGTCATTAGGGACAGTCAGGATGGCTTCACCAAGGGGAAGTCATGCTTAACAAACCTGATAGCCTTTTATGAGGGCATAACC
>VZRI01009679.1:65292-90484 GCA_013397515.1 Upupa epops
ATTATCAGAAGGACCTTCTTCCCAGTGAGGGTAACAGAAATTGGAGCAGGCTGCCCAGGGGGGTTGTGGAGTCCCCTTCTCTGGAGACGTTCAAGACCCTCCTGGATGTGTTCCTGTGCAACTTGGTGTAGGTGGTCCTGCTGTAGCAGGGGGATTGGACTAGATGATCCTTCTGATCCCTAATGATTCTACGATTATAAATTGTGCTTGACTAATCTTACAGCTTTTTATGATGTCATATCTTGCTGGGCAGATGAGGAGTGAACAGTGGATGTCATCTACTTTGACTTCAGCAAGGCCTCCAGCACTGCCTCCTGTGACATCTTCACTAGGATTATCAAGCACTGCAGATTGGGTAAGTGGATGGTGATGTGATTTGAGAGCTGGTTGTGTGATAGATCTCAGAGAATCATTAACAGAACAGTCAAATTGAAGACCTGTGACCAGTGGTGCCCCCAGGGGTCAGTACTGGGTCTGATCTTGTTCAATATTTTCATCAACAACCTGGATGAAGGCTCATAGCATATCTTTATCAAGTTTGCAGATGATATAAAGCTGGGAGGAGTGGCTGACACACCAGAAGGCTGTATTTTTTATGAGGATGAACCTAGAAGTCTGTGCCAGCCTGAGAGGATAAATCAGAGGAAATGGTACATGCCAGGAGAATCTGTCCTTTTTCTGGTGCCAAAGCTATCAGAGGAGTATCATCACACAATTGGTAGTTTCTGCTCAGCACACTCTATTTTTCCCTTTGGCATAAGAAAGGTGATTAAAGTATTTTGTCATCTATCCCAGGAATATTTGATTACCTAATACTGGCAAAATAAACTACATCGTCAAAAGATTAAAATGTTCCAATCCATTTTCTTTTTTTCCATGTTTAATTTCCTTAGCTGAATACATACCACTAAATAGAAACAGACACATACAGGCATGCACAGTATGTCTTTAAGGGTTTCTGAGAGATTTTGATTTTGGGGGGCTGGAAAAACCCTGTGGTTGTCCTTATGTGCAAATGGTTAATCCATTATCAGCGGTGTTGCTTTTCTGAAAACTTGGATTATCATGCTACTTGCAAAAGAGACATCACTGTCACGTGGTTAGATGTCAGTTCTTCAAAATTTTGAGAGTGCTTCCCTATCAGTGAAAATTATACATCTCTAGTTTCCATTTTCCCACAGCACTCATCTGCTAAAATATTCATTAGACCTGAATTGGGGAGCAGATGGGATGGTATTTTTGTCATGAGATGTGTATTCTGAATTTCACCTTGAACTCTACCTGCCAAAGAATCTAATGTTTACTGACATGTCATGATGAAGTCATTGTTCAGACAGCATTTAATGTTGCATTTGAATATAGTTAATTTTAGGTTTTCCCTGACACCTTCATCCTTCAGTGTCTGTCATAAATTATTGTGTCTCTTAATACAAATGCAAACAGATGTATTCATTTCTATTAGTATATTGTTTGCTTCTTTAATATTAAAAAAAACCCACCCAATAATCAGATTTATTGAAACAAATGCCTCTGGAAAATAAAACTTATTTTTTGTTATTTTGAAAATGAAAACACTTTAAAATTGTTTTCACTAAATATACCATTTAATTTCCCCCCTAGAACACCATTGTTCTGGTTTCAGCTGGGGTGGACCTAATTTTCCTCATTAGAAGGTAGCACAGTGCTGTGTGTTGGTTTCAGTTTGGGCATGGTACAAGAATAGCATTGATAATACACTGATGTTTTTAGTTGTTTCTAGGAAATCCAAGACTTCACAGCTTCCCAAGTCTTGCTAGTATCACAGTATCACAGTAATGATGAAGTTTGAAAAGATCGTAAAGTTCATCCAGTCCAACCTAAACCCAACCAAGTAAACCTAACATCTGATATCTAGATCATGCCACTCAGCACTTTATCCAGACTAACCTTGAACGCCTGCAGAGATGGTGACTCGACCACCTGTGTAGGCAGCCCTTTCCAAAACCGGATCACTCTCTCAGTGAAAAACATTTTCCTAATGTCAAGTCTAAACCTCCCCTGATGCAGCTTAAGACTGTGACCTCTTGTCCTGTCTCCAGTGTGCAGGTGCACAAGAAACTGGGAGGGAAGGCAGCCAGAGCAGCAGACCCAAATAGTCAATACATTATTCCATATCATAAAACATCGTCTTTAATGTCCAGGTGAGAGTTGTCCAGGAAGCTGGCTCATGGACTTCATGGACTGTGATTTCAGCATTTTCTCCTGTTGGAAAAGACTGGGCCTTTTTCTGTGGACAATGAGGAATTGCTAGGAAACTAGACATCCTTGCATTGTTAGCATAGGTTTAAGTGACAAGCCTTAAAGGCTAGCCAGAAACAAAGTGGTAGCAATAACCTTGTAGCTACACAGTCCAGCCTGCACTTTGTCTAGTTTAACTTATTTAGGCAGTTGAGGTTAATTTAGACTGAGTCTGAAGACGTCAATTTTCCACCCAAATGACACCGTTATTCTGTTGGCATGGAACCAATAACAATTTCAAGCACTCTAAGCTTCTTTAGAAACTATTAACTAACTGTGTGTCACACTTGTAACAAAACTGTCCAGAAATTAGCACAAATCAAGTTTGGTTTGGTTCCTTTTATTATTTTTCTCAATACCATAGAACTGATTAAAGCAAAGTTGTTCAAATAAAGTGATACACTTTTTTCCACAATTATTACCAGCAGTTGTTGTCAAAGATCAGTTTCACCAAGCAGCTGCAGGGACCAAAATGTTCTGCAGGGACTGCAAAATGTTCGACAGCATATGCTGCAAAACACCAATTTTTGATTAAATTTGTTTCTGTTAGAAATTCCTGATAACCTCCAATGATCAGGCTGCAGCTAGAGAAAAAAAATAGGTAGATGCCTGTATTAGAGCTAGCAGTGCTGCAGGGAAATAACCATCTGCATCCTATCACTGGGGGGAAAAAAATCTCCATTTTTTCTACATAGTTTGGTAGCTTTAGGAAGTAATATTATGCTTGTTTGGAGAATTCTTTGTTTTCAGAGCATGTAACATCAAACAAAAATTTGAATACAAAACCAAACCAAACCAAAACAAGGCAACCTCCCACACAACATCAGAGCTTTAATAGCTTGAATCACTGGCCATTTAACATTTTGTTCCTTCTGTAAGATATTGGAGTTTCTGGATGGTTAAAGCATTGCAAATCATGTGGTCTTCTGTCAGCAATGTGTACATCAAACATTATATTTCTATTTGCTAATGGTTCAAGTGACAAAACTAGGACTGTCATGGTCTAAAGTTGTATTGTGCTTCTGTAGACACAAGCCGTGAAAGCTGATAACATGACAGGAAAGAAAACCAGATTGACATAGAAGCCTTCAAGATCCTTTGCCACAATAATGTCAAATGAATTTAAGGATGGAAAATTAAAAATAAGAACTGATAAATATTTCTCATGGAGAAGTTATATCTACTGTTAATATCTGTACCTACTGCTTAGAATGAACTTCATTAGAGCTGAGCAGTAAGGAATTCACACTCTACACTCCCATTTTCCCTAAAATCTCACATTTCAGCACAAGTTGTAGTATCATTGATAGTGGTTATCCCAATGAGAGTCAATCAAACTGTTACAAATCACTCTAGAGATACCTTACAGAGATGGCCATGGATGTTTCAGTTCTTTAATTAATATGAAGTATTTCCATCTTCCAGGCAGCTTGGGTGTCTCACCTAAAGCTAAAGAAAATAAAAATTCACAGAAGACTACAGAATTCATTCTGATACAGTCCTGACCCACATTTCACTCCAATGAGTGAAACTTGAAAGAAAGAAGATGAAAACTCTGGGGACATTTGCACGTCAATGTTTAAATCATGCCAGAAGTCTACTTGCAATTTAAGTTCTGCAGTGTGAGTATTAGAAAGCCATAGCTGCTATTTTGTTATTTTATTTTTCAAGTCTTAATAAATTGGTGTATGTGGTGTTTAATTTTGCAGAAAAACTTTGGGAAAAGCACAGTGTGAGTATAGTCACACTGCACAGTAGGTAATGCATGAACTCCCTTTCTGTTCTAGCTTAAGGAGTTGAAAGGAAACTGGCTAAATTATACAAGATTCCTTAGCACAGGAAAATTAACATTTTTCACAGCTTAAAGCAGTCTTAATTTCTGCTGAATACTATCTGGCACTCTAGAATCCCTTATCTATGCATAATTAGATCAGTCATAAGGGGTGAGAATCTCCCATAAACTAGAGCCGAGGAGTTTGAAGTTGGTATGTTGCATACAGATTCAGACCATAAGCTTAGTGGTGCTGCTGATCTTCTAAACATGCTAACACATGTTAAATAATGACATCTTCACTCCTGTCCTTTGTTTCCATTGCAGCTGCACTGAAATATTGCTGCTTACCTGCCTCCAGCTTCCTGATAACTTCCCTGCCATGACCCTGCCTTCTTATGATACCAGCTTTAGCCTTCTCTGAAGGAGCAATATTCTCCTCCAGGTCAGAACTGTGCTACTAGTCCAGGTTGATTTTCGTTGATTTTGGCAGAAAGCTGTCTCTGCTCGGGAAAAAAAAGATAAACAGCCTGAAGACTGAGATCACTTCACAAATTCTGTGCACTTTCCCACAACGGGCTGGTAACTTGGATATCCTTGGTTTTTCACTGCAACTGAACTGCCACTGTCAGAACACAGCCTGGAGATATGCTGCTTGACAGCATTTCAGAGTATACGGAGAAATACGAAAGGCAGACAATCACATTAGGATTGAATATGCAAGAGCAGAAAGCACTAGAGGAGACTAAAATAAAACTAATGAAGTTGGGGAACTTCTGAGAAATCTACTCATAGCTATTAAAAAGCTGGTTTCCCACATGGCAGAATGCAAAATATTCCTCCTAAATATAAACCAAAAAAAAGGTAGAAATACTAGATTCCTCTCTGTCAGAAAGCTACTGAGCTGTTACCCAGTACTGATCGGTAAATAACTCTCTGGAAGCAGGAACATAACTAGCCAGAGCATAAATTCCTGAGATCAGTCGTTCTCCTGACAGCCTTTGCTCAATTGCATACAAATTCATAAATAATAGACATAATTCAGGTTGCTTGGACTAAGAGAACAAGTGATGGAAACTTGTGAATCACCACCTAGAATGAGATACTCCCCCATTTCTGCAAGATATCTGACATTGCAAAAACATATGCAAAGCTTAGGCTTTACTGATACTCATTTTGTCCTAGTCCTTTTGTATAAGATGTATATGTACTTATACATAAGCTCATACATAAATACATATACCTATATGCATTCATGTATGTTCTTACAAAAAGAAACTACACATGCACATGTTAAATTACGATATTCAGTCCTGCAGCATGATCATATAGAAATGTATGTTTCTTTTAGTCATCTTTTTGTTGACTCAGCACAAACACCCTTCCCATCAAAGTACTTTCTACCCTTTCCTCTAGTAATTCAGAGCTGTTGGCACTCAGCAACCTACCCTCCACATGACCTTTTCAGCATCAGTAAAGCATAACTTCATTTTGCAAATGAGAGGTAAGAAAGGTTCACCTTAATAGGGAGTCTGCTGAAGAAAATTACAACCAAGCCTCCCTTTTCTTAGAGTGAATTCCTGATGATCAAGCAATCTGAAGTAACTTTAAATACGTAGGTGGTGAATGGCTTTATATACCACCCATAGAAAGATGAAAGAATGAGACAGACTTTGCCAATTAAAATCTATGTACCTTTCAAGAAATATCTCCTCCTACTTAGTACACGTTTGTGTGGAAGAAGGGATTTTGCCACAAGTTTTTAAATGGATATGTAAATTCAAGCTTAATAGCAGCTAAGCTACCAAACATCAGATACTAATTCACTATTTACCAAGCACCCTAGCACAAAAGTCCCAAATCTGCCAACAATAAGCTGCACGCATCCTTAGTGCAATCAGTTTGAAAAGACCTCCTGGCATTTTTAAAAGGTCTCAGGCAAAGGTCCAGCTCACTGAGCTGTTCACATTGCACTAAAAATTGTATTTTCCGGTCTCTGTTGAGGGCCTCTGGTACTGTTTAATGAAATCAAATATGCTTTTGTTCAAATTTGATATAAACAATCAACTACTAATAAATAAACAATTACTAGCAGTGCTCTGACCTACTGTATTTGAAATTGTCCCACTTTTGCATGAGGGCAGGACTAGATGAGCTTCAATGGTCCCTTCCAATGCAATCGGTCTGTAATTCTGTGAGATGTTGCTACAGAAATAACTTCAGTTTCTAAGACAAATGTAAAAAGTGTAAAATAGTAATGTAATTTTCTCTATTCATTCCTTAGACAAAATCTCAGTGGGGGTAAGAAACCATTTTTAATTGCTGATTTTGAGACAGACTCTTTGGAGATATTGAATCACAAAACTTTTCAGAAAGATAAGTAAAAACTAGTTAAGAGATACGAATCTCTTTTATTTTGTGTCTCTGTTATTAATATCTCTATTATGTTAAATCAAGAGCTACTAGACACTTCAAACTGGAAAACGTAATAAAGCTATTACCATTACTGTTTATCATTAACTGCTTTGTGATGATAGGCTGGACGACTTGATGATCTTAGAGGTCTTTTCCAGCCTCAAATATTCTGTGATTCTCTATCTAGTAAGAATGCAAAGGAAGCAGCTGTGGTAACGGCTACTCGTGTGTATGCATATGGTTTTCTCCTTCCCCAAACATGCACTCACACTCATGAGACACATGATGCAAACTTCCTCAATAGTAGGTTCTCTGTAATAACATTACAACTAGTAAAGTAAAACAAACAAGCAGATGACTCATCATTCTTCAGGATGCATCGACTGCTGTATTGGGATATTATACTAAAAAATATGCAGTGTAATTTATAAATCACTTCTACTGGAAACATGTCCCAGTGAATGTTATTCTAGAGGTATTAATACTCCAGGAAGGATGTACACAGTCAGTCTTTGGTCTGGAAAACACACCATTTTTTTTAACAAACACTCAGTAACCTCATAGGTGTTGTTTGCCAGAGAGAGACCATAGGAAAAAGATAGATCATGTACCCAGTCAGATTAATTACTTCTTACTCACTCTACTGAATGTGTTGTCTGGAGACTTAGGTATCATAATCAAAACATCACTTCTCCACAAATTCATTCATAATGTAATAGCATAATGGCTGTATTAAATATTCAATTGAAACAAACTAGATAAATGTGCAGACTAAGTAATATATTTCTCGAATAATAAAGCCTGCCAAAAAGCTGCTATTCAGATATCACAGAATCACAGAATTAAAACTGGAAAAGACCTCTAAGATCATCAAGTCTAGCCTATGTCCTATCACCACAATCACATAGAACATGGCACTAAATGACACATCCAGTCTTTCCTTAAATTTCTCCAGGGATGGGGACTCCACCACCATCCTGGGCAGTCCATTCCAGTGTCTGATCCCCCTTTCCGTGAGGAAATGTTTCCTAGTATTCAAACCAACTCTCCCCTGGCACAGCTTCAGGCCCTTCCTTCTCATCCTATCGCTAGTTGCCTGGGAGAAGAGCCTGATCCCCACACGTCTACAACTTCCCTTCAGATAAATATAGACAGCAATAAGGTCTCCCTTGAGACTTTCCTTCTCCAGGCTAAACAAGCCCAGCTTCCTCAGCCTCCCCTCATATGTCAGTACCTTCACCAGCCTCATTGTTCTCTTCTGGACCCACTCCAGTACCCCAGTATCTTTCTTGAAGTGAGGGCATATTAAGACTGGAATGTGACAATTTTGGAGTAAAAACCTAAGACATCTATAGTCTATGAATTACTTAATATCAGCAGAAGTGAAGCAAGTTGTTTCTTTCCCTTACAATTACGTATGACTCACAGGCTTATATTCTCCATCTTACTTTAGGCAATGAAAAATATAATACTTACATAAGGTAGAGTTTTGAATTCATTCAGACAAGGGAAACTGGTTGTAATATCCTTTCTTTTTTTTTTTAATGTTAGCTTTGTGTTCCTATATCTCAGTGGTCTTCCCTGTGCAGTGCTTTTCCTCTGACCATTGTCAAGATGGACATCTCACTTCTTTGAATGATGTGAATGAGGTGGATAGTTTTTCCAGGAGACATCTAGCTATTCTGAAAATTACTCTGTTGTGATCAGGAGGAAATCACTGAATAATAGGATCTTATTAAATAAAATGCAGGAAGGAAAGGAAGGGTGATATTTTTGTCTTTTTTTTTTTTCCCCTTTGATTACCAACTTGTAAATTGAAACACCTGCCCTACTGTTCTGGTTTGAAAATTACATTTTCAAATATTAGTCGTGGTGCTTTTATGCTGAAAAAGAGTTTTACTTTGAAGCTGGAGGCAGCTTTCCTAGCAGACCTCCTCGGCCAGTATCTAGACTGTACTGGTGATTGGTGGACAGAGTTCATAAAGGGAAGGTATTTCCTCCTTCTTCTCATCAACCGCACCATCTTTGCCTGTCTCCTGCTCCTGCTCTTGAGACAGGGAGCTCCTCTATGAGAGAGAGAGATCCCCCCACCCTTGGGGGTGAGGGGGAGAAAGCAATGGCTCTCAATATCTTGCCACTGAAGGATGGAAGACAAAAGAAAGTCTCAGCCTGGCTGCAACTCTACTTCAGGGTTAGCCACAGCCCTCTTTTGCATGGGAGCTCAAACACAGACAAACCAAAGAGACAAGCCATTCTCCATACCTGCAAATCCTCTTCTGTGGGGGTGAACATGCAGTCCTCCCCTCTTTCACAGATTGCTCAGATGCAGAAAAGCCTGCACCAGCTAGTTCCTCTTTGGCAGTAGGCCAAAGTAAGATCAATCACTCCACATAGCTACTCTACAGCAAATGCCTTTGAAGATGCCAGACAGAGGTGAACTCTTAACCCTCTACCTCCCTTAGTGCCTGATCACAGGGGAGAAGAAAGGCTCTGCATAAGGCCTGTGGAAAGCCCCTGGACAAGACCATATTCCCATAACAGGGGTGGCTCCACATAACCATTGTCATGTTTGCTGTCTCCACCAGGCTGGCAAAGATCCTGTATACTCTGCCACTAAGAGGGACTGAGGGAAACCTCTGCTAAGAGAGAGAAAGAGAGATCACAAATACTGATCTCCTAAGCTTTTGGCAGAGAGAGAGTCTGGAATTCTGTTGTATCCTCCACATTTGATGCCTCTATAGCCTCAAAGAAAAGCCCCAAGCCGAGGGCAGCTAGAAGTATGCTGGAGATGTCACAGAGTGCTGATGTCTGCATGAGGATTAGGAAAAGGAACTTTTGTGCAAGCACCAAATGTATATTTTGCGCTGTTTTCCTGCCACACACACACTACACCACACCCCCCCTTTCTCTTCTGGAAAGTGGGGCGCAAGTGTGCGTATATGTGTGTTGGTGGCTGTTGTGATTATGAATGTTGGTGTACATTCTCTTGCCCAGAGCTCTGATTTAAAGCCAAAACCTGATGCTGTCTCCTATTTCTCTCAGAGTGTGTGTAAAGGCATTGTGATACAGGTTCTGTTTTACCTTTTTAATTCTTTTATTTATTTGGGGTTTTTTTCCTTTTCTTCTTGGTGATGGATTCAATAAACTGTTGTCTTTCTGGCAAAGTTGCTTCATTGCCTGTTGAATGCTCAGTGAGAGCTGGTGGTTGTGCCAGAAATACAGGCACCAACCCAAAACAATTTAGACACTCTTGTTAAACAATTACACCTACCATTTCAGAAGTAGTATCACAAAATCAGCAAACTAAGATTCAGTTACTACAAGCCCTATTTAACCTTTCCTGAAATGCCCCTAACAATGTTTTTTCAGACCACACACAGTGTTTGCAATAACTGCGGACTTGAGGTTCACAAAGTTGTCCTCAGTTTAAATACGTAGACATAGTGCATATTATCAACTGCCAGTTAGTAAATTTTATTGCTTTGGGTATTGTGTTCACCACTTTATACAATTTCTCTCTTTTGGGAAAACACATATTTATGGAAAAAGCCTGTTTCATGTATTTCAAAGATGACTTCTTTGCCCTCACAAACAACTTCATAAATATTCACCAACAAAAGCAATACAGATACTTCAAAATTATATACAGCCTTGTTTTAACTGAGGTATTAACATAAACAAAGCTTCACTTACACAAATCTTTACAACAAAGATATTCAATGTTAATTGCAACAATGCATGCATGAATAGTAAATAAATGAAAGAGCTAAATTAAAACCGAACTTCAATATGATGAAGTATTCCATTAAATCCTGTCATGAATCATGGCCTTAACCTTTTTTAAAACTTTAATGCCAACATGGGACTGAATATAAATATTTTACAGCACCCTGGATCTGAACTTCAAAATAAATTACTGTTTTGCCTAATTTCTTGAAGAGTTTTCTTTAGAAGTAGCAGTAAACTTCGGGTGACAATCTGGAAAATTAATAATTCTTTTGCACCCAAGAGCGACATAAAAAAAACTGGGTTCCCTGTACATGAGGATATCTACTGGCACCCATCTTCAGCAGAGGGATAAATGTCAACCATCATCTTTCAGGACATGGTTTAAAAATTCAGAACTAAAGCTCAGGAAATGGACCACTAGAAACATTTACTTGTCCACCACAGGCTACAGTTATTACAGTTATTACATTTCAGTTTATTCAACTGGAGCTATAGGTAAAGAAGAGGTTTGGAACTAGGTATATAATATGGTTGCCATTCTCATTCAGTTGTTTATAACTGAGAAACCATTGCCTTCTAAGACCAGTACTTCAAACGGTTATAAGCATCCTAGCTTATTTAAGTAAAAAATAATGCAGCTCGTAGAAACCAAAACAAAGCATTTGAACTGTTCAGCCCAAATAGGTACATCTAACCAAATACAGTCAGAGCAGTTCACCCACCTGAGAGGGCAGCAACTATCAGCCAGAAGGGGCATTTGAAGAGGTAACATTTTCACTGGAATACAATATCTGATTTCATTGGTGGAGAAGAAGCGGAAAATCTTCTGTCAGGCTAACTCCAAACTGATGTTCCTGCTCACCTTTCAATAGAAAATGCTTTGCTTGGCTGGACCACCTCTCCCTTGCCAACTCTTTCATCCAAACCTCAAAAAAATTTGAATTTAAGTTAATGTCCAAGAAGAACTAAGGAATAAAGCAGAATGTTGTCCTTGCCTATTTTTAGAAGGAATTTATCAGAATGACTGGTGATGAATCTCATATACAGAAGTATTCTCTGTGTGCCAATGGTCAGGCCCAGCCACCATGAGTTTAAGAAAGAAAGGTCCTGCCTGACCAATCTGATCCCCTTCTATAACTGGGTGACTGCCTAGTGAATGAGGAGAAGGCTGTGGATGTGTTCTACCTAGACTTTAGAAAAGCCTGTAGCACAGTCTCCCACAGCATCCTCCTGGAAAAGCTGGCAGCACTTGGCTTGGATGGGTACACCCTCTGCTGGGTTTAAAACTGGCTGGCTGATGGGGCACAGAGAGTGGTTGTGAATGGTGACATATCCAGTTGGTGTCCAGTGACCAGTGGTATCTTCCAGGGATCAATGCGGGGCCCAGTCCTATTCAACATCATTATTGATGACCTGGATGAGGGGATTGAATCTACCCTTAGTAAATTCACAGATAACACCAAGTACAGGGGAATGTCTATCTACTGGAGGGTATGAAGATGCTGCAGAGGGACCTGTACAGATTGGGTCAATGAGCCAGGAATAAGAGATTCATATGGCCAAGTGCATGGTCCTACACTTTGTTCACAATAACCCATGCAGTCTCAGGGAAGAGTGGCTGGAGAGTGACCTGGCAGAGAGGGACCTGGGAGTGCTGGTTGAGAACCAGTTGAACACAAGCCAGAAGTGTGCTGAGGTGGCACAAATGACATCTTATCATTTACAGATGTGTAGTCTCGTTTTTCCAGGAATTGGGTAGTCATTTTATCACAACTGTTATGTATAAAATGTATTGCTGGTGATTAGAAGTTATGTTATTACTGCATTAAGACTATTTTTTTTTAATTGTCAACCAGGAAAAAAGGTATTTCCTTTGGAAATCTACATTTCATTTCTTTTTTTCATGACTTACCATTGGTAGAACAGATTTTATTATGTTCTTTATGGTTATATTTAATCTTCTTTACTGATCTATTTCATATACTGGTGATAGTTTCTCCAAATGTAATGTATTAATCAAAATCCATATACTAAAAGCTATCCTTTTCTGGTTTTTCTTCTAGTGTATATTTTATTGTTTAGAGTGCATCATCTAACTGCTTTTTCACTTGTTTTATTTAAGGATTTATGCGAGACAGGAAATAATATCCCCAAAATGCTTCTAACAGAGGCTAGTTACTCACTTTCTATTAAAGTTTTATGTTTTCAAGCAATTTCTGGCACTTAAGAGAACTTCTCCCAGTGAAATGTTGGTGGAAATGAACCAAGATCACTCAAAGGCATGAATGAACCTTATTTCAGAGTAAAAGATTTATGCCAAGTTAGCTTGATATCACAAATAGGTTTTCTGTCCTCTTCCTTACCCAGAAAAGGGTTTACAGCAAATGCTGGTGACAGTCGCCTTCAGATTTTTCTTCAAGCCAGTGTTTTACATATTGCTGATGCCCCAAAACATTTTGACTATTTGACAATACTACCAAAGAGAAAAAGTGGATGAGGATAACAGATGCAAAGCTAGTTTGCAAAAATGGATTTAGCTATTTTATGTATTTGTGTGCAGGACAAAAAGCAATTGTTGATCTCACAAAACTAGATACACCTTTAACCAGAGTTGAGCTACATACTTCAGCTCTTAGTGACATGGATCTAAAGACCCAACATGTTTAGGAGGAACAGTGTTTCTCTCCTGTTTTTAATAGTCTCATTCAGAATCATTCTTCTTCATGCTTTACAGATTGCCTTTCCTGAGGACTGCTGAAGCTCAGTGCTCATTCTAAATCCTCTTTGTTGCCTCACTGGATTTTTCAGTTCTTGGATATCTTGCTCCAATAAAAAACATTAGAGCTAGTTTTTATTTTCAGGTAGACGTTCTCATTAGTAACTACCAAGTTCAAGGAATATCAGACACAGACAGAGTTTCTTCCCTGCCTTTATATCCTTACTTGGTTTGGTATTGCATAGCACTTAATTCAGTGCTTCACTCTATTGAAGAAATCCAGTGTAAATAAGAAAAATGCTTTCTGCATTGCACTGATTTCATATCCCATTAAGTTTAATCACAGAATCATAAAATCAGTTAGGTTGGAAAGAACATTTAAGATCATTAGGTCCAACCACGCACTTAGGACAGTCAAGTTCACCACTAAACCATGTCACTAAGCACCACATCTGTATACACTTGCCTCCAGGGATGGTGATTCTACCACTTCACTGGGCAGACTGTTTCAATGCTTGAATAACCCTTCCAGTGAAGAAATTTCTCCTCATATACAATCTAAACCTCCTCTAGCACAACTTGAAACCATTTTCTCTTGTCATATTGCTTATTGCTTGGGAGAACAAGTCAAGTCCCACCTTGCTGCATCCTTCTTCAGGGAGTTGTGGAAAGTGATGAGGTCTCACATGATCTCTTTTTTCTCCATGCTAAATAAACCAAATTTCTCAGTGATTCCTCTTAGGAATAGTTCTCTAGACACTTCATCGCTTCATTGCCCTTCTTTAGACACAGTCCAGCTCTNAGCACCACATCTGTATACACTTGCCTCCAGGGATGGTGATTCTACCACTTCACTGGGCAGACTGTTTCAATGCTTGAATAACCCTTCCAGTGAAGAAATTTCTCCTCATATACAATCTAAACCTCCTCTAGCACAACTTGAAACCATTTTCTCTTGTCATATTGCTTATTGCTTGGGAGAACAAGTCAAGTCCCACCTTGCTGCATCCTTCTTCAGGGAGTTGTGGAAAGTGATGAGGTCTCACATGATCTCTTTTTTCTCCATGCTAAATAAACCAAATTTCTCAGTGATTCCTCTTAGGAATAGTTCTCTAGACACTTCATCGCTTCATTGCCCTTCTTTAGACACAGTCCAGCTCTCTTAAGAAAGGAACCACAGTATTATAGCTCCAGATAGGGCATAAAATGATGACCCAGCTTTTATTAAAGAAGGTTTACAGTACGAAGTTGGAATTCTACCCCATTTGCAGTCAATATTTCACATATATATTAACTTAAAATGTTCAATATTACATAAAACAAAAATTACTTATTCAGTGTTCCAAAGGCTCCTTCTGTACTTACTGCAGAAATAAGGTGACTTTGTTTAGCATTCCATTCCTACTGTCTGCTTTTACTCTCTTATTAGCTGCATAGATAACATGTAAGAATTTCAGAAATTTAGCTAATTTGCTGATGTATTTCTGAAATCTATTTTGTTTCTGTTGCCCAAATCAACAAGTCAAACAGATGGAGAAAGTTTATTTTGAGGTGGGTGTTTAATTAAAGTAACCAAGATTGTCATCTTGTTCATTACAAGTTGAATTCACAATAGAAACACATGTAATGTCTTTAGGGCCTGTTAGAAAAAATTAGATTTGTGGAGTTGAGGCCAAACAATCTGTTCACCCAAAGACTATATCTAGTGTAAAAGTAGGTTGATCTGGAAAAGGCATAATTCAGAAAATTTTCTCCTGAAGATGTGGTTAAACCACTTAGAGTAATTCAGTGACCTCATTGTGTTCAATCTGTTTTTGCATCAACTCAGAAAAGTTTTGGTGTTTCTAATCTGGATTGGTTTAGCTGAAAAAGCTGAAGACCTCTCCAGATAACTGTAGTTTTATATCATAATATCTAATTCAACTCCAAATTCAAAATTGCACATTCCTGTTTAAAATTGTGGATTTTAAATGTAAGGAAATTGGAAAAGCTGCCTGAGTTGCTTGGGGCACATCTCATGCACTTGCTCATTTCTTTTGCTAACCTCTAATATTCAGCATATAGAATAAAATTTGTTTTGATTTTTTTGTTTAAAATTCAAGTATCAATAATCCCGGAAGCTGTGGCTTTAGGAAAATATCACCTGGTTCACAATACAGTAATGGGAAACAGCAGCAGGGAAACTGTAAATGCAAATGCTCCAAAAATGGAAAATTCATGAAGCATGTGACAGGCACTGTTCCAGAGTTTTTGCATTCTCAATGCTGTTAATAAATAATCCAACAAGATAAATTCTGATCAGCTTTCTTTTATGTTTTCATTTTCAGCAGAACTTAGTCAATTAAATGCTTCATGATTAATAAACACAATAAAAACAAAACAATATCAGTAACAGAAAGAGTTCCTTTCAGAGAAGGCTGAAGAAGAGTATCAGTCTTATGCTGTTTTGAAAGAATTTTCAAGACTCAATTCTGAAATTCTGGTAAAAGTGTGATCCTTTACAGTATTCATGAACTGAATGAGATAAACATATGCACATGTCTCTTGAACCGGATCTGTCTGAAACATTGCAAAGAAAAAGGCATATGCAGTCATCTCCAATATCATCACAAGAAGGGATTAAGAGCACAGAAACTGAATCTCCATCCTGATTTCAATGACAGCAGATGTTTTTTCTACTTCATTCTAAGTACTCCTTTTGTTACTATTATTAGAGGCATTGCTGTCATCTATGACTGTAACCTATAAACAAGTTTGATCAAAAAGTTCCATGAAACCAACAGACTGGCTGACCCACCAAGTATTTACACTTTTAATGAACTGTCACTGTTCCAATTCTTCATCACCCTCACAGTGGGTGGGTAACAAGTGTTTTATACTCTGTGCTTCTCAAAGTTGTTGTGTGTCCAAATGTCATGAAGGATTGAACTGCAGCACTGCTTTCAACAGATACTCAGCCTCCCATCTGGACAGTACTGGCTGCAGACGGTTTTGATAGGACACACTTTGAACTTTCTTCAGCAGAATGGGCAACCTGGAACATGAAGTTAACTCTGTGAACCCAGTAACAGATAATGGCTTTTCCCAGCTCTGGATAATAATCCACCTCTGGGCTAACATTTTTCATCTAGGAATGCTGTATCTAGTGAAAAATGAAGAAGCAGCCAGTTAAAAGGAAGGAAACAGGTCTATGGAAGAGGTGTATCTGATTCAGACCTTCCTGCTAGTCATGGGATAACATGGCATGCTTTAGCACTGCAATAGTACTCCAGACATCAGCTCAGAAAAGTGTTACCTTTTCTTAGTTCTCCCAAATGCTGATAGTCTTTTAGCCAATGACTTTGTATGCTTAGTGATGTAGTAAACTTACCTCATAACAGCTCCTTTTGGTCTCTTCATAGTTCACATCCTTTGTGAGAATATCTGTAGGACTTTATGAAGGACTTGTAGACTTGGTTGGGGACATTTTTCTACCACAGAGCTGGTAAAATACTTTGGAAGAACTCTCCACAAATAAACAAAGGTTAACAAAGAAAAAAAACCTTCTATTTTGAGTAATATTCATTCCTTTTTCTTTCAAACAAACTATCAGGAAGAAAGCTTGTAGGGCTTTTTTTAGGGATCTTATACACTGTTTTTTTTGTATACTAAAGTAGTTCTTCTAGCAATTAAATAACTTTGTTTCCTACAAACTATGAAAGCTAATGGACAAGGTGATTTAAAACTAATGCTACCCTGATCCAAATATTGAGAAAACAGAGGTTGCTTATCATTGTCTACAAGAAACTGCATTAGTTGATTACAATAACCTCTGTACATTTTTCCATCTGTATTCCACTCATCCTCTAGTCCCTGTGATTAACTCTCTTTTATTTCACTTCACCCCTGCTGGTCATTTTTACTACAAAGTGGGTTCTTTGCATTATGGGGTAACCTCCTGCTCCTGTAATTAAGAGACACTGCTAATTCCACTGCAGGTTATTTTGCTATCACCCCTTGATGTGAGCTAGCTGAGGCTTCTCTTCCAGCCAGGGTGATCCTGCCCTCCTCAGATAATTGCTCTTTAGTTTTTACACTGCTGATTAAAAAACAATAGATATTTGTTTCTTAACTGATACATATATTTTCCAAGAAGATATTTACATTTCCAAGACTTCTGTCTTGCTTTCCAACTGTGATTTGGTTTTGACAAACTGGAAAGTCAAACTGACCAGAAAACAATAGATAAATAATTCAAACCAGCAAGCCTAGTCACAAGAATGGGGAAGTAATGACATAAAGCTTTCTCCTAAGCATATAAAACTAGCAGCATCAGTTATCTGTGGCATACATCGTTTCTGTCAACTCCTGTCTGAGATTAGACCTCACCAGCCTAAATACTGAACAGAAATGAGATACAGCACTTCTCTCTTTAAAGCAGACACATCAACAGTCACAGTTCAAATGTGATTGTCTCTTGTACAATAGTTTCCAGATTATCAAATAATCTTACCTATTAAAAGTCTCACAATGCACAAAATTATGAAAGTTTTCATTTCTAATTATTCCAGAGGATGTTATATCAAGATTTTCCTCTGAAGGAAATAAAAGTACTAATACTTTTGAAATAATTTGACTCCTAAACTAGCATTAAAAACTATCCCAGTAAGTATAATGTAAAGCATCACAGTCCATTCTTTTCCCAGGGGCATTTCAGTAATCCTCCATGGAGTGCACTCCAGATCACACACCATAAATCACTACATAAGTAGTTTTGATGGTGAGAAAAACTGTAATTAACAGCTCTCCATTTTTAGGGACGATTCCACAAGTTTTACAATTGAATTTTAATGTTTCCTTAACAAGGACTTTCTGACCACTTCCTGATTCCTGATTTTGGCCACACTAAGGGGAAGACTAAATTCTGTAAAACTGTAAGGGTTTGGAGTTATGACTCTTTCAAGGTTGGACTTGGGGTCTTCGGCCAGTTTAAACATAGAAAAAGTACAACCGCAAATTGAAAACAAGATTCAAATTCGTAAAATCTCTCTCTGCACCTCTTATACCAATGACGCAAATGTTCTGAAAAATTCTGAATTATTACTATTCAGATCCATTCACAGTTGTTGATAATTATAATAATTACTTTTGCATTTTCAGTATTTTGTTGCTTAGACCAGTTTAAATCCTTACAGAGAATTTGACTTGCATTACATCTTAAGGCCATTCACATTTCTTAAATATTTGAAAGATGGTCAAGAACAAAAGGTCACCAGGATTACTGGATGTAAAAGCCAGAAATCCATGCTTCTAATAGATGCTAGCCTATATTAATAAACAAGTTAAATAAACCACAAATTTCATCAGAAAGTCAATCAGTTTTGGCGGACACTTGCTGTGATTCCTATATATAAACACATTCAGACAGATCATACCTGCCACGTCTGCAAAGCATTTCCAGTTTTAACTACATGTTCAATTCTCATGACACCACTATAAAGCAGCATAAATGTCGGCAATGATTTTAATATAAGGTAAACCTGTGCTTTCTTTTAGTCTCTCACTGTTACTCTTCTTGGTTTGTTTTTCTTCTCTACACACATCTGCTCCTCTCCTCTTCCATTTTGCCAAGCCTCTGTCCTGTATTCCAAACAGATAGTTGTGTTGCTTTCTGTTTACTACAGAAAAAAATATGATTTTATTACTGATACTGCTAGGTTGCATAGCTTTTGTTAGTCACCTCTCCTAGACCAGCTGTTGCTCAGTCCTTTGGGAAGTGCAGGGTGAGGGAAGAAAAGGTGTGCTCAGTGTTTGGTGAGAGACTGGGGCTAGCTTTACATACCTAGGCATGATCC
The DNA here is from genome assembly GCA_013397515.1 of Upupa epops. Classification (NCBI taxonomy): domain Eukaryota; kingdom Metazoa; phylum Chordata; class Aves; order Bucerotiformes; family Upupidae; genus Upupa; species Upupa epops. The sequence continues at coordinate 84,035 of VZRI01009679.1, forward strand.
CCTGCCCAGTTTCAGAAGTGAGCATGATTTTTTATGATTAGTATGAGAAAAAGGCTCAGGTTTTGGGTTTATTTAGAGAAAAAGTTGGTTGTATGGATCCTGCTGTAAATATAAAACACTGCTGTATATTCTCCATTTTCTTTTGCTAAGACGAAGGCACTTGGCTTAAAGTCAGGAGATAAAAGGAATGACTTCATCTTGGAATCCTTTCTCAGGCTTCTGTTCATCAGCTGGCACTGCTTCAAATAGTTTGTCCAAAAAAAAACCCAAACCAAAAACATCTCAAGGTACTTTTCTGCCCTAATTAAAAATTGCCATAAACTTCTTCTGTGTTTGGGATGACATGGAGTTCCCCAGCGGCAGCAACATGCTGGGAGTTCCCACAAAAGCATCTTACTAACAGGAATGCACCTTGCGAAACACCTATCCCACAACAAAATGATTTTCTCACCAACAAAGTTAACAAGGAGGCTACCAATATAGCAGGGACAGGCTGCCATTGTGCCTGTGTACTCTCCAACGAATTCCAGAGGAAGCAGTATTACAGACATTGCTGTTCTGTGTGCAGGTGTTACCAGACAGTTTCAAACAGGCAAAGGTCTTTCTATGATCCATACTTTTCTTGTTTTCCTGTCAGCCAGGCCTGGCATAAACTTGATCATTATGATGACCTCTTATTATTGTTCTTCTCCAGTTGACATGAGGGAGACTCACAACCCACTTAACAGAAACAGGACTTCTTAGCACAAATTTAATTTCACATACATATACACCTTGCTCTTTGGAGTACTAGTTTGAATTATTTGTGTCTTCAGAAATGGTATTTTTAAAGGAAGAATCAAAAGGGCAGCTTTCTCCTGCTTTCGAGTTATGAAAGAAAATAAATTGGATTATATTTCTTTTTTCTTTGAAATAATAATGATAACGACAACACAAATGCTCACACAAACCCAGCTGCCACACAGCAGTTCAACCAATTGAATACTTCTACTACCATAGTGAACAAAACAGTAGTCTCAGGCACATGATATCACTTCCCAGAGATGTCTTGTCAGTTTAAGCAGAAGGAGGTTCCTGATCAGAAAATTTAGGATACCAATATTCTCATTTTTTAAAGTGTTTTGCAGTCCTATTGGAACAGCTGCTATGGTTCTCTCTGGAGGAACGAACATATTGGTGGTGACAATTAGTAACAGCTTTGCTTACGATGTGCTAGCAGCATAAGTAGGACTTTTAATAGGTTCTGAGCACAAGTTTTATCTGTATCTGAAGGCTCTAGTGCTCTCACACCATCAGGGAAATGATAATAGTTCCATATACATATGTTTTCACTGTAATTAGAATAAATCCTCTTTTTATTCTAGCCATTTATGCCACGTTACAAGGAGTCATTTTAAAAGGACAGGAAATATGCAAGGTGGAGGATGAACAGCTCCTCCTGCCTCTTCTGAGCAAACAAAGCAAGGTATGCTCTGCTTTCTTCTGTGCACAGACCACTACTATATTTTGGATGCAAACATGGTCATGGTAGGGCAAAGGACACTGTGCATGGATCCAACAGGCGTGTCTCAAGACAGTTCTTAAGAATAGCAGGAGAAACCACCCCAGACTATTTTAAGGGGCAAATGCAGCTGAGTTTCAAAGGGCGACTGCAGGCAACCATCACTGAACAGAAAGAAGTTAGCATTCTCCTGGTTCAACTGAAATATTGGCTCACATTGCAACCTGTAACAAATTTTATTCCTTTAATTATGTTCTCTAGAGAGTGAGTTTCTGGTCCCATTGGAGCTAATAACTCAATAAAATGATAAAGTTTAATCTGAGAAAGCTTCCCTAACTCCCATAACACTAATGGGAGTTTTCAAAAACCCTTAGTGGTCATCTGAGTTCTCATTAGCATAATTATTTGCTGTGTTACAGCAATCTGGGACCCTTCATGCCAGCAACTGAAAGCAAATATTCCTAAGGAGCATGGCTTCAGCAACAGAAAGTTTTTGTTTTCAATATTACAGGTACATATACTCTGAAAGGTAAAATGAAATTTTAAAAGTTGTAGAGAAAACTATATCTGAGTGAACAGGATCAGCAAAACTGGGAAATAGGTTTTTTTCTAAATACCTACAAAAAACATATTAAAAAAATACAATGAAAAAAGGCCTAACATAGCATAGTACTTCAAGTAGGTAGTGAAAAGATTCTGTATCCTTCAAAGCAGCTATCTACCTCAGTCATAAGGGATACTAATAAAATCATATGCTTCAGCTTTGTGTGACAGTCTGTGTCCACACTGGTTAAAAAAAATAATGGTATGAAATCACAAGCCGCTTTATTTCTGTACATTTCAACATTTCTCCTGTTCTGCTGACATTGGCTTTTTTCCCTTCACCAACAGCCAAGAATGGATACTTAGCATGGGGGTAGAACTGGTAATCCTCCTGATAGAGGGAACACAAAGCAAGAGTGTAAAAGTGTCATCAGTAGGTGTCAACCTTAGTGTTGGGACCTTGGACATGTAAAACTACCAAGGGAAGAGAACTTTTCCATAACTTACTGGACTGTATAAAAACGATAAACATTCTACCTCACTGATACTATTTACCTAATTTATTTTTTTTAACCTATACTTCACATCCTAGTTTAAAATCTACTGTTTCTTCCTCTTTTCAGCTGGCAAATAGACCCATTTACAAAACAGTACTGAGGGGAGATGCTTCTTGATAGAGCTTTAGTTCACTCATAAGATCTTTAGCACAATGCTGATAAACTATGAACATATTTATAAACAATTACATGTTCTTAATCATATCCAGAAGGTTCCCTCAGTGCATTGATGATAACTTTTTGATGTTGGGGGTTAAAGACCTAATAAGGACAGGTGTGCTGCTACACCTTCTATTAACAAACAAATGAGCATTAATGTTGAGGTCAGCCTTGGCTGCACTGACCATGACACAGTAGAGTTCAGTATTGCAAGGGAAAAAAAATGGACAGTATTACAACCCTGGACTTTAGGATGGCTACATTTGTCCTTTTCAAAAATCTATTTATACAAATCCTACGGGCTAGATCTCTAGAAGGTAGGGGGGCCCAAGAGAGCTGGTTCTTACTCAAATACCGCCTTCTCCTAGCTGAAGATAAGTGTATTCCTCTGAATAAAATATCTAGTAGAGGAGGCAGGAGACCTGCATGGATTGCAAGTTGATTCTGGATAAACTCAGACGGAAGAAACTAATTCACAACATGTGGAAAAAGGATCTGGTCACTTGGAAGAACTATAGAAATGTTGTCAGAGTACACAAAGATGAAATGAGGAAGGCCAAGACCCTCTTGGAATTAAATCTGACAAAGGAAGGGAAAGAGAACAAGAAAGGCTTCTTGAAATATATCAGTGGTAAAAGGAAGAATGGGGGGAAAGTGGGCCCAATGCTTGATAAGGTGGGAACCTTGGTAACAGAGGATGCAGATATGATGCAGTTACTGAATGCCTTCTCTTTTTCATCTTGAGCTTCTAAGACCAGCTCTCAAAAATCTTGGGCCCTAGATGGAAGCAAAAGTCACCTGGATGTGTTCCTATGTGATTGTCTTAGCTGATCCTGCTTTTGGAAGGAGGGTTAGATTAGATGATCTCCAGAGGTCCCTTCCAACATCTAATACACTATGATTCTAATACACTATGATACACTATGATATTTATGGTTATGTTACTGCACTCTAGCAGGGAAAACTGGCAATACCCTGTTACTTTGGTAGTGAACCTTCATCACAGACAAGCGGAAAAAATAGTCTTTAGTTCTCAGTCTGTAGTGATTGCTGTTAATTAGATATTCAACTGAATTCCGTAGACAGTTTTAAATAACCAAGTACCAGAGGAGCAAAATAAGACATCTGCAGCAGCTTGAAGCAAAGGTTTGACTATAAATTGGATTTTCTTTCCCTTTGGCAACACTGAAAATGAACTATGCTTTAGAGAAAGGCCCAGAAGAGATTTAGCAGAAGTAAGAGTGCAAAGCTGTGAGTGTGGGAATGGCAATTCCTGATTTACAGGAAGAAGCTTTTTACACCATGAATGTCAGCAGTAGCAAATAAGATAATTATAGCAAACAAGTGAGCAGACCAAGAACTTAAAACCACAATGTATAGTCAGTCTGTAGATGTCACTGAAGCATAGTTCAGAGTAAGTGGATTGTCCAATGGCTCTACAAAGCAAAAGTCCTCAAGGCACTACTATGGAAAGAAGAAAATGAAACTATGGGTAAAATATAGCTTCTTCAAATATCAAGCTTATAATGCACCTGTTATAATAATGCATCAGTATGATGTCCTGTCAATTTAAGCAGCTTATGCTACTCAGCAGGATTTAGTTCTGATTTCTCATCACTTAGAGAAGGATCTCCTTCCTCCTCAGGCAGGAATTCATCACTTACCATATATTTGGCTATTTTTGCTAAGGTATTTCATAAGGATGTCAGTAAAAATCTTAATCTTTAGTTGAAGCAAAAAGAGCATGTGCACGCTATAATTTTTAAAATCTGTTCCTGGTGAAGTATCACAAATGAGTCCAGTGTCATTATTAACACTTAGACAATGCTAATCCAGTGCACATCAAAAAGTAATCTCAATTTTCCTGCCAGGATCTTCTAAATGACCACAGTTTCCTGGTCGCCAGCATAGCTCAATGGTTCCTTTTTGAAGGTACTTACTTGCTGCTAAAGTGCATTAAAAATTCTCCAGATACTGATGAAGAATCTCTTCTAATTTCGTGCAAACAAATGAAGAGGACTTCCTGCTATGCTACAGTTTTACCATTCAGATGTAGTCAATCACAACAGAAAGGAACATCTGTCAGACTCAGGTAACCTCTTCTGAAAGCATATAAAACCAAACAGGATGTACTTTGGTGGCTGGGAAATCTTCTGAGAATCATCTTCAGTTCTTTCCAATTTATTCACACAGCAGTGCCTGTTGCAATCTACAGCTTCATTACACTTGTACCCTGACATTTTTAATTCCTTTGGGAAACAGACATCAAATTATGTTGAATCAAATAAAGTTCATAGCATTTTTTTCTCTATATAAACAACTTCTTCAAAATAAGCATAATTACATTTGTTTCATGTACTATTTCTTTATTATGATTACAGTAAAGTGTCTCTGGATTGTCTAGCTTAGACACTTTATTTATTAGGTTATTATCATGTTTGCTAATTAACTAGCTAAATTACTTAAGATGCTTGGATAGCAATAACTTGGGACATCAAAACTAAAACCACATCCCAACCCACAGTGACCTCAGCGAGATTGGTGAGTTTGTTTGTTATCTGTGAAAACACCATTTACTACCTGTGGGGAACATATCAGGTGAAATACTTTAAGAACTTCAATTCATCATCATGCTATTTCAGCTCTTGTAGAACTTTAAAGAGCAGAAGATATAAAATAAATTTATATTAATCTTCTTACACATAACACATTTTACTTCATTGCACTATCAATAGGTATTCAAGAATAGCAGACTTATCTGTACTTACACATTAATACTTCTATGCATATGCTTCTCTTTCTGGAGGGGACTTCTTAGTAGTGATGTTAGTTTGGGACCTTGAGGGGAAGCACAGCACTGCCCTCCTGGCAAGTAAAGGAAAATGGACTGAAAAAAATCTCTTGGTATTCTATTAGATAATCATTGCCATTTCTAAACAAGGAAAAGCAAAAACTAACAGAAAAAAACATGTACTAATTACTCCTTTCTCAAGGCTGAAACAAAGCTCAGATTTCTCCAAGGATGACCCCAAATTGTTGCTATCTTCCTACGACGTAACAAGATGTCATTCATGGTTCCCAATGCCTCAAGGCTCTGTTGCACGTTGTGCAAGTGGAAACTCCCATTCAAACTGAAGATAGGCCAATCTACCAGTCATATGCTCCTGTTGGCCACTCTCATTGGGCTTCATATACCACTTCACCAAGCACATTGTTCTTTCAAGTGTCCCAGCCTGATCTGTGCTGTGGGAAGTTAGTTTCTCAAGATTCTAAAGCACACAAAATACTCTAAGCTAATTATTACAGTGTCACTCTTGTCCTATGCAAAACTGGGGCGCTCCTGTGTAAGATGCAACCAGGTGAATTATCTGCTCAAGATGGTGGCAGAGCTAAAAGACAATGTAGAGAGGCTGAGGAGCATCAGGGAGAGTCAGAGCAAGATCCATTGGTGGAGCTACTCCCTGAAGGAAAGACAGCAAGCTGAGGCTCCACATGAATTACACGAATCAGAAGATCCCCTCCCTTCTTGTCGTCAGGAAACAGGAGGGAACCTCAGAGAAGAGGGGGAATGGAAACAGGCCCGGCTTGGAGCAGCAGGCCTATCTCCTCTCAGGTTCCCTCACCATCCAAACTGATCTTGCAGAACACGTATAGGGTTCTGCAGGAAGAGCTGGCAGATGGAGAGGATGA
>VZRI01009680.1:0-41593 GCA_013397515.1 Upupa epops
AGAGTAAATGTAGAGTCTTGCATTTGAGCCCGAACAACCCCAGGGACCAGTATAGGTAGGGGACTGACCTTTTGGACAGCAGCTTAGGAGAAAGGGACCTGGGGGTCCTAGTGGACAGCAGGATGACTATGAGCCAGTAATGTGCTCTTGTGCCTAAGAGGGCCAACAGCATTCTGGGGTGCATCAGAAGAGGGGTGGTTAGCAGATCCAGGGAGGTTCTTCTCCCCATCTACTCTGCAGTGGTGAGGTTGCATCGGGAGTATTGTGTCAAGTTCCAGTGTAGAGCAAGGAAGATGATTAAGGAAGTAGAATGCCTTGCTTATGAGAAAAGGCTGAGGTTGCTGGGTCTCGAGCTTGGAGAAGAGGAGCCGGATGAGTGACCTCATGAATGCCTATAAATATGTGAGGGGTGGGTGTCAGGAGGATAGAGCCAGGCTTTTCTCAAGGTCATCTGGTGATAGGACAAGGGGCAAGGGGTGCAAGCTGGAACATAGGAAGTTCCATATAAATATTAGAAGAAACTTCTTCCCAGTGAGGGTAACGGAGCATTGGAACAGGCTCTCCAAGGTGAGTTGTAGAGTCTCCTCTGGAGACGTTCAAGTCCCACCTGGATTTCTTCCTGTACAGCTTGGTTTAGGTGATCCTGCTGTGGCAGGAGGATTGGGCTAGATGATCTTTCGAGGTCCTTTCCGATCCCTAATCATTCTATGAATTTTATGTGACCAGCAGTGAGCACAGCTTTAAAATGGTAATAGGAATTTGTAGAGAAACCAGGGTTGACATGAGAACATGGCAAGTTGCTTTTCTCCTTTCCTTTTGTGCTAACAGGTTTTAGAGTCTAGTGAACTAACGTCCTGAATATGATGAAGCTCTGATCATAGAAGTGCTCAAGTTGGAAGTGACCCTGAACCATCACCTAGTCCATCAATTGGTGAAAAGAAGAGACTAGGTGAGAATTTCTGAGGAGAACACCTTCAGTGCACTGGGTAAGGTGATTCCACAAAGTAACCAAAAAGCTCTTTTAGGGCACAAAAAGCTCTTTTAGGGCAAATGATTACTGACTGCCTGTCCTCTTGCAGCAGGTGTCCAAGAACAGTAGTTAACATTCAAAGACTGACTCCTCCAGGGAACTCCTTGATAAACTTTAGTACAAGGAGGAAGTCTTCAGAGGATAGAAGTGAGGATGGATAGCCTGGGAGGAATACAGAAGCATTGTCTACACAGACAGGGAAATGGCTAGGGAAGTCAAAGCGTGCATAGGTCAAGAAGAAAAATCTCTATAGATATATTGGTGAAAAAAATGAAACGTAGGGAAAATGTGAGCCCTCTCTGGAAGGAAATGGGTCACCTGGTAAGCCAAGATATGAAGAAGGCTGAGGTACTCAATGAGTATTTTGCCCGTGTTCACTGGAAAACTCTCAACCCAGGCCACTCTTCTCACAGAAGTCAAAGACTGGGGCTGGGTGAAAGAAAAACCACCTGTGGCAGATGCAGGTGGGGTTCACAACTATACAATGAATCTGAAGCTTCACAAGCATGTGAGGTGGAATGGGATAGGGTTAACCCACAAGTCTTGAGGGAATGAGTGGTTATAGTTGCTAGATCATTATCCATAATATTTGATAAACCATGATAGTCCAGTGAAGTTACTGTCATCTGGAACAGGGGAAAGACCTCACCTGAAGTACTGTGTCCAGTTCAGGAGTACTCAATACAAGAAGAATGAACTGTTGTAGCAAGTTCAGAGGGGAGCCACAAGGATGATCAGAGGCTGGAGCACATCTCCTGTGATCACCTCTCCTAGATCACAGGCTGAGGGAATTGGGGCTTTTCAGCCTGGAGAAGTCTCCATGAGGACCTTATAGCAACCTTCCAGTACCTGAAGGGGGTCCTATAGGAAAGCTGGAAAGGCACTTTCTATGAGGACATCTAGTGATAGGACAAGTGGGATGGTTTCAAACTAAAAGAGGAGAGATTTAGATTAGATCTTACAAATTCCTCACTATGACTGTGGTGAGGCACTGGAACAAGTTGCCCAGACAAGCTGTGAATGTCCTCTCCCTGGAAGTATTCAAGGCCAGGTTGGTGAGAGGTGTTGGAACTAGATGATCTTTGAATTTCCTTCCAACCTAAGCCATTCTACAATTATCTAATGTCTTGTCCACTTACCTTCTGAAAACCTCTAGTGATGGTGACTCTTATGTGTTTGTGGGAAAGTTGTTTTAGTGACTCATGTCTTTCTTATATCAAGATGAAACCTCTCCTGGTGGAGCTTGTACACATTTATTGTTTTCTCCATGTGTCTCCTTCTGATGAGAGACACTCTGGTCTTGTAGCTACACCTTAAGTGTTGGAAAGCTGTGACATGTTTCCTCCTCTAAATCTTCTCCTCTCAACAGAGGAAAGACTTAACTTAGTCTTTTCTTAAAGTGTAGATTCTCCAGTCATTTGTTACTCTATGTGGTCTCCTTTGCCCTTTATCCAGTTTTTTTTTTGCACTGGAGGGACCTGGAACTGGACATAGTACTGCAGGTATAGCTTGACAATTGCTAAGATGGCAGTATTCTCATTGTTGGCAGGCTGAAGTAGGTTGTGTAGTTTTAATGTTTCTGTGGTGAGCGGTGAGTGATACATGTTCTTATGTTATGAGAAAAAAGTTTATAAACTTAGTTCTCAACATAAATCTATCTAATATGTTGTTCAAAGACATGATTATTTTCAGTTACAAAGTACTTATTAATTCCACATTCTAACTGGGTCATATATGTGAGAGAGAAATAATCTGGTAAGATTCAACAACAAATTAACATATTTCAGATACAAGTTAAAATATATCTGGGAGTGAAGAAAGGTGACCAAAATTAAAACTGAAGGAGCATGTCTAATCAGAAAGTACTGGAGAGGATAGAAAAGGCATGTCTTCACAACCTCACATCCCAGCATAGTTAGAAAAGTAAATAAAACTAAGGAGGAGTTATCACAATGATCAACATTAATCTTTGTTAAAAGACCTATTTCTAGTGCCATGGAATATTTCTGTATTCAAGCATCACTGGGGCAGTCACCACCATTACTGATAAATTAGATCAAGCTACAGGGTCAATCTCCTTTGTGATTAAGTCTGTTTGCACCTAAAGGAGAAAATGTTCCAAATTTTTTCTTTTACAAAGTCATACTTTATTTATGAATCAAGCATCTGACTTTAGAGTTATTAGTTGAGTGGGATTGTCTGAATCCTCTACAGATTTCAATCTGAAAAAAATGTGAGACATCATAAGATACAAACAATTGATTTCTGATACTTAAGGGTGTTTTTATAAGCTCTTAAACAGTCAAACAAAATTGCCCTAAAAATAGCTGCCTGTGCTTGTTCCAGTTACAGCTTTGTTAATGTTTAGCACCAAAGCAATAATAGAGAAACAGAACACAGACATGAAAATAGAGAAAATGATAGCTATGAGAGACAAAGCCATTCTTTTTTTAATTGAGAAAAAGAGAAAAGACAGTGACTTTCAGAAGTTATTTGAGGAGACTAAAATTTAGATGTGTGTTCCACTATCGTTGTAAGAATCTCAGCTTTGCCACCATATATCATTTATTAATGAGATGCAGGATTAACACTATGTTTGCCTATTCCTCTGTATTTCAGATTGTACCAAGGCAGTTTTTATTTCAACACACATGCAAAAGATATTTTAAAATAAATCTACAGCTTTTAATATTTTAGTTAATTTTTACTGTAGCAAGCTGCAAATCACAAGTCCAAGATGACATGTTGACATGTGCTTGTTTCTGAAATTTGGGCTTTTTCTTTCTTGTTAGATATTTTTCTTTCCTTTTTTTTTTTTTTCTGGTTGGAGAATAAGAAGGTTACTCTTATCATATGAGGTCTGAATCATATGAGATTATTATTCTTATTTATGCTGCCACAGGTGTGTATTAGGCACTATCTCACTTGCCTAACTAGTAAGACTGTGTATTGGTATAAATATACATTTATTTATATGGATTACTTTTCCAGCAGATTTTGCTTCAGTCTCAGATAGGTGAAAAATTTTATTTTTCCTTCCTTTTTTGAGTCACATAATATACTATGTTACACATATAACTCACTTGATGGTTGGTAAATTTTTCATATGTTTCATATATTCAGTGGTGTTTAGCTGGTCAGTGAGTTTTGGTTTTTTTTAAAATTTCTCCTCAGAACAAATAATCCACTGACAGAAGCTTAGGAATTGATCTGAAATTAGATAGAGAGAATCATGCATACCCAAACACTGGTTCTTTATTTCCTGTCATCTTTTGGTTTTGTTTAATCAATATATTTAACAGTATTATCGGATGAAGTGGTCAGGATTACACTAACCAGTCTACACATATTTCCACATATATGGAATTTCTTAAATTGAGAATTGATTTTGTCCCAGTGTAGAATGTTTAAAATAAAATGATGAGAATGTTGATCTGCACTATGGAATACTGATTCACTTACTGTTGCAAGTATTTGGACTTTTTTTATTCTTCCCAGATTATCACAGGAAAGTTAAGCACAACAAGGACAGCTTTAACTATAGAGAACAATCAAGCTGGTGATGAGAAGTATTTTTGTCATCTTTGGGTTTTGAGTAAATTATATGACAGAAAATATACTGCCTGGCTCCAACAGTGATTTTTAATGTTTGGTATCAAGTAAAGGAACATGGATTTGAAGAGTGTTTTGCTTAATAAGTTACTAGTCCAGACAAAACAGTGAAAAGGGTAAGAAATGGTAAAGAATCTTCTATGAACTGTCCCTTTGTGAAATTTTTGCTTTTCCAAAGTTACATTTGCAGAGTCAGTTCAAATAACAAAACTTTATGGAATAATTTTTTGAAATGTAAAATTGCTATCATTTACTGTCTTCCTTTCTACGGTTTAATGCATGTTATTTTCATCAGGTCCTTTGTCAGATATTTAAATGTAGCTCAGAAGAATAACATCCCCAGTCACATTCGATTCTGCTTTTCACATATGAATTTTCAAGAGTTTATTCAGTAACTTTGTGTCCTTTAATAAATGGAAAAAGAAAGCTAAATGGTCCCAAGGCATCAAGCAGTCCAGTGCTCCATCTGAAGACATCAGAAATACTCCTTGAGAGTGCAGAATTTGGTAAAACTGTACTGTCTCTAAAGTCTAAAATGCATCCTCAGTGATTCAAATACATATTTTTTTGTTAATCCATATTGACAAAGTTACTAAAACAGACTGGTTTTGCCCAGGAGAATGTGTGTTACTCTTTCCTTTGATCTTTCCTGTTTCATATCTCATGGACAGACTACACTCCAGCTTGTACTTAGAATAAGTATTTAATAATTAACCTGTTACATAAAATAATAGTGTTAATGTTTTTAAGAAATAATTGTAAAGATTGCAAATTGTCTACACTACAGATGTCATCCCTTAGCACAAAGGTACTCTAAAGCACAAGACAGAATTTGGAGTTTGGTTGTTGCATTTGTATTTGGCTTTTAAATTTAGTTTTCTGGGGGAGATGTTTTGTTTGGTTTTGGAGATAGTGGGAGCAGTTAGTCAATCTTTAGAATTGTGAGGTTTTTCTTTTATAAAAAGTTAACAACTAAAGGTCACTGTAGCGATAAATTAAAGTTTGCTCATACAGAACAATTTAAACAGCTAACTCCTTGCCCCCCTCCTTTTGTCTTTTGCATTACAGTTATTCATACAGTATATCAGCACAGCCAGAAGTCAAACAAAAAGGTCACTACCTGGGCTACTTGTGTTTTGGTCCACCATCCAGTAGGTCTGCCTGCTGCATTACATTGTCAAAGTTAGCCTTTCTATTGACAAGCATATTGATTTCCTGATTAATGTACCTCTGTTTTATTGGCATTTACTACAGGAGGCATGATTTTAATGTTTGTGTGATCAATAGCTCCATCAACACCAAGAATTCCTACTGTTAGCCTGCACAGCTCTAACTATGGGGAGTTTAATATTTCTTGATAAATACCACAGTGAAGTTGTAAGCATTAGAAAAGCAAGAAAATTGATGTTCTCTGTGGATTTCTATTGTATTTCACCCCTAGGAGACAATGCAAAAACTTCCAAGTAATTCTCAATAGGAAAGGCAACCAACAAATTCTCTGGGCAGGAATATAATTGTGTGGAAAGTAATTACTTCTACAATTCCTACTGTGTAGTCAATTTATCTCAAATTTGTAAATACCTATAAGTGAAAATAGTGGCTTTTATTCAGCTTTAGAATAAGAAATGACATTTTAAATACCCTTAGTTAACTTCATTAGAGGAATGGAATTCTATGCCTGTCATAGATGCTTTGAGTCTTGCAGCTGCTCATAAATTACACAAGATACCTGAAGGCATCAACTTAAATTAAAATGTGGCCAAAGCAGGTTTTGTTCTTGGATTTGTAGTGGGCTTTACAATCTTCTGCTTGTCGCCAAACAGTTTATTTACTTTCTCCTGCCTGGCATCTGCCCTGTTTTGCCTCTTAAAACCAAGGAATAAAGACACTCAGATAAAGTACTGAACTTAAATTGTCAATTTTTTGTTAAGGCTTGATATTAGGTAGTGGGGAGAATGACAGTAAGTTGTGCCATTTACCATAAACTTTGTCTAAATATTTTTCACATTATATTCCTCATTTCACTTAAGTTTAGATTCCCCTTTGGTTAGATAGTTCCCTCAACTATCTGAAAGAGATCTCTCAATGGCATTTCTCTGGTATTTGAGAATGTTCTTGTTTTTGAATAGTCTGATCAAGAACATAATTTTCTGTACATGCCCTGTTTGAATCCGTGTGGGTTATCCTTAGAAAGACAGGAAGACTTTGTTTATCAGGTAGTTTATGCATTATACAGCTTAAACCTGTTCTTTTGATCAGAGATCAGGACAAAGACTATGCATCTTGAGAGACCAAGTTCCTGCAATTAATTAGGAAAACAGAATGCTGAAGTGAAAGCTATTGCAAATTTTCCATCTGCCAAAAAGCAGGTACTGTTCCCTAAACTTCTTGTGAATAATGACTAAAAAGGTACTAAAAAATCCATCAGTTTCCAAGCGTACCGTTTAAATGTTTTGATCTTTTGGCACAAGTTTCAGACATTGGATTGTTTATCACATGCTGCCAACAATAGCATATTTCAGTGGCAGAACCTCTAAAGCAAAATGTATATTAGTATGATTGTTAAATCCGCTAGAGTTAGAGCTGTGAAGGTCACTGTGTAAAGTGCTGGTGGAAAGCAGCTAAGTAACTGATGCACAGAACAAGACAGAATTGAAGTCAGTAATGAGGGTTTAGTTAGGCATCAGTTTTCGATATTTTGTCATGGAGCTGTCTTTTTAATATGGCTGTATTCCTGAAATAATTCACCAAACTGATGTTTGTGCTTCTAAAGGTTGATCTAGGCATGAAGATTCAGCCAATACAATAATATATTTAATAATATACTTTATGAAATTGAGTTTATATTGTTATCTATTATATTATCAATTATTATTCAGTAGTATTATTCAGTTTTGTAGGCCCCACTACTGATGGCTGATTTTAACAGTGTATTTATAGAATCATAGAATGGTTAGGGTTGGAAGGGACATTAAAGATCATCTAATTCCAACCTCCCTGCATAGGCAGGGACACCTTCACTAAATCAGGCCCCCATCCAACCTGGCCTTGAACACTTCCAGGGATTGGGCAGTCACAGCTTCCTTGGGCAACATGTTCCAGGAAATATTAATTACTCCACTTACAGCAAGCCTGCTAGTTTGAGTCATAGCTTTCAAGTGATTGATTTATAATTTTGGAAATTCTTTAAAAACACAGGATTCCCAGAGAGAATGCTGACGCTGCCTTTTATGTCAGTGACTTTGGGTCCAAACTTCTGTTTCTTTCTCTTTTTTTATGGAGTAGAGACTTTATGTTTTGAGGTTTCACTAATTTGATTAGAATGCTGTGACACTTCTCTGTGACAATTTAAGCTTTAAACTAAAGGATTCTAAGACCCTAAATGGTTGTCAATTAGGTTTTTCATTCTAATTTTGTTTTCTCTGTAAATTTCATGAGCATTAAAATATTAATTACCTAATAAACAAGTGTGAATGTGTGTGCACATCCACTTGTTTGCTAAGTAATGGCCTTTTCTATATTATTCTTTATCTGAAACAGTAATGTGGAGTGACACACTTCAGGTATCAAAAACCATTGACTCTTTTAGGCCTTGGATGCATATTATTTAATTTAATACTGTCACCATTTAATCCTGGAAAAAAAATGTTCCCAAATAAGTACAAAGTTAGTATTACAGAATTTTTTTTCACTGTGTCACCTTACCCCTTCTTATCATTCCCTGCAAAATCAGTACCAGTAAGAAAGACTCATTAGAACAAAGAAAATCTGCCTTATTTTCATAAAGGAGGATATACTTCCTTACAAACAATTCCAACACAATTCAGGAGAAATGGTACTTAAGCTTCATTTTCAGGATTGGTCATTTTTTCATCTTTTAGCCTCAGGGTTCTCAACAATTTAGCTTTCACTTTTTTCTCTTTTTTAAGCAGTCACTATAGCAACCTAGTGTTATCTGATGAGCAGTGCACACAGAGGGCAGATACTCACACACACAGCATAAAATGAAAAAAAAAAAAAAAGAGAGCCAAGTAGACCAGTGAAAATATTAGCCTGTCACACAGAATATCTGAGCCAAAAGCTGCAGTTTTTAAGTTCATTAGCAGAGACTAATTCTGAGATGTCATCCACCTTAGGAGTAATTTCAACTTGATTGGTGGTTTCTCCTATAAAGTTCCTGGATGAAATAGCAGTGTAGCTAGTGCATTCTATGACACAGAAGAGATGTATGAAAAATTGGTCAGGTTTTAAACACTATTTATTTCATTTTATTTATGAGAAATGCTGTGGCACAGCTACTGTAGGGGTAAATTTTGTATGTCCCTCAACAACTGGTTTTTAGCCAGTGAAAGGTGTGTGAGAACAATATACGATGAAGAAAGGCAGCCTTTATATAAGTTGTATTTTAAGGCTGGGACTGGAACGTAATCAAACAACTCCAGAGGCTCTGATAGTCTGTGTCAACATTTGATGCTCTTAGTATCAAGATACATTGATTGCAATGACTCAGTTCATCAATCTTGAAATTAGAACTTAACCAATATTAATTGTAACAAAAGATTGCATTGGAATAGAGTAACTTCCAAAGGGCAAAGCATTGCCACACCTCTCAGCTCCAGATATGCAGAGTTAATGAGGCAGTATCAGGCTGTGATATTAATGAATTTTCTTCAATCACTTCAAGAACAGATGTATTTCAGGAGGAATATAGTGAGAGTTTTAACTACATGATTGTCTGTCCCATCTCTTTCTCTCCTTGACAATCAATAGACTTTCTATTCCTTTTGTCCCTCAAGTTTGTTGTTACAACTCTCTACTGATCAGCCTAATTCTTTCTATATGTCTTACACTTTAACACATTGTTTTATAGTCAAGCATTTTGGTGTCATATGCCAGTTTAAAAAGTAATATCTGGAATTTTTTTATAGTATCTATAATATGGGTGCCCTGAAGACAGAGTATACAGAGAAAGCAGATAGACTGAACACTTTCTTTGCCTCTGCCTATACTTCTGAGAATGTCCTGATATCAAAACCCAGACTGCTGAGGTTCCAGAGGAAGTTGATGCAAAAGAGAAGCCTGCCTTAGTTGATGCGGACTGGGTTAGGGATGTGTTGGGAAAACTGAATGTACATAGACCCACGGACCCTGATGGGATGCACCCACACGTACTAAGGGAGACAGCGGAAGTCATTGCTAAGCCACCCTCAGTGATCTTTTCTATGTCGTGGGGACTAGGGACTGCAGGTTAGCAAATGTCATGCCAATCTTCAAGAAGAGTAAGAAGGAGGTCTCAGGTAACTATAGAGCAGTCAGCCTCACCTCCATCCCAGGAAAGGTGATGGAACAATTTGTCCTGGACACTGTCTCTAGGCACATCAAGGACAGGAGGGTCATTAGGGACAGTCAGTATGGCTTCACCAAGAGGAAGTCATGCTTAACCAACCTGATAGCCTTTTATGAGGGTATAACCATGTAGATACATGATGGCAGAGCAGTGGATGCGGTCTATCTTGACTTCAATAAGGCATTTGACACAGTCTCACATAGTATGTTCACGTCCAAATTGAGGCAATGTGGACTGGATGATTGGGTAGTGAGGTGCATTGTGAACTGGCTGCAGGATGGAAGCCAGAGTAGTGGTTAATGGGACAGAGTCTAGTTGGAGGACTGTATCTAGTGGAGTCCCCCTAGGATCAGTACTGGGACCAGTCCTCTTCAATCTGTACATTAATGACTTGGATGAGGGATTAGGGTGCACTGTCAGCAGGTTTGTTGATGACACAAAGCTGGGTGGTGTCGCCAACACCCCAGCAGACTGTGCTGCCATTCAGCAAGTCTGGACAGGCTAGAGATCTGGGCAAGAGAGAAATTGAATGAGGTACAACAAGGGTAAGTGTAGAGACTTGCAACTGAGAATGAACAACCCCAGGTACCAGTATAGGTTGGGGACCAACCTTTTGGACAGCAGTGTAGGAGAATGGGACCTGGGGGTCCTAGTGAACAGCAGGACGACTATAAGGCAGCAATGTGCTCTTGTGACCAAGAGGGCCAACAGCATTCTGGGGTGCATATGAAGGAGGTGGTTAGCAGATCAAGGGATGTTCTTCCCCCTCTCTACTCTGCTCTGATAAGACTATATCTGGAGTATTGTGTCCAGTTTTCAGCCACTCATTTTAAGAAGGACTTGGAGCTGCTGGAGGGTGTGCTAGCACAGAGCAACAAAGATGATGAAGGAAGCAGAAAACCTCCCCTATGAGGAAAGGCTGAGGGAGCCTGGTCTTTTTGGCTTGGGGAAGAGGAGGGTGGGGGGTGACCTTATTATGTGAGGGGTGGATGTCAGGAGTATGGAGCCAGGCTCTTCTCAAGTTCCTCTGGTGATAGGCAAGAGGCACTGGGTACAACTGGAATATTGGATATTCTATATAAATATCAGAAGGAACTTCTTCCCAGTGAGGGTAACGGAGCATTGGAACAGGCTACCCAGGGGGTTTGTGAAGTGCCCTTCTCTGGAGACATTCAGGACCCACCTGGATGTGTTCCTGTGCAACTTGGTCTAGTTGATCTTGCTGTGGCTGGGGAAATGATCTTTCCAGATCCCTTGTAATCCCTAATGTTTCTATGATTTTAGGATTCTATGACAAAACAAAGACAGATATAAATATGCTCCCTCTGCTGCTCAAGGCTAATACAGACCCCTTTGTCTCTGGTGCCAATTCTCTGTGCAATGGAAAAGCACATCTTTTTTTATTTCTTACTACAAAAGATGGGATGTGTTTTAAATAGCATTTTTCAAGGAATACCTTTTACTTAGTTTCATGATGGCTGCCAGAATATTGACTGTACACATACAAATTGCAAAGTAAAGTTAACTGTACCTCATTCTTCACCTTCTGAATAGATATTATTTTACATTGATTTATACTGGTATTTTTACTGGTGGAAGTCATAGTATTCTTCAGATCAGTTTTTGTCAATTTACTTTTTCTATCCCCACTCCAGATTTTAAAAAGACTGGGGAACTAAGTGAAATTCTCTTGTAATTTTCTGAAGTGGTAACGTTTGTATCTGCCTATACTGGGGTCATTATCAGGATATGGTTGTGTTGGCTATTTGTGTTTCATTACATGAGTGTGGGCATACAAAGTGTAGAGGTGAGAGGTCTGGATTCTTTTGAGAAACTGTAAGACTACTAGGTGTTTTCTCTTCAGCACACAAAATGTGTCAGCTCCCAGTCCAAGTGTCCAGCATGGGTGATTGGCACATGAATAAGGAAGAGAGGATGTCAGCTATTTCACCATGAATGCTTTATGAGGTCGCAGTTTAGGGGAGCTGATGACAAAGGCACAAGTGAGTGAGACTTGAAAGGTCTGTTATTGACAAGTTTAGCCAGCTTTACTTCTAAACTTGAGCTCTCCTGATAGATATCTGAAGCTTTTTCCAGTTTCACTGTGTACACCTGTAAGGTTAAAGGGTATATTGGTCTATGCTAATGCCTTTTCCCTGAGGTCTTATGACAAAAGGAATAGAGCAAGGAGCAACCGTGGAAAAGCAGAGTGAGGATGTTTGGAGTGCTTTGAGTATAGGAGGTAAGAAAAGAGTTCTGTACCCAAGAAAGGCTACTTTTCCTTTATCTTTCAGAAAAGGGTTTACATTAACATAAAGAAACTTTTTTCACAACTGCTAGCTACTAGATGTTTCATACTATATAGAATTTAAGAAAGGATTATCAAGCCACTTCTGTAACAGGGAGAAAATTAAGCAACATATTTGGTAAATGAAGTATATCTTTACCTTTCAAACCATCAAAACCTTGGATAGAAAAGGAAGGGTAATGAAAACATACCCCAGCACTTAGCTACAATGTTTATAACCTCCCATCCCTCACCCTGCAGGAGAATCTATACAGTGAAAAGCCCTTCTTAATAGTAAAATGAAATTTCCCTTCCAAATCTAAGGAACTGAGTAAGACAATATTCTTCTGATGTTCCTTTATTCTAAATCATAGAGGGGAATTTGGACTGCTGTTTGGAAGCTTGATGTATTTGAAAATAGCTTTGTTCTTCTCTAACCTATTTAAAAACAGCAAAACAAGCTCCTCAGTCTCTGCTTTCAGCCCAGTTATCGTGTGCTTTTAATTGAATATATGAAATCAATATCAATTTAGCAGAGGTATAAGAATCTATGACTTGAACAGTAGGTGTCTGATGTGAACAGTAGGCATGTGATGAATAGCCTTTTAAGAATAGATATCCAAAGTTCAAATGTTTTTAAAGCAGAATGACAGAAGCTATAAATGCTCATATGAAAGGTAGAGAGACAGAGGTGCTGATTCAGTGGTGGGGTATATTTAGTTCACTTTTTCTGCTGGAGTTTGGTCCTGAATCTTTTACTCTTGCAACTCAAATTGCTGTGGAAACTTATAAAGACAAACAATATTGAAACTTTCAAGCATGGTTTAGTGTTACCAAGGTAACCAATTGTAATTAATTTTAAGCGCCAGCTTAAAATGGCTTGTGATGAACATGAAACCTGACAAAGACTCTCAAGAATTTCCAGTTTTCTTAGTCACAGTTGTAAGAGTAGGTGACATTTCTTTAAATAAAGCATATACAACAACAAATTAAGCCACAGCTTTGGCACTGGTCATTTAAAACCGTTAAGGAATAGTTTCTAGATGTAGACAATGGGAAATGTGCAGCAGAAGACAGGAATTATGAACTCTTATAGGCCAAGGAAAATGGTTACAAAAGGACTCCTTAGGATCATGATTTTCACTTTTCCCTTTATCTCATAGCATTAGAAATGTTTTATTTCACTGCTAGTTTTTCTTGAATCAATGCTATGATTGTTCTATGATTCCTTTACTCCACCATCTAGCATTTTGGACAATCATAGTGAATATCCAATAACTTATCAAAATAAAAAAGTTGTCCTCTAAACAGTAAAGTAATGAGTGTGGGTTTCATAGTTTTTGTACTAAATTAAAAGTAGAGAAGAATAGTGTCCAAACACTTAGAAATTGAACTAAGTTACTGACATGGCTTGATAATGTTGCTATATGAATGTCAGCATTAGTCTGGAAAGCTTGAGTTATTTTGTATGGAGGGGTAACAACATCAAAGCAATCACGAGCTGAGTGTTTCTTCCTTCATTTTTAAAATGGAAGGTATTCTAATCCAAAATATTGCCAATACTTTATGTGAAAATAAATGCCCTATCTTAAATTAAGAAGTTACTAAACTCAAGTAAGTAAAATTGCTTGATTTTTCATTTGGTCTTGATGCTGATCGCCTTAATCACATCTGAAAGCTTAAGATTAGTCAAAGCTAAAACATTACATCTGCTCAAAAGGAATGTTTTTGAAAAAGAAATTAATTTCTCAATCCTACAAATGCAAGCAATGTTGTAATGGGTATACATATCCAAGTAAATATTTGGAATTTCAAGCAACTGAGAGTGAACAAGCATGGTTAGTACTGTAGTCCTGTACAAGCTATGCTATAATCTGTTTGGGCTGACCTCATTTATGCTGGAGTACTTCCACAGGAAATTAATGAGTGATCATCATACTATGGAAGTCAGTGAAATATTATTCAACAATAATTGAGATAAAAATCTGTTCTATTTATTGTTTCACTTGGTGCAATATGTCCTTAATGAGACATATTTATCCTATCTTTAATTTTGCTCGGTAGGACTTTGTAGTGAGAAGTTAATTTGCACAAAAAAGTTATGCAGACAGTAAAGAGACAACAGCAAATGTTCATTCCACAGGCAAGTGCACAGCCAAAGTGTATAAGATTAGAGGCATCCAGTAACCACTTATTCGCTGGTTCAGAGTACTCTTGTAGGCAGCAAGTGCTGTGGACATCCACTGGCTCTCCTTCAGGGCTGGAATTGAAGGGTGCTAGGCAAAAGTCTTGTTCTTTAACTGATGTGCCTGGAAACAGAGCAGCAGAATTTTGCTGAGACACTTTCTTCCTAATTTTGTGTGTTTCTTCTCAGTGTTGTGAGAATGTGGTCCAACCTATTTAAAACATTTTACCTTCATTACTTTGAAGGGAGGATTATAACTATATCTCAATTGCTCTTTGTTCTTGGTAGCTCCCTGGAGCAGCAGCCTGGAACTGATATGATTCTTAAGGGATTAACTGCCACCAAAGAGTTCTGAACATCACTGGTTAAACAGATCCATCTTACTGGTTTCATTATGCTCTTATATGAAAATGTAGAAGCAACACCAGTAGTGCTTTTTATTAATCTTCAGTATTACAGTTCTGTCTCCTAAGCTAAATCACAAATAACATTCTGGTTTTAAATACACTCAGGCTGGGGAATTTGCTATCAATTCAGGTCACCAGAATGAGAGGGCCAACATTGCAGATACAGACTTTGCAGTAGAAAGAAAAACTGCAGGTTTTTTATATATTTGATTATGTTAGGTTTTTCATGGTTGTTTTCTTGTCCAGCAAAAAAACAAGTTTGCTCTCAAAGCATGTTTCTGAATCGAAGTATTTATTGCATGATAGCTAATTATGCTTTCAGAGCATGAGACCTTAGAAAATCAAATCTTTAGTAAAAAAAAGTATCATTCTCATCAGCAGTTGATGTGTCTTATAATTCATTCCCTCTGCAACTCTCACATTATTTTTTTCTGTGAATTTAGAGAAATAAGAACTGCTCTATCCAAATGAGATAGCATATCTACAGGCAGATAACAGAATCACAGGATAATCATGGTTAGAAAGGACCTCCTAGATCACTGAGTCCAACCATACCCACACCAACAAAAAGCTAAATACATGAGAGACAGGAAAACACAAAATTACCCCCTCCATGCCTGCCACTATAGCATACCACAGAGCACCATGTCTACATACTACAGGTATGGTGACTCCATGTACCTGGGAAGGCCATTCCAGTGCCTCACCACTCTTCCTGTAAAGAAATTCTTCCCAAGATCTAATCTAAACCTCCCCTGCCTCAGCTTCAGACCATTGTCCCTGGTTCTGTCATTAGTCACCAAGAAGAAGAGGCCCATTCTCACCTCTCTTCAACCTCCCTCCAGGTAGTTGTAGAGGGCAATGAGGTCCCCCGTCAGCCTCCTCCAAATGAAACATGCCCAGGTCACTCAGCCTCTCCTCATGCGACTTGTTCTTTAAACCCTTCACGAGCTTGGTAGCTGTCCTCTGGACGTGTTCCAGCATCTCCATGTCTTTGAGGGGACCAGAGCTGAGCACAGTACTCAAGATGAGACCTCACAAGGGCCATGTACAAAGGCACGATAACTTCCATTCTCCTGCTGACCATGCTATTCCTTATACAGGCCAGGATTCTATTAGCCTTCTTGACCACTTGGGCACTCTGCTGGCTCATATGAAACTGCCTATGAGCACCCGCAGGTCCTTTTCTGCTGGGCAGCTTTTGGGCCACTCATCCCCAAACCTGTAGTGTTGCCTTGGGTTGTTGCCTTCCAAGTCACCTCGCCTTTCTTCCCAAGGTAGTAAACCCTCATTTTATTCTTAAGCTCCACCAGAAGCTGCTTGTTTTATGTCACACAGGGAAAGCCTTCTCCTAGGCCATTAAGATCTTGTTCTTGATGAGTGTCCAATTTTCCTCGACTCATTTGCCCTTCAGAACTCTCTCCCAAGGGACTTTCTTAACTAGTGTTCTAGACCAAATTCTGCCCTCCAGAAATCCAATGTGGAGGTTCTGCTAACCACCCTCTTTATATCACTAAGTATTGAAAACTTAACCAACTCATGGTCACTAAGCTCAAGACAGCTTCTGACCACCATATCTCCCACTAATTCTCTATGAACAGGAGGTTGAGCACAGTACGTTCCCTGGTAGGCTCATCTACCAGTTGTGTCAGGAAGTTATCTTCCATACACTCAAGCAACCTCCTAGCCTATCTGCTCTCTGCTGTGTTAGATTTCCAGCAGATGTTTGCTAAGTTGAAGTCCCCAGTCAGAACAAGGGCTGGAGATTGCAAGACTTCAGCCAGCTGTTTATAGAATATTTCATCTGCCTGCCTGTCTTGATTGGGTGATCTATAGTAGACTTCCAGCACAGTATCTCCTTTATTTTCCTTCCCTTTCATCCTAACCCACAAACACTCAACTTTATCATCACTGAAATCTATTTCTATACACTCAAAATCTCCCTAACATACAGGGCCACACCACCATGTCTCCTTGATTGTCTATCCCTTCTGAAGAGTTTATATCCATTCATCATGGCATTCCAGTCATGACAGTCATCCCACCACATTTCTGTGATGGCAGCTACATCAGAACTGTCACACTGCAGAATGGCTTCCAGCTCGTTCTGCTTGTTGCCTGTGCTACGTGTATTGGAGTAGATGCACTTGGTCTGGGCTACCAATTTCACCCTCATCCTTTGTCCTTTACCCCTAACCTCAACACTGGTGAGCCAGGTTTCATTCTCTTCCCCCTTAAATTCTAGTTTCCCCATCACTTCTGCAGTTACTATTAGTGAACTCTGGGCTACCAGTCTCATAGCCAGGCATTTATTAACTGAATCCTTGTATCCCAACCCATGTCCTCACCTGAAAATGGATGAACAGAAAATAATTTGAGCCCCAGACCCCCTTACCAGCAGTCCCAAGGCCTTGAAATCTTTCTTCATTCCCCTCAAGTTATAGAATGCAGCATCCTCCCTACCTGTCTGGAAGATCAGTAGTGGGTAGTAGTCAGTTGATTTGATCAGATTAGGAAGTGTCCTAGTGATATCTCTGATTTGGTCTCCAGGGAGACTTCAAACTTCCCTATGGTAAGGGTCAACTCTGCATATTGGACCCTCAGTTCCCTTCAGGATTGAGTCCCAATAACTAGCACCCTTCTCTTCTTCTTTGTGGAGGAGGTTATCATATTGTTGTCATATCTGATTATGATAAGACCTCTGGAATAGGTTGCCTCTCACCTATATCCCTATTAGACTGTCTTCCAGGAGGGGCTCATATCTATTTCTCTGTGGCAACTGGGGAGGAGAGGTGGGCAAGGGTAGTGTTTCCCTTCTGTCATAGCCTTGAACTTGCTTCCCTCAAACTTTTTACTTCTGTCCTCTGTCTGAGAGGTGCAGGATAGAGGGGGCCCTTTAATCTGGGTGTCATTTGGCCATTGTACAGAGCACATAGCCTGGCTCCACCATTCCATCTCCATTTCTGCCCCCTTAATTCCTCTGAGCCTTTCTACTTTGGCTTGTAGCCTTACAACCTATCTGCTCACACTGCACACAGCCGTTCTCAGAGCTGCCACCTAAGATCAGTGAGAGGCTGTGGCATTCCCAGCAGCCTGTCACCTGCAGAACCACCTCCTTCTGTGGGACCTCTGTCTGGGATCCCACATCTGTTTTGACTGGATGCATGGTGTTCTACTGCCAGGTGGAGGAGAAGTTTTGGGTAACTGGAATGTTTTTTGATGTTTCGTTTTCTACACACACACACACTGCCCCCTCAAACAAGACACATTTAAATCTCCCATGGTTTCCCTTCAGCACCCTTAGCTGCATCCCCTCTCAGCTTCACTCGCGAGAGATGCCGACTCCCTCCGGGTGTTTCCTTCCTTCTTCGGGCTTCCCTGAGCCAGGGAACTCCCGTCTACCTGAAAAAAACTTCAAAAAAGAAGGAAAATGTAGGGCTCCAGCCACAGACTTTAGCAGTCCCAGCTGCAGTTATCTCGCTGTTTGCAGTGTGAGTTGGAATAGAACTGGTATCTGATTTGCCTTTAATGTCCACTAGCTCTTATGTTGAAAAGTATGTATTTCCTGACCTTCGTGAAACTTACATTGCTGTAGTTAAACGACTCATTGTTAGTCGTTTAATGGAAAATGCAGAAATTTAATACCTGGAACATGACTAAATGATTTTTAATTGGTTTGCCCACAATTGCAAACTGTCATGGGACATTTCAGTGTTAAATTTCTGTTTTGAAGTAATTCAAGCGATGTTTACGCACTCATTGAAAAACTGTCCTTCAATGCCTGCTAGCAAAATACATATTTCTAGTTTAACAATGAAATAGAGTCAGCATGATACATGCTGTAATTTCTGTAATGAATTCTTTATAAAGGCCAACAGACTCTTAATTGTTTTCAGTTCTGGAGTGTGTGAGACTTCATGTGATGGCTAAACAAAGAATTGAGAACTTCTAAAAACTTTGAAGGATAACGTTTGAGGACTGAGAGCATTTGCAGCCCCAGGCTATGCCATGAAAAAGCAACAGCATCACTCTGCCTCAAAATCCTCAGCACGGTTTTAAAGAATTGTTCTGGGAGTATTGAGGGGAGTAGGGGGGAAGGCTTAGAAGTGTTTAACTTCTAGTACTTCTGCATACATATGGGATAAAAAGCATTAGATTATTACCATATCTGAAACACTTTCATTTTTTTGTATTACAAATGTCTTTGGATTTTCATAAAACAACCAGGAATGAAGAAAAGATTGAGACTGGAATGGTAGGCAGAAAGAACCCTCCTGTTTTCATATCAAAACATTCAAAGAGTAAGATTTCAAACTGATTTGGAATGATTTTTATGTTCAATAGCATGTCTGTGTCATAATGAAGAGTATCTAGCAGGTTACGCAACAGTTTAATGACACATACTTAGTAAAATCACACACACATAAATCCAGTATTGTTTTGTTATTCAGATTTTTATTTCTGCTGTAATAATTCACACAGCTGAGTTGTGTTTTCTCAATATTTGTGCCTGCTCTTTTTTAAACTGAACTCTAGCAGCACAGTCTCTGTCACCCGCAAGGGTCACTCTAAATGATTGTTTCTTAGTAGCCCTCACATGGAAGTTGTTTCATGCCAAAATTATGGTTTGGCAGCCTGAAAGCAACAAAATTTCAGATTAGAGACTCAGCACTTTTTATTTCTCAGGGAGACTTTACATCAAACACTCTCAGAAAACCAACAGAAGGCATTTTAGGAATTGAGATCTTAGTAAATGGTTTTAAGTTTTTTGTTTGTTTGTTTGTTTGTTTTTTAGTAAATCAGGCTTAATAATAAAATACTGCTTAAAATCTGTTAGGATTTTTATGTGTATCTGAAACAGGATCGTGAATGAGAGAAGATGCTCTCTGAGGCTGGGTAGGTGGATAGTATTCTGTAGTATTCTGTCTTACACCCTAAAGTGCCACTGGTACTGCTTGAACAAAGAAGTCCCTGCGCCTGTGTACAGGCTGAGGCTAGGAACAAATTCTTTCTAGAGCCTGTTAAAGTAATGAAGCTTAGTTTGAATATGAAACTGGTGTTGTACTGGTGTGGTGGTTGACTGGAGTAGAAAATGTGTACTACTGTAGCACAAGGATATTGAACTGCCACTGTCAGCTACAGGCCCCAAGTGTTGTGCTAAGCTTGCAAGGCCCTTGGAATGAGGTTTCTAAGACTTTGTCTGAACTTATTTTGACTTTTCTGTTTTAATTTGGTCTTGCTATGACAACAGTTTTTCCTGACCAAGTGAAAAGTAAGACCAGGTCACTGTGTCTCATTTGTTTTGCCCATTAATATCTTTGTGTGGTACAAAATTAGTTTCATACTAAACAGTAACAAGTATTTATTATGTGTATAATGAGATACCACTAGAATAATGCAAAAATGCAACATTGCTATGACAGCAAAGGCCTTGAAATGGGGTACATGGGATGCAATGGAGTACAAGTAGGGAATGTGAGGAGACAGGACTCAAGCTAATCCTGGAGACCCTCAGGAATGGAAAAAAACCCAGTCCTCCAGTGTTCAGTAAAAAGTGTGTGTGTGTGAGAATTTAACACAATTGTATTTAGGGATAAGAAAGAAGTAGTGTCTAACATATGTAAAGCACACTATATATAGTAAATTTTTATCATATGTAAACTTGCAGACCAATGAAGACAAAGCAAGGTGTAAAGGTTGTTCAGGTTATATATAGAAATATATGTATATACATATATATTCATATATAGAAATGAACCAAAGCAGATCCTGGAGTGATAAAGTGAAAGTCTGTATATGACTTGGTGTATGCCATTCAAGCCTTTGACATTAGAAGCCAGAGACTAAATCAAATGTGAGCATAACATTGGGGAAGGGGGTGAGTACTAGAAACTGTGTGTATAACAATTTTAACCTAAAAGTTTTAGGATTTTTTTTTTTTTCTGTGGCGTGATATATTTAAATTTCTCTGTAATAACTTGCACCAATAATTCTTTTATTGGTTAATTAGTTATTTGTTAAAATGTTGGTCTATTAACACAAATACATATTTTTACCTATAAGCTATATTTTGATTGTGCCCATAGCCAGATTCTGAGTGTAGGAAATGGTTAAAATTTTTACAACTGAACAATACATAGTGGGGAGGATTACTTCTTCTGAAGAATACACAGGCTGTTGTCCTAGCTGAACATCTGCTGAGGTAACCATTTGCCTTCTTTTTCCTCCAGCTTTACTGGTTTGCTCTTCATGTTTAGAGGGGATCTCATTGTTCAACTGTTAGGGTTTGTATCCCTTTTCCTATTTAAAGCAGATGTTTTATTCAGAAATGTCTTAGCAATGTTTTGCTACAGGTCACATTGTCTGTCACCAGTAACTCTTTGCTGCAGCACCATATCTCATGATCACTGATCCATTTTAGTCAGTTTTTTAAGAAATGCAGAGAAAAAACATACTGCTGCTCCCTCCTTAAAATCTGATCCTCTTCATGTAGCTGAGATGAGATCAAATGGTTTACTTTTTTCTTTAAAATTGTGGAATTGTAGACTAGTTTGGGTTTGGTGTCCAACTCTTATGGCACCTCTCTTCCAATGCCATTTTTCTAATTTCTTTAGTACTCCACAGCATGCAGTCTCAGCAACTGAAAGAAGTAAAAATCTGTGTGTGAGCATTTGTTTAATGTTCTCGCTTTCTGTGTTAAAAAGCCAGGTTGCTCTAGTGTTTATGGGTTTGCTATCCCTTCTCTGGCATTCAATTAGTTTCCTTAGATTCTGGTTGTATGGTGTGTGTAGTGCACACACATCTGACTCCAGAAAGTTCATCCTGATCTTGCAAGCCTTTTCTTCATGTCAAATGGCTAGGTGACAGTGTTCAAAACTTGATTAGCTGGGCTGATGTTGGTTTTATTTTTTTTTATTGGGTAACGTTTCCTTTAAATGTCATCTCTCAGTGTAGTTTCACAATCTTAGGGGTGGTTAGTAATGTATGACTGAGATCAGCAAGGCCATGGCCATCAACAGAAGAGCTTCTAGTTAGATTGTGTAAATTCTTTTTAGGAAGCAGAGTCTGCTCTCCTCATAAAAGGAGGCAGCAACACTTTGATTTCAGGGACATAGAATCAGGCTTATTCTTCTATTAGGGGGAAAGATGAATAGATGAACTTTGTAGTGTGTGAGAGATGTTAGAAAACCTGGGAGACCACAAGAAGCGAGGACTCAAAATAAAAAGGATGTGAAAACATTTTGCTGCCTCCTTTCACTCCTCTGAAATGCATATTTAGTATGGGGGATGTGTATGTTGTGTTTGCAGGCTATTTACAAAGAAATGAAGGTGATGGTTGTTCCTTGCCCTCTGCAAGGTACATTGTTTTCAGCTGGTGAACTCAGTGTACAGTTCTGTGTTAAACAGCTGCATACTTGATCTCTAAGTACCTGCTTTTCCTTGTTAAAGTGATATATTGCACACTAGCAGTGTCAGTGATGTAACTGACAAAAATGAATTGGAAGACATGGATAACAAAAGAATTTTAATGCTTCTGAAAAATGCAAGATCCTTTGTTGACCTCATTCCTCTCTCTTCTTTTTGCCACTTTCCAGCTGTTTTGTTCTGAAGGACATAACTGTCAGGATTCTCTGTCACTGTTCCAAATGAGCTTTCCTGTTAGAAGGCTTGTTCTTGTATCAAGTGTGAATGTTGCTGGCTTTCACTTTTCCTTGCTGTTGGCTGTGGTAGGGTTTTGTTGATTTCTTGTAAGTTATAATAGGATGTTACACATATTTGATGAACTCCTAAAATCCTAATCCCTTGTGAGTCACGGGATACTGCACTACATATAGTAATCATTCCAAAGGAAGAAATAACAAAATTCCCAGCACAAAAAAAGTTTATTGCACTGGTGACTCAAAAATAAGGC
Organism: Upupa epops; assembly: GCA_013397515.1. Classification (NCBI taxonomy): domain Eukaryota; kingdom Metazoa; phylum Chordata; class Aves; order Bucerotiformes; family Upupidae; genus Upupa; species Upupa epops. The sequence continues at coordinate 22,781 of VZRI01009680.1, forward strand.
AATTGTACAATGCAAAGCTGCTTTGCAAATGAGAGAGTCACTGGACTTTAGAAAGGGATGATTTTCTTTTCATGCTTAACAAAGTAATGCACCTTGAGGTTTGTTTCTCATCTGTATTGCAGTTTTGACAGAATAACAGTAAAAAAGGTACCTGCTCTTAAGCTTTTATCAATTTCTTTGGAGCATAGCATGAGCACAGGCTGAAACAAATACAAGTGACAGAGCAGCCTCCAGAATTTTAATTCATTTTTCCTTCTAAATAAAGCAGGCTTTACTTATCACACATGCTTTAGGAGAAGTATTTATTAAAGAGAGGGATTCTTCAAAGTACCTCAGAAGAGTTGGAAGGCAAAGATCTGTGGTATCACTTCAGAATAGATGACCTGTGTAAATGGAGTTTTGTGATTTGATTCAGAACAGAGTGGAAGAGTTGAAACTCCTGCCTTTTTTTCAGTCTTTTTACTTCCTGGCAATGATTCAAAGAATAAGGCCATGGAAATAATGTGTAGAGTTTCTGAATTTCCATCTTTTTCCATCTTTCCTCACGCAGTACACAGGATGAATGGCTATGCTGATCATTAAGAGGTTGATGATGGTTTCCACCTCTGTATTTGTAAAGAACATATATGATAGGTGGAAGCATCATGACCTTTATGTTTTCCTGAAGTCCATTGGTCAGCTAAAAGGTCAAACAAGACAGAGCTTTTGCATAAGTAGTAAGATAAATTGGAGAGGGACAGACAGAGTGTAAAATTGCTTTTTTTTTCACAAATGTAAGACAGTTGACTTTTTCCTCTGTTCACTATTAATAAGGCACATTATTTTCTAGATAGATCTAACCATCTCAAGAGATTTTCCTTATGTCAGAGCAATGTCTTTCCTTACTAATTTGTTTCTCAGGTTGTCCTTATAATTTTATTTTATTTTTTTTTAGATAAAAAGCTAAAGTGCAAATGAGGCAAGGTTTTTTCAAATGGAGAATGGCACTGTTCACAAGGTTTTCTTGCATGGACTGGAAGAGAGGCAGGGGAACAAAGTATTTTCACATTACAGAAAACCAATGAATGGCCTCATATTTTTGTGTTGTGAAAAGCATATCAATTTTACAGAGATGTTTGCAGTAAAAGCCTAATCCTTCATTAGGGAACTACTGATGAGGAAATCAACTGCACAGAGAGACAAACTGAGTTCTGGTCCTGGTGTGTTTTCTTGAACACGGCTGTCTTTAAAAGTGCACATAGTGAACTTGTGATACAGGGACAGGTTTGCATGCAGTGCTATTCCTGTCTAAGGACTTATGCTGGCTTGAAAAGCTCTGTTTCCCATACTTTACTGTGGCTTGGAGTTCCATGACAACGAGGCATGCCTTCCCATCATGTCTTTAAAAATTCTGATGGAAACAGTAGTATTGTGGAAAGCTGCAAGGTCCATGTTCATCAGAGAATCAAGAGAGGAATATTTAATAGTGACTTCTTGTACTTTGAGTTTGACAGGTTGTAGCCTGAGGTATTAGGTTGCTGTGGTAACATGGTGACTGTGCTAAGTAGCTTTAGGGGCAGAGATGACATTTCCCCATCTCATACCTCTTAATTGGTGCTTCTGCAAGTAAGTGTATTAAGGTGAGGGGGAAAAGCAGTGTGAGCTATTTCCTTTTTGTGGAGCCTCTTTGTTTGGAGACAGTGTGCTACTAGACTGAGCATGCTCCAGTCATCTTGCACCCTGGAGTGTGGTGATGAAGGAGAGCGAGTGGGAGTTTGGAACCTCAAAAATCAATGGAGGAGAAGTGCATCTGCAAAACTTATGGTCTAGTGAAATGGAAGAATTGAAGTCAGAACGTCATGGAAAATGACATGCTGGAGCAAGGGATTGGCTTTGAGAATATAGAGCGGGGAACTTATCCTCAAAGAAGCCACTAGCCCTGAATCAAAAGATAGATTGAACTATGGGTACCATGTTTTCACAATGAAAATGGTTGCCAGATGTTTCTTCCCCCTGAGGGGAAGGCAATAACAGGTGAACCCAGTTATGTAAGAACGCGGTATTAATCCCTGTACGTTTTGGTGTTGGGGTTTTTATGTTGTGTGCACTGTTTTTCCCAAAATTAAGCCATGCTTTGCTTTTCCCTATGTCTTTGTAAGTGGTTTTGAACCCTCTTTGTTTTTCTCTTGGTTCACTAAAGTTATTATTTAATCTCAGTCCAAGACCTAATCAATTAGTGACATGACTGAAGTTTTGTTGGCAATGGAAGTAACATGGCATAAGAACAAATATGTGTTGAAGAGGATTAACTTTTTGGAGGGGTGTGTGTATTTAAAATGTTATCCAATACTGTACAAGTAGAGGGGAAAGGGCTGGAAGAGAGCAATGAACACTGAAAACAGAAGAAGAAGTGCTAGAAGAGGAGGCTAAGGGTTAAAAGAAATAGTGTTAGGAAACAAGGGGAAGAGATAATATTTCTTCTTGGTATCTATTTTTCCCTGAAATAAACAGGTGATAAATCCATTTAAAACATTAATTTATACTCCAGGGATTACTGCTAAGTGAGACTATCTCCACATGATACTGCTCGTTTATCTCAAACATCCTCCTTTTTATAGAGCAAGAACTGTAATTCATTGTTTTTACTGTATTTACCTGACACTTTGAATTATATTGTAGATAATGAGTTATGAACAAGGAGTGCTCAATATGTTAAAGCCTATGAAGTTTCAGGTCAGCCACTCACCAGGAAATGTTTTGTTTTGCATTTGCCATGGCTATTTCTTGCCACAGATAGAGACTGAAAGATGTCCACAAATAGTCTCAAAATAATGAGGAACTGATAATGCTGAAAATATGCAGACAATTCAAAAGGGTTTTTGTCTGAACAGTGTATTTTCCATATATGTCATGGCAAGTTTTTCCCCTGAGGTCACTGTTTGGAGAGATTGATTGACCTCTGCTGCAGAAGACAGGTTTTCAGTGTAAATCAGATATATATGCTGCTTTCTGGTTTCTGAGTGTAAAAAGAAGTTACTAGCTTTTCCTGACATGGTAGAAGGTGATAGATAAACACAATTGGAAGAAACTTTTCATACCAGCAAGATTGATTCCCTAATACTGCAAATTAAATATCATTGTAATTCCTTTCACTAATTCAGTGATCTTTATGTTTGAAGCAGTCAGGAATTCCATGAAAGACATAATTATCTAAAGTTTAGGAATTTTCTCATTTCTGATCTAAATTTACTCACAGTGTTCTAATGCATTTGTTTGGTTGGTTTTTGGGCTTTTGTTTTGGTTTTGGTTTTTGGCCAGCATTGTCCTTTTAGCATCAAAGTACTTCTTCAGAGCTGTGTATCCCTTGGTCCTACTTGTAACAATTATATCATTTAGATTTAATGCTCTTCCTATCCCCTCCTTCCACAAACCACAAACAACCTACAATCAACTCCCTTTCATCTCTTTGTTTTTCTCTTAAGTCTATGGTTCATTTTCTGTAGCAATTCTAGTTCAAATAAGACTTCATTTAATACAGTTGATGAGCGTGATAGGCATTGATCCAGAGAACATCTTTTACAACTCTTCTATTTTTCTTACTTGATATGTCCTAAGGTCTTCCTAGATTTTCTTGCAGCTGTAGCACATCGATGAGTCCAGCTTTTTATGATCAACTTTCCTTTCCTCCACATCCTTTACTCAGATATTTTCCATGCAAGAATTCCAAGTTAGCCAAGTACATGTGTGACTCTATATACTGTTGAATTTTGCTTCTTCTCCTACTGCAATTCTCAAGATTTCTCTCTCTGACAACTTTGTTAGAGTGTCACTGGCTCACTTCTGTTTGTGTCCACAGATTTATGAGAGTACGAAATAAAATACTTGAAATAATCTTTGAGGAATCCAGAATGCCAGATGTGTTTCCTTTCACTAGCGTAATTTTCCTTCTCCCTTCAACTCCTTAATTCCTTACGTGTTTTAAATCCTGCTGCTAATCCTCCCTTTCTGACTTTACTGTGGGCTCTAATATGACACCATCTCTAATACTCTCTTGAAATCCTGTTAGATAAGATTTTCAGTGTATGTCACTTACGTTGTATTGAAAATCCATTGAAGAGAAGCAGTTAGGTTAACCTAGTGTGATCCTTAGGTGGCAAAATCACTTTGTATTCGGTGCTGTATTCCATGTTCAACTGTTCAACTAGGTTTTTAATTATTTCTTTCTTGCAAAATTTGTTCCAGATTTTGGCATGCTCTTGAAGACATTGCAAAGTACTCATTCTTTTGTGTGTATATGTGGGTTTTCTATCTGTCTCTGAGTGTCTATTTTCAAAGACTGAGTGCCACACCTCTGAGTGAGAGTAAGCTCCAGGAAGAAATACAGACTGCAAGGCTCCCAAGTGTTAAAGTTAATTGGTGTTGGCAATTAATTTTTGAATTACTAATACCAATGCTAAGCTATTTAAATGTATATAAATAAACCTGGGATTTACTCATAAGAAATAATACTGCACCAAGATATTTTTTCCCATGAATAGTGTCCAAAGTGAAATTCAACAGATACAACTGAAAAGGCAGATTTTTTTCTGCTGAAATTTCATCTGAGCCATAGGACACTACAGAGGGAGCACTTTTGGAGAACTGACAATTTTGCGAAAAGTCAAGGAACATATTTTATATCCCTAGAACATTCCCACTTGATGTTGTGAATGTTGTCATAGCAACAATAAGAAAATCTAAGATAATCACGTTTTTGTTTTAGAATCTATGCAGTTGAAAGATTATGCAGGAACTATTGCTGGAAGTTTGCTACTTCGCATTCCTCCCTTCCCTGTTCCAGTTTTCTTTTCACATTGTGCCACTGCATTTGGTACTTAATGGGAATATTTCTAGCTTAAAGTACATTCTGCCAAGAGTATTTAGTCACAAAAGATTTTGATTCTGTGTAAACACTAATTTAGTCATGCCAGGCAGCTATGAATTATATTAAGTGATCTAGTAGGAATAATTGATGGAACATGGATTTTAATCATATTCTTTAACTTTCTGAAAAAGTAAGTCTTCTCATGTGATGAACCAATGTCAAATAATTCTCATTGACCAGATGCTCACTTCTGTAGGGAATGTACGTATTCAATGAAAGAACAATTTAATTCACTATAGGTCAAAAAATCAAGAGGCTTCATTATAGCCCATGCTACTTAGTATTCTATTTAGCATCCCTTTCATGGACTTTTGAACAATTTTACAGACTTTTGAGTGCTGTGGGGCTCTTAATGCATTTAGAAAGACTTGAACTTAAGCCAATTAATTTCTCCATTGTTTTCCAGAGTTAGAAGAAAGAAGTGACATCATTAAAACTGGAGTTGTACTTACTGTTGTATAAGCATTTTTTACAACTTTCATATAACTTCATTTGGTATTCCAGTAGGTAGATTAGCACAGAGCATTTCCATTTGTACTACTTACACTGTCATTGTTTTTATTGCAAATTGCTCTGCTACCTGATATAGTGTGAAATGATCACATTGAAAAGGTGGGGTACCTGCAAAATTAATTGGTATCACTCTAAGATTCTGTTAACTGAATCACTTATTTACTGACCTAAATCTGCATCTTAGGGATTAATTAAAATAACGGCATCTGTTGGCTTTCCTTATTATCTTGAACCAAGTCAAAGTTTAATAGGCTTTCTGGAGCAGAAACTGACACTATTCTGACAAAAGCAAATAAAACCGAAATAGACCAACAAGGTAGTATGATGCTATAAACATATGCCTGTTCTTGTTTGAGGACATGCATATCTGGCATGATAAGTGTCAGTTGAATAATAGACACAGTATTTGTATGCAAGTGTTGTGTAAAAATATAGGTTTCTAATGAATAATTTTTATAATTCCACTCTTCAAATTTGTTGAACTGGAAGGTTTTGCAATTTTTATTGAAATACATTGAGAAACTTAATTCAACCCAGTGACAAGCAATAGGACAACATAAAATGGCCTCAAGTTGCAGCAAAGGATGTTTAGATTGGATATTAAGAAGAATTTTCCTATTGAAATTTTATGAAGCACTGGAATGGGTTGTCCAGGTCATTGGTGGAGTCCCTCTCCCTGAAATCATTGATGAATCCAGTAAACATAATGCTTAGGCTTAGTCAAGGACATGGCAATGTTGGGATGATGATTGGACTGGATGATCTTGAAGGCATTTTCCAACCTGGACAATTCTGTGATTTTAGAGGTGTTTTTCCAAAGGATAAAGGGGGAGAAAGTATTTTTCAAAACAGAATTGCAATTGAATTGGCTTTTGCTTTGGTGTTTTATTACTTTGGTCTGCATCTTGCTTTGAGTTTCTTCTTTCTTTCTTTCACTACTCACAGTGATGAATGTTAGTTTTTACAATAAATGGGAAGTTGGCATGATTGGCAGTCTCACTCTTGTCGCGTAATATCTCGGCGTAATAATAATGTGTTTCAGAGTTTTGTTCTAACAGCTGCTATTTCAAAGAATTACATGAAGTATCATCACTAAGGTGTCCCTTATTGATGAAAACGCTGTGGTTATAAGAATAATTGTCGTTAGTAGCATTTATTGGTGTTTATGTGCTTAATAGTACTTTGAATATTAATTTTTAAGTCATGACATAATGTTGGTCATGTAAGTTAGCTAATAGCATTGTTCAATAAATGCATGGCTAATTAACTGGAATTAAAGTTCCTAGCACCCTTTATTGAAAAAATTACTATTTTTAGCTGGAGGTAATTAATATCTAATTGTTGTTTCTTGTCTGATGTTCTTCTCATATGTCACTTTTGATATGTGAGATCTGGATTTTACTTCTTTTAGCCTTTATATCATTAAAGATGGCAGAAGTCATAGCTAAGCCACTCTCCATTATTTTTTCTAAGTCATAGGGATCAGGAGAGGTGCCTAGGGACTGCAGGTTAGCAAATGTCACTCCATTCTTCAAAAAGGGTAAGAAGGAGGACCCAGATAACTATGGATCAGCCTCACATCCATCCCAGGAAAGATGGTGGAACAATTTGTCCTAGACACTGTCTCTAGGCACATCAGGGACAAGAGGGTCATTAGGGACAGTCAGTATGGCTTCACCAAGGGAAAGCCATGCTTGGCCAACCTGATAGCCTTTCATGAGGGCATGAATGGGTGAATAGATGATGGCAGAGCAGTGGATGTGATCTATCTTGACTTCAGCAAGGCATTTGACAGTCTCACATAGCATCCTCACGGCCAAACTGGGCCAGTAGCATTCTGGGGTGCACCAGAATGGGGGTGGTCAGCAGATCAAGAAAGGTTTTTGTCCCCATCTGCTCTATAGTAGTGAGGCCGCATCTGGAGTATTGTGTCCAGTTCTGGGCTCCTCAGTTCAAGAAGGGCACAGAGGTGCTGGAGGGTGTCCAGCATAGAGCAACAAAGACGATGAAGGACGTAGAACAGCTCCCTTATGAGGAAAGGCTGAGGGAGCTGGGTCTCTGTAGCTTGGAGAAGAGGAGGGTGAAGGGTAACCTCATGAATGTCTATAAATATCTGAGGGTGGGTGTCAGGAGGATGGAGCCAGGCTCTTCTCAAGGTCATCTGGTGATAGGACAAGGGGCAAGGGGTGCAAGCTGGAACATAGGAGGTTCCATATAAATATTAGACGAAACTTCTTCCCATTGAGGGTAACGGAGCATTGGAAAAGGCTGCTCAAGGGGAGTTGTGGAGTCTCCTTCTCTGGAGACATTCAAGACCCACCTGGATATGTTCCCGTACAACTTGGTCTAGGTGATCCTGCTTTGGCAGGGGGATTGGACTAGATGATCTTTCGAGGTCACTTCTGATCCTTCAAGATTCTATGATTCTATGATTTTATAATAAAACATGTTCACTTTGAATATATTTGTGTCTCATGAGAGAAAGTCAAGACATTTTGTTATATTTAAAAGAAAAAAGCCATAATTAAGGTTATCATGTTTTGTACTGTGTTAGTAGAGATCATTAAATGTAGATTTGCAAAAAATACTGTTTTAGAGTGATGGTTAAATGTTGCTTCTGAGTCACACGCATGAGGGACAGTGGCTGTAGGCCTTTACTGAACCCTATGGCTTCTCATACTTTCTTTTGTATAGAAGACTAGGTAGGATAATCTCTGTCTGTTGTTTAAGTCTTTTTACTCCAGGACAGTGAGGAGTTACAATCATATGTTGCTGTGTAAGCATCTGTTTATTCCTAGTAATCTCTGAATCTGTTTGAAAGGTCCATTCAACTTAAAAAGAACAGAAATCTGAGAAACAAGAAATTGTTGGATATTTTGCTTCCCACCTCTAACAGGTAGTCTCTTCTGTGGAGCATGTAACATTTGCACTTGTTGGATTTTCAGTAACTGTTGAAGTGCAACTGTCTAAAAGCATACCTTTTTCTTGACTTAATGTGTCAGTTTTGCTCTTTTCAGCTGCACAGGGTCAGAGTTCAAAAACTGGATATCAGAACATAGAGCAGAACGCTTTGATTTTGAAAATTGCTCTCATGCTTCATCTTTCGATATCTTATGAGTTTTCTTTACTGTTTTTTGCTATGATATCTAGATGCTTTAAGAAATGCCTGGTGACATCAGTAGGTCAAAGTTTCCTCATACTCTTTTCTGTCACAAAAGGCAAACCTGTGTACTCTATTTATCATGCACAACAAAAGTTTGCCATGAATGAGTTCTATTGTGTATGGATCTGCCGTGTTCTTTATGAGGTTATTTTGTGAAATACACAGTGTAACACTGCAGGACTTAATGTGCCTATTGGAGAAGTGAAAGGTGTGATGGCATTTCCTAATGAAACTAAACTATATTGAATACCTCTGTTGAAAATGGGAATGGTGACTACAAACCCTGTGCACTTTTAAGAGTGATATCTCAATGTATTAATTGTTACCCAGTGAATGGCAATGAAGGTTAAATAATGCAGGGTCACTAGTGTGTACTTTTTGTTTTGGGAAAGCTGACTTGAAAAGGTCATTCTGTCCTGCTTTTTGTGACAAGATGGAGGGCTTACATTTTGTAATTGCTGTGACATCTAACTTAGACAGAAATGCCAGGAATTGAGAATGTTTCTCATGAGCTCTTGCAGACTATAAGCACAACTTTGAACTGTGTTCTGGTAATGTACTTAAGCAAATTAATGCTAGATGAAAACTTCCCTTTTAGAACTTTTCTCAAACTCTGTGTGCAGACCACTTTGACAAGTTGAAGAAATAAAAGAAACACTTTTCAAGCAATGCCATTGAAACCCACACATTTCAACAAAAAACATTTTTAAAATCAGTTTGAGGAAGCATTTCTATTTAAACAAATACCACTGAGGAAAATTAGTAATTTAGAATCTCTATAGATTAGGATTATTTGCTACCTGACTGTGGTAAACCATTTGTTCAAGAATTACTTCATAGTTATATAACTGTATTTACTCAATATTCATTATTTGGACTTAAATTAAAAATTCTTTACTTAGTGAAACTCCCTAGTTTTTACTCCTTATAAAAGGCCACTGTAAACTAAACTAAATTCCATGTCTTTCAGAGTTTATAGCTCCTTGATATAAATTTGTTCTTTTCCTGCTGTGCAATGAGGATGCATAATGAAAGGCTAGAGAGACTGCCTTTACTCTTGAAGAGGTGTTCTTGCCCTAATGTTACTATACTTTGAAACATTTTCCAGGATGCCTCTGTACTGTTTTCTCTCTTTGTCTTCACAAAGAATCTGTCAAGTAGTCCTAAAAAAACCTCCCAAACCCCATGACACCTCTTTCCCTAAAATGCCTTGTTATATCTGGATCCATGTGAAGTTATCTTTCTTTCTGATAATTTTCCTTTCAGAAGTTCAGTATGCAGTAGAAAGAACATGATATTTGCAGATTTATAGTCCTTACAGAGATGCTAATATGTTGTATTAAGCGTTGTATTGTGCGCATGCGGGCTTGCGGGATGTGACGCGATAGGCCCTCCCCTACTCTGCTACATCAGTAAGAAAGGGGCATACACGAAGGGCATGGGGTATATAAGCGTGTGTACTGCATAATGAAATGCCATTTGCTGCTCATCATATTGGTGTACACCTCGGTGATTGGCCAAGCTACAGTCTCTCAGAGGAAAACGTACGGTCCATGTAACACTAATGCTGTCGCAGAAATGAAGAGTTACATAAATAAGAAAACTCTTTCTCTTGGGACATGCAGGCTTTAGCTAAAAGTCAGTGGGTACTATACTTACAGAACAATTAAAGTGAAAAAGATAAATTTATTAACTAGAAATGCAATCGCAATTACAATCTAAATGAAATTGCCAACAGTCACAATCTTTTACAAACACTTTTTGATTTGCCTTTTATATGTAAAATGTCTCTTTTTTCTCATATAGGGTTTGTAGTTATGTGCATATGACTCAATGATAGGTAGCAAGAATGTTGGTAGGCAGTCACGTTGTATCTAGACTTTCACATAGTTAAGGGCTAGACTTCAAGGAAGCAGCTTGGACTGAATTTGTCTTTAAGAATTTAAGAATAAAAACTCTGTGTTTTCCCCATACACTCTTCTCAGCTATGCATTCCAAAAGTTAGATTATTTAACATTCCATATCTGAATGACTGGATCAATATTTATTTCGTAATTATTTTAAGCAGCTATACTCAAACATAGCTATTGTCATGTAACTGGAAATTTATATTTCTAATTTTCATTTCTAAGAACAATCATTTTGCAGAAACATGCTAGTCTGCAATTTCTAAGTGGTTTGTTTTTTTGTTCTTGTTTCATCATATTAGCACATTAACTAAATTTATTAGTTAATTTCAAATGAGGATAAACATCTGACATGGTCACAGGCAAATGTCAAATGTATTGGTGGACAGTAAACCTAGCATAAGTCAGCAATGTGCCCAGGAGGCCTAGAGGGCTAATGGCATCCTGGCCTGTATCAGGAATGGTGTGGCCAGCAGGGAGAGGGAGGTTACCCTCCCCCTGTACTCGGCAATGATTAGACCGCACCTGGAGTATTGTGTTCAATTCTGGGCCCGGCAGTTTAGGAAGGATGTCGAGGTGCTAGAACGAGTCCAGAGAAGAGCAACTAGAATGGTAAAGGGGCTGGAAGGTAAGCCCTAAGAGGAGAGGCTGGTGGAGCTGGGTCTGTTTAGCCTGGAAAAGAGGAGGGTCAGGGGTGACCTTATTGCTGTCTGTAACTACCTTTAACTGCTATAACTGGTTATAGTCAGGCAGGGGTCAGTCTTTTCTCCCTGGACACTGGAGACAGGACAAGGGGTCCCAGTCTTAAGCTCCATTGGGGGAGGTTTGACTTGACATTAGGAATAGGCTTTTTATTGAAAGAGTGATCAGATTTTGGAACGGACTGCCCACAAAGGTGGTTGGGTCACCATCTCTGGAAGAGTTTAAGGTTAGGCTGGAAGAAGTGCTGAGTGGCATGATCTAGATGTCAGATGTTTAGGTTTACTTTGTTGTTTTTAGGTTGGACTGGATGATCTTTAAGGTCTCTTCCAGCCTCATCATTATTGTGATACTGTGATTTAGAATGAGTCAGACTATGGTTCTGTTTCAAATAACTAATGTACTCTGATACCAAAATGACTCTGGAAGATGGTCAGTTTTGTATGTGTCATTAGTAGAGATGTTTCATATCTCATTATCTTTGCTGACTGGACAGTTGATGCTGAAAGACCCCTCTGGTTTAAAAGGTTGCTTCCTGAAAGTTTTATTTTTTACAGTTGTGTATGTGTGAAGTATAGTTGACTTGTTGGTGTGGTGGAGCTTTGAAAGAGAAGTTGACAGAAGTGTACAATTCTTCTTTGTATTGTATTCCATTGGAATATGATGGGGTATTTTTCTGTGAGGAGAAATGGTAGCTGGGTATGGTAAACCTGCAGTATGTAATCAAGATACAGCTGTAAGTTTATAGTTTGCTGAGACATGAAAGAATAAGTTAATCTTTGTATTTTCTCTGTTCTTATGCATTCTAATTTACAATAATAAAAAATAAGGTTTTGTATCAAGTTAGTTGCATATAGTTCAAATAGGCAAGCAAGTTGTAACAGGAAATTTGTAGTGGCTTGGGAACCAAAGCCACTTGTTGTTGATATCTTTTTTTAACTTGTCTACATTCAAAGAAATTTTTACAAAATGAACTTTAAAAGTTAAAGAAGTATAACTTAGGAACAAGTATAGTCATAATTGAACACCCTATGAAATTCAAAGTCATCCAGTTTATTTATAGTACATGTTCATAATTTTCAGTTACATAAAAATTAATTTATATATCAATATTAAGAACATTTTATTATGGAGAAAATATTATTAGTTCTGATTTCTTTCTTATTTGTTTACATTTTTTGATGAGAACATATTGCAGAATGGTGATGTGATTGGAGAAATTTCCATTTGTTTATTTAACTTTTGATTATTCTGTTTTTACTGAGCAGCAGCTATTCATTTGAACCTCTCCTGTGAAAATCTCCTCTCTGTTGCCTGTGACCTCTTCCTGTCACTTAATTTCACTATTCACTTTACCTTGGAGATGCTGAGAAGTATTTGCTGAATATTCACACACCGCTCCACTCTTGTTTTGCATCCTCATTCCTAAGAGCTGCAGCTGTGCTCTGAACTCTCTTTTATGTTATAATTTTATTATTGTGTATAATTGGTTTTACACTGCTGTTGCTAACTACTGCAGAAATCTCAGCCTGTGGGATTGTTCTAAACAGTCCCTACATGTTTTGGAATATAATACAAGTAATGTGTCTTACTTGGACTAGAATGAGATGTAGGTCACTGAACACTTGATCCAAAACAGAGAAGTCAGTAGCAGGATTGGTGGTTAAAGACAAATTTGGAAAAAATTTATAGAAAGAAATGTTCTGTAATAAACCCCACATATGGACATGATACTTTTGCTCAAACTTATGTTAGTATCCGATTTATTTATGAAAATACAAAAAATTAGCCTATGTGGGAGTACTCTTGTCCAACAGTGAGGATGAAATTCAGATCATCTTGATGTTTATAGTACCATTGATCCTTATGGGACCAGCCAGTTCTTTCCTTTTGGAAATGTAAATCCTATTGGCTTTTCAAGTTATTTTGCTCTAAGTTTTCTGATGTCATTAGGATTGTATCATAGTGATTACCTATGCAATAGCAATAAAAATGTCTGAGATTCCAACTATCCGTGCATCTTTAAAAATTGCTTTAAAGTTGTTATATTGTGTTATAAAAAGTAACACACTATTTAGTTTGATATTTGGCTAACTTCTTGATCTAGGAGGCGGTTTTGAATTTAAGCATGAATTGCCTTGCTGATTTCTTATTGCAAGAGTAATATGTGTGTTTTGCATATATTTAATTGTTCACTAAAGTAATTGGTTGGTGGCATGTTTGTATATGGCATTAATACTGCAATACTTTGAAATCATTGATTCTGAATGTAATGTATCTCTTATTTCAAACTTGCAAATCATTATAATTTCATTTATTGCTATAGAAAAAAAATAGTTATGAAAATTATGCAAGGCAGTAAATGTTACCATTTGCTGTTTAATGGTTAGGTGTACTGAAATTCTTTTCTCTTGCAAGTCAGCTGAAATAGTATTTTCTTAATTTCACATGTTGGATAGGAACCCCTATAAACCTAAACAGATTCATAACAGATTAATCAAAATCCTTAAAATGAAGTTAGAATGGAAATAAACCTTAAGCTTGTTAGTGAAAAATTTAATTCCAGCAGTTTCAACAGCATTAAACTCTTCTCCCACATGCCCCCCTTTTCCCTGCCACCAAAAATAAAGCCCAACCAAACCTAAAAGCAATATTCCTTTTTGATGCATTCAGAAGGTCATAAGATAAAACTAAAAAGACATGGCAGTGGTGGCAGACCCTGGACTGAGTTTTCCTGTGCTGTTAGGTTTTCTTTTTTTTAAACAAAGTGATTCAAAACAATCTTTCAGCTCAACTTTGCAAGTTCTATTACACTTTTCCAGCTGAACACGTTGCTCTGACTGTATAGAAATAGAATTAGCACTTTAAATCAACCTTGACAGAAGCAGTGCAAGAATTATGACACTTAGGTAGTTCAGACTCCTGACAAATGAAAAAAAATAAATATTGTGCCAAACTTTCAAGGTTCCCAGGTTTGTGCCTGGAAAGTTCTGAAAAACTGGATTTTTGCCTTTTGCTATGACCCAAATCCTCCCTGATAGGCCTAACAGTAGGGTTTCTGAATTGCAATGGCACCCTGTCTACAGTCACGTGTAGGGATGAGAAGGCTTCCCTTAAGATAGGATTTGGACATACAGCTAGGGAAAATGCTTGCCTCTTGGCAGAAGCTTGCTTGAATGGAGTACTAGAAACGTCTTTGGCCAAGACAGAGAGAGGAGAGCCCTGCAGCCAAATCATTAGAGCACTGCATTGGCTTTAGTTTCAAAAGATATTTGGAGATCTCTGGAAATTACTCCCTACTGGAAATCAGCATCAGGTTCCCAGGACTTCACAGACTTGTGTCTTTACTAGTGCCAATAAAAAGTCTGACAGTTGAATATTTAATTTTGTTCTGGTAATCTAAGATTAGATGGTATATACTATTTCTAATTATTTAGTAGCATTAAATAAGCATATCTCCTTTGAGACACTACGAAAGTAGCGTTTTTATTAAGATGTTACTGGAATTAGGTACAACTGCCTCTTGGTCAGCAAGCAAGGATAATTGCTTCAAAGATTGTGCTTTCAAACAACACTTTTATATCCTTATGTGAAAACAGGTATCATATAAGTCTTGTGTGTATTTCACCCATTCTCAATGAAGTTGTAACAAGGCCTTGCTAGTATTTTTTTAATGCCTCAGTTACACTGCTTTGATTACATTTTATTTTCTAATGCTGAATGTATAGTAAATAGGGATACAGGATTTGCCCTCTCACTTTTTCTGTGCTAAGCACAAATCAGTTGTATTCCTATCTCAACAACTGTGAGTGGCTGATGGAAGAACTGGCAGTAGATACAACTTCTCCATCTGGTTCTGTTCCTACAGTTTTGTAAGAGATTATTCCATCAAGTGTACAAAAAATATTAACTCAGATTTTAAGCCTTGTCCACTTGGTTCTAAACATATCTCTTAAGTACCAGTAATGCAAATATGGATGGAAAAAAACATGATGTTCTATTCAATGCTTATCTTGTGAATGCTTTTCATGATATGATATTTAGTTACACTCTGAAATTCATAGGGTGTTATTAGTTTATCTCATTTGGTAATGTCTTCATCAAACTGCCTTGTGGCAGATAATCTGTAACAGCTTTCAAAAGGAAAAAAAGAATCCAACAGATAGATTTCAACTTCAGGTCCTGCTCTAGCATCTTCAACAGGTCTGTCAAAGAGACTGATAGATAATGACAAGGGAGCCAGGAAGGAGTACTGTTCACAACCATCAGTCAAAAGACTTTCTCATCAATCTCAGACAAGAGAAAAAAGACTGTTATTTTAATGCTATAGAAACATTTTTAATAGGATGAAGTTTTATATATCAGTTTTATTTACACTGATAAAAATGAGGGAAACAAGTTTTCATAAAATATTCTAAAGACATCAATCTAGATCCCTCCTGTTTCAATGTGATCTGTTCAGTGATTTGAGCTTCTTAATTCCCCATGTTAAGAAGTGGGACCTTAAGTGGGACCTGTAACAGATAACTGGTTTTTTTCTCTTTCTCCGAAGTTCAACTTGGACTAACTCTGTAGAAACTGTTTAGTGTCTTTGTTGGCAAGTTTTCCAAAGGTGATACCTTATTTGATTTGCAAGGATGGCCAAAATGGTATGCCAATTTCAGTAAGTGTTTATTATACAGAATAAACAAATAATTTTAGAAGTCAGAGTTCTTTTTCCTTACTGTTGTCTGTTGTCCTTATACAGAATAATATTTATTTACTTTAATTACTTCAGTTAGGTTTTTCTGTGTGCTACATGAGAATAATAGGAAACATGTTGTAGTGGAAATCATCTTCCTGGTTTTTGAAGCAGTGCTATTTATCTGTGTCTTATTCCATGCTATGAGCAGAGGTTTCCACACTAAAACAGATGCTGATGAGCTTTATGCTTCCCTACACAGCTGATGTGTAGTGCATGTACACTGAAACCTCATAAGTTATATATTATTGACAGTTTTTTGAAAGACTGTCTTATTTCTGAATCCTCAAGTAGCAAGAGAAGGAAGGTAATTTTCTCTTAAAATAAATGTTGTGAAGTCAGTGAATGTTCGTATGTATTGCTTTCCAAACTGAGGAAGACATGTACCTCATCTGTCAGTTGCTCTAAACCTACATCTAGTTACATGAAGATTCATGCTCCAGCACTCAAGTATCTTTAACATGGACACACTGGGAAACTTCATGTTATACCCTTAGGCAGCCTGCATACAGGTCAGCTGTGCTGAACGTGCATGATATCAGAGAATCTACTGTATTGCCAGGAAAGGCAAGGGGAAGACACAAGTCCCTGTTCTAAATGAAAGCAGTGGTGTGAGTCTTTCAGTGTCTTTGCTTTGGAATCTGTTATATTATTTAGGTATGGGTGGATTTCTCCTTTGTTTTTAATTGAATGCATTTAAAGCAAACTGTTGTTCCAAGTGTTTACTAATATGTAATCTTGCTTATTGAAATGTTGACTTGCAGAAGTGAATGGATTGCTTCGAGTTTGAAGCTACTGCTTTGCTTTGGAGTTAGTTCAAAGCTCTTCTTTTGTCCCCTCTCCTGTAACACGTATTCTGGCTGTTGAAAGGTATAGTCTTGATAAACAGTTTTTTAGACATGATGGAGCTTTGTGTTATAATTGAAACTGTAGTCTGTGACTGGAGGTTTGCGAAGAAAGTTTATTCATTTGTCTTTGTTAGCTAGAATTGCCTATTTCTGCAATCAGACAAGTGAATGAAAAAGAGATACACAGAACATAGATGATCAATAGCTTTTTTATTCTAACCAATAGTATACTGGAAGAATGTTGCACATCATTTTGGGAAGCCTCCAGCTTAGACTTGTTTACAGCTGACTGCAATTGAGACAGAAAATATTGTTCAATTAAACAAAAAATAATTTTATATTAATTATTCAGTGCTGTCTTGCACAACTGTAATCTGTTTGTTCAAAGAGTACCTGGAAGTATCCCTTAACATATCTAAAACCTTGAGATCTTATTGCTGAATTGAATACGGTTGCATCCAAGGAAGATATGGCATATGTCCCTTCTTCTCTAAAAAGTGTATTGATGACAGCCTGCTGTTCTCTGTATTCTTCCTGTGTACTGGACTGAGATTTTTTTTTTTTGTTCATGCATCATCATTCACAGCTTGATGAAGTAATTCCAAAAAGTCAGCACATATCCATAACACACATGAACGGAAGAGGGGAACAACATATTTTTGCTGTTGTTTTTGAAAGCTGAAGACATTTGCATAGACAATTTTTCTTTTTACCTACCAATGAAGTCTGTTGAGGGACAGAAAAATATCTCATTCCCTGGTTATTATAGAATTTTTATAAGCTTGGAGTCCAGTTCTAATTTGTGACAGAATTTCTATATGCTTTTATTTATTCAGTTAATGCAGAAAACATCACTGATTTAAAAGGGTAGGTACTGTGTAGTCTACCATGATAGTGCTTCTCAGAGGTAAGTTACTTAGATAATTACCTGTGACATAAATGTCTGCTTGGCTTTGATCTGCATATGTATGGACTTTCAGGTTCATATTCTGCTGCATCTATTAATTCTGTCTGTAAACGCATGACTCCTGCTGTCTGGTGACAAACAGTGGGGTAGCTCACCAAAGGCAGAGGGATTGACAGCCAATGAGGGCCCTCTACTTGCCTTGGGGCAAGTCAGGGAGGATGCACAAAGGCAGTCTGATGAAATCAAGGGGAAATGGCACAAGAGGAGGACAGGAGCCAGCCCAGCTGAATTGCCTCTATGCAAATGCACAGAGCTTGGGCAACAAACGGGATGAATTAAGGGCCACTGTGGTGCTGGGAGGCCATGCCATAGTGGCTATTACTGAAACTTGGTGGAACGATTCCCATGACTGGAATGTAGGGATAGATGGGTACAAGATCTTTAGGAAAGATAGGCAGGGAAGGAGAGGAGGAGGTGTCACCCCCTATATCAGTGACCACGTGGAATCAGTGAAGCTCCATCTGGGTGAGAGTGTATGGGTTGAAATTAAAGGGAAAAGGAGAGGGTGATGGTACTGTAGGAGTCTGCTACGGGCCACCTGACCAGCAGAACCAAGCAAATGAGGCCCTTCACAGGCAAATAGTAGTGGCTTACAGATCACAAACCCTGACATCTGCTGGAGGAACAACACAGCAAGGCACCAGCAATCCAGGTTGTTCTTGGATTGCATAGATGACAACATCTAATTCCAAATGGTGGAGGAACCACCAAGAAAAGGTGCTATGCTGGACCTTGTTCTCACCAACAGTGAAGGGCTGGTCACCAATGTGAGGCTCAGGGACAGCCTTGGCTGCAGTGACCATGAAGCAGCTGAATTTAAGATCCTCAGGGCAACCAGGAGGAAGTGTTCTAAGCTTGACCCTGGACTTTAGGCGTGCAGACTTTGATCCCTTCAGGGATCTGCTGGCCAAAGTATCATGGGATGAAGTCCTTGAGGAAAGAGGAGCCTAGGATGGCTGGTTAATATTCAAGGATCACCTCCTCTGTGTCCAGGAGCAAAGTATACCAACAAGAAGGAAAGCAGGGACCAATGCTAGAAGGCCTGCCTGGCTGAGAAAGGAGCTCCTGGACA